>OY723389.1:36485656-36648448 GCA_963210295.1 Ophion ellenae | reverse complement strand
TGTTTAATCGGCAAACCTGGCGTTGACGTCGGACTATTAACATTTTATGAGACGTTGAAAGATAAGCTCGTTATTCTGCGTATAGTAATTGTGAATCGTACATAGAAATACTCTTACATATATATAAATATATATTGTATTTACTGAGTTTATTCGTAAAACCGAGGTAGCTTGGCTCGTTGCGACTATAGAAGAATCGAATGTTCCTTCGTTACTGTTAAAGTCTATTAGAATATATTTTATGTATACTCGACATTTAGCATATCGGAAGTATAGATCTATATATACACATACATCTATATATAAAACTCATACGCTATACGGGTGTTCGTGTGACACCCAAATTGAGGGGTTAGGCCTACTGTGACGACCCGAAAATCCGGGTTATTTGAAAAAATTAATTTCGAAGCAATGAATAAGATGATTGAAACATCGTTTGGACATTTATCTGTATGCACATTGACAATGTTGCGTACAAAATTTCAATTAAAAATGTTAATAATTGAAGAAGTTATGGATGATCTCGTGAAGGACCTTTAAACGTGGGGCTCAACGGTGTACTTGATTTTGACCACCCGGTTGATCTGAAACAAACAAAACATTTTTTTTTTTCGAAATAAGTAACATTGGCTAAGACTTGACGAAGCGTTTTTTTATTGTCGTGTTTCAAATATAACATTTTTTTGCCATTTTTCGAGGAAAAATGACATTATTGTTAACTAATGAAAAAATAAATGTTAATAAGCTAAACAAGTGTGCAAAATGTCAAGTCAATTCGTTCTTTGCATGTCGAGTAATCGTGTACACCGTTTTCAAAAACACAGTTTCGAGGAAAACGCGTTTAAGGGGGGGTACCTGAGTAAACGGCGAGATAAACAGGTAAACTTCGGGAATTTTTATCTCAAAACACTAATGTTTCGATTGGATCCGGGTTTTTTTTATTGGAAAATATGTACATTGAGGTATGTTTAGGAATTTTTTAAAATAAATTTGTTGACTGGAAGCGATTCAAACGCGATTATCTCGAAACATGGTTTTCAAAGTCTGTGCCAGATGTATCTCGAAAACGGCTTGTCCGATTTTGTCCAAATTTGGATACAATATTCTTCGATAGTTTTTCTCGTTCGCCACGTAGGATTTTTTTTCGAAATTTTCATTTTTGACGGAAGTGCGACCGTTTTAATTTAACATTCGTTTTTCGTTCGCAATTTCCGACGATTTTGGATTGCATACACATTGCATAAAAAAACAATGGTTCAATCGAATGAAAAACCCATACGTGGCGAACGAGAAAAACTATCGAAGAATATTGTATCCAAATTTGGACAAAATCGGACAAGCCGTTTTCGAGATACATCTGGCACCGACTTTGAAAACTATGTTTCGAGATAATCGCGTTTGAATCGCTTCCAGTCAACGAATTGATTTTTTAAAAAATCCTAAACATACCTCAATGTACATATTTTCCAATAAAAAAAACTTGGATCCAATCGAAACATTAGATTTTGAGATAAAAATTCCCGAAGTTTTTTCTCGCCGTTTACTCAGGTACCTCCCCTTAAAGATTTACTAGCAGTTCTATCATAGTAATCATGAGTTCAACCTCAATCTGCCATTCCTGCTCCATATGTTGGACCTCCCTTTTCAATTTAAGCTGCCTCAAGCGACGACCGGATGTTCGTCATTTTCACAGTAGCCTAACCCCACAATACATTACATATCGTAAAAAAAAAATGTGTTCGCTCATTTTTGCGACCAAGAATATCACAAGCATATCAGGCTGCGAAGCCAAAAACTTTCAGTGATAATTGACTATTGTCAGATAATAGCGCGAGAAATTCCCATTCGTCGTTTTCTTCGTGACGCAATTTTCGAACCGTTACATTTATTCAGCCAGAATTTCATTTACATATTGCGAGCACAAAAGTATTTCGCGATGTCGAAAATCTTCCAATTGAATTTCGATCGATCACAACGCGCTCGAGAGCTCCAACCGTAACATTGTATCGTCAATGAGGAAACGTTCAAAGTGGGGATTTTTTACGTCGACGTAACATCGTTGTGAAATCATTCGAGTTTGGAAGAAAGAAAAATTGTGTGAGAAATAAATAAAATTGTCGACTGAATATAAGTGAGAATGTCTCGCCGCAACGTTTCACTGGCCAATTTCCCCTGGCGTTAAAGAACGAACAAACAATAACTTTCTGTTTGCAGAACGGCGCACAAAAGGCACGATACGTGCAAAATTCGCGTCAACTTGACGATAATAAGCCGCCACCTCGAGCTCCGTAAGCGCGCATTGAAACGAACCAAACAAAAAAAAAACAGAAATTCCTGCAAAATAGAAAACTTGCACTGTGTTTCACAGAAAGGTCTTATTGCGGATCTCCAAGTTACTGTTGTAAGTAAGGAATCATTCGAGCTTCGCGACTATCCCGTGGGAAAATTTCACCGAACAGGTAACAACGAAGAAGGGCTGATTGTCAATTTGCAATTTTGCTTTGTTTACTGCCATTGCGGATAATCGATACTTTTTTTATGGCTCGACTTATGGAAATTTCAATGGTTGATAACATCGTAAATTCACTCGAAGGCCTCGAAAATATATTAGGACGATGAATAAGTTCTCGCTGTTTTCCAACAGGTGGCGTTACCAGAACTGCGTCTATGTCGTTTAAGGGGCTATTCTACTGTGGCGGCTAAAAAATAAGCTATTTTTAATCATTTTTTTCCATTGCATATATTGGTAAAAACTTTTTTTTCCCTTGTACACTCTTGCAGAATAGGTAACAATTTTTTTGTTGCATCTAAACGTATATTTATTTAACAATTTATAATCGTGTAAAGGCATGAAAAAAAGTATATGGCTGGCGTTGATGATTTGCGCGCTCCAGGTAATCGGAAACAAAAAATTCTAAAAAACTTCTGTCGCTTTTTGCAAAAGTGTTCGAAAAACTCTTTTTTTCGTCATAATGGGGGCGAAAGTATAAGTTAAAATTAATATATTTTTTAATAATCCTAGTCCGGGCGATAGCCATATATATGCTGAAGATGCAGTAAAATGTTTAGCGCTTCTACTTTGAAGCGCTGTACTGAGTCGACAAAGTGAAAATTCGACTTTACCAGCAATTGGATATCAATTCTATGATAGAATAGAGTTGAAAAATGCAAAAATAAAATTTCGTTTTTTTCTTCATCCCGTCACAGTAGAATAGCCCCTCAACCCTTTGTAGCATACATTTTTCTTTACGTGCACGTTTTTTTGCACTTTCGTTATTGATGACACCCCCGCTACGTGAAAAATAAAAATTCAATAAGTATGTTTTAGTAGTTATTGAAGTCCTAGGAACCTTGAAACACAATTACAACCGCCATATTTAATTAAAGAACACTTTTGAATCGTCAAAATCCGAATTGAATTAGGTGTGATACAAGTGTTACACTATGCCGCAAAGGTCAACGCATCTCTAAAGAAGTAGTATAAGCAAGCTTGGAATTCAGTGTATGTCATTTGGCCGAATTGTAAACAACTTTCATAGTGTCAAACATGTCAAATTTCGTGTCAAAAAAAAGAGTATTCGCGGTAAGTAGTTGGTAAAGAGTTAAGAGTAAGTAGTGCAATTATACTGCACTACTTTATTTCTTAAAAATCTGCAGCTGCACACAGAATTTTTCTTGAGACTTACGGCGACCATGCTCCGTCAGGAACAACATGCAGAGATTGGTTCAGACGCTTCAAAGATAATGATTTTGATGTGTTGAATTGGCGGCATTACTTTACGAAAACTCATGTCAGACATGTCATGAACTTGCAGAATGATTAAGAGTTGATTACACAACAGTTTCGAAACATTTTAAAGCATTTGAAATGATTTTTTTTTTTTAATAAAGCATTAATTTTCACGAAAAAAAAACAGATAGAACATAAGTTCTAGCTGTTCAATCAAATTGAGATGCTGAATAATCAGCATCCCGATAAATAACGTTGAGATCATTGTAAGGAAAATGTTCCTACGAGGGAGCAACAAATGGCGGAGGGAAAAATGAAATATCGTTGCGAAACAGCTTTGGCGTTTGGTTGGCGGCTTTGTTTGAAACGCGACGTTGCTCCCCTCGTGTCCCGTGAGGTGTACACGTGTGCACGATATGCCGAGATGGAAAGACGCGATGGGAACGAGAAACTTGCCGATCGTAAATTGTCTCGCGTGATCGGTAGGATCGGTGGTGCAACGCGATGAGAGAGCCGCGAAAACGATGGATCGAAATGCTCAAAAATAACGAACCTAGACGGTTTAGCGTCGGCAGCTTGCTCGTATTAGTTCTTTCCAAATGATTTCCTCATACATTATTCTCCACGATCCATATCCATATATATATATTTCTTCGCTGATAACAATGGTTCTACAATATTTAAAATACTTTACACTACATATGTACACGACGTTTAACAAAGACGATATTGTTGCGGACTATAAATATGGAAAACATTGTGCCTCGACGACGTATCGTTATGCCCATGTCTTCATCATCCAGACTTCACCAGGTACGTTTTCCTTCGATTCAACTTCAATTTCACGCCACTACGTTAAGGTATTCCTTTCACGAACCCGAATATTTAAAAATCAACTGATTTTCGTCCAAAATCAAGTGAAAATACATCCCAGTATACTGGTGAAATTTCAAGCCAAGTTACCCAACTTTTAAGGAGTAACAGCATTGTAGAATTTTGAAAAAATTGCTTTTTGAACAATCGCTTCATTTTAGGCGTTTACAGTGGTGTAAGCCCTTGACGAAAAATGACGACTCTAAAAATCGTTTCAGATGACACGCTGGCCACATTTCTATCGAATAATTTATACGCTAAATAAACCTAGACGTCTGATATAAACGGCTCACGGGTGTAAAAAAAAACGTAAAGATTCCGTAACGACGATAAAAACCGGGAGTGATCGATTAAGGTAGTACTAGCGCGTTGACTAGTCAACAGGAAATCGGTAAATTTTCGAATCTGTAAAAAGCAAAATATAATACATTAGGTTCAATAATAACCATGATACGGAAATAAATGTGAGAAGTGTATGTGATAGCTATGTGTGTTATATTATGAACAGTGAAGTATTTAAATAGCAGTCAGATTTGACTTGAGTTGTTTCACCGACCGCCGTTTCATAGTTTTGGGCATATCCGTGGCAACGCTGTACTCAGGCCCTTCCGATAAATGTCAAGTGTGCATTTGCTGACTTGTGTGGGTAAGGGTGTGTGTAATGTGCGTATGTACGTAACTTCGGTCTTACATATATTGTAACACAGACATGAATCGACATAGTATTCGTTCGAATCTCGGACGTGATAAAATTGCGTTAAGGGGCTATACCAGTGTAACACTTTCAAAAAATCGATTTTTTTGCCTTCTTCGATAGTTTATACTTTCAAGAATATCCTGTAAAAATGTCAAGGCTCTATAATTTTATCTAGCAAAAATCGATAGTTAAATCTTTAAACGCGTTTTTCTCGAGACGAGATTTTTCAAATTTGCTGACATTGTAACTCAAAGAGCAATTATCCGATTGACTTGAAATTTGAACTGAGTACTCTTGAATATATTTACTCTACAGTGACGTAGAATATTTTTGATTGGATGAAAATTGACGATTTGGCATTGAAAAAAACGAGCATTTTATAGGCAAGAAAACAGACTTTTTTCACAACTACGCCATTTTGTTAGATTTTGATATTTTTCGAAAATCCTACGTCATTGTGCAGGAAATACCTTCCAGTTTGACGACATTTTTTTCCTTTTTCCGTTTCAGCTACTCAATCGGCCGGAATCATGTCAGCAGTGGAGGAACTTTTTTTTGCGCCTCCGAAGGCAGCGCATAAGTCGCTTGGATCTCAATATTTTTCTATGAAAAAATTATGTAATATAGGTCAAATATAGCCAAATATATTCTTAATTTTCCGAAACATTTAATTGAGTACTTTTCTTCCAAAAAATTGCCGAAAATCACTCAAATTTTCAGCGTTCACACTGGCATAGCCCCTTAAGAGCCTACAAGTTTTGTCGTAGCATTCAAATTGACCGGCTCGATTCGGCCTCCCGGATACGAGCACAGCTGACGGCATGCGGCGTTGCGAAATCTACGCGATCTCTCCCCTCATGGCAGACGCGGCTAACGCACGTGAAAATTAGTCGATTCAATCGATAATATCTGCTCGAAATGTCCCGTAACCTATATTTTTTATGAAACACACGTGACCGCGACGGTGTTTTTGGTTATTTATCGCTTTCGCATAGCTCCGTATGTAAACGCGCACTATTATTATTTCCGTGTCAAAGTTCCATCCGCACGGATTCCCCATATGGTGCGGATTAAATGCATTGATTTAGTGAATTAATTACTATTGTGTTTAGCCATTATATTAATTTACCATAGCCATTCTGTATGTCTGTACTACAGCATATAAAAAAATCAATTTTTTTTTCTTATGAGAAGGTTCGCGTACATACTACCTTCAAGAAAATATTAATAATGAAACATAGAAAAATGTGATTAGCAGAAGAACTTTCGTAGCCGCGAGTTTTCAGAGAATACGTAATAATTCCTAAATCTACTAAATTTGCGCGAAATTTGTTTTATTCCGTGGGGTATAATAATTGATTGTGACTTATTTTGTATCAATTCAGAAGGGCCCTCCTTATGCCCCCACAAACTACGGCCCTCCGCGAAAGGAATACCTTAAATAATGGACTCGGAACATTTCTCCGCACCAACTGCCGACTCCGAAAACGGCTGAGTAGGCCGAAAGTACGTCGACTGCGGAATTAGGTGTCCCGTTTAATTGTGCAAGGTGAAGGACCGGATCAATGACTTCTATGAGGCTGATCAACGTTTTTTTGATAACCCGTGAGACATTCGAGGCGAATTTTTCGCCGATGAAAAATCCGCCTGACACCAGAGACATCTAATACTGTGGATGATAGATAATAAACAGTGCTTTTTTCCAATAACATTATAACTAAATATACAAAAAAAACTAATTTATCCCCGAGAGTCATGATACCAGATCTTTTTCAGATCCTATACATTTGCCCTCTATGTGCACGTCCTAATCTTTCCAAATTCTACATGAAAACGTTTAAGGGGTCATGCCTAATTGTAAATGTCGAAAAATCACTTTTTTCGGAACCGATATATTTCGACAGTATATCTTATAAATGTTTCCGGAAAATTTCAAGCTGATCGGATCAAAATTGACAGATTCATAGGCCGTTATGTTGACGCCCGTCGCAACGCTCGGAGCGTCGTTCGAAACTTTAAACGCTTTTTTTCTGGAAAGTACGTTTTCAAAGTCGGTGCGCAAAATATCTCGAAAATGACTGCATCGATATTTGTGTCATTTTTAGGGTCTTTTCTAGATGCACAAATCTAGTATTTGATCGAAGGATTTTTTCCTATGTTTACTTTCGATTTGATAAACGAAAAATGGCCATTACGCAAAAATCAAGACTCACTTTGAACACGAGCCTTTCTTATTGGCTATTTTGGAAATTCCTTTGAATAAACATAAGATAAACCAATATACCAACGAAATATGTGTGATTATTTTATATTACAGTAGATAACCTGGTTCGGAAGGGCATTGCTCACCGCAAAAAAACATTTTCGAGGTGCTTCCCGGCTATGAATCGGTTATAAGTGAATATTTTTACACAAAAAAATTCTGGAGCGTTTTTCAGATGATGCTTTTTCAAATACCTAATTTTTGTTGCTGCTAAAAAAATCTAAAAAAAAGTAAACGCTTGCTAAAAAAATGAGCTGCTACAATTGTTACAACTAGGCATAAGCCATTTAGTTCGAATGTCTCATATATTTTAGTTCCAAATCCTTCCAATCAATAAACAAGACACGACATTATCAAATTACGAAAATGAAAAAATTCTTCAAATTATCGCGATCGATTTTTCAAATCCTGGCCGGTGATACTTCGAGTTGTGAAATTTGCGTCACGTGTAAAGAACGCGTTATTCTCTCAATTGTTGAGATCGATAAGGCATTGTCGCAAAATAAAAAATGGATAATCGACTCAACGTTACCATATGAGAATTAAATTCACAGAGTCGTTTCAAGTTCAGAGCCAATCATTTGATCCCTCACCCATTTCAGTTCCTAATGCCCAAACATATATCCGTAAATTTACAGTGGGTAAAAGAAGTATTTGTACCCGTCGTCTTTTTCAACTTATCCTTCCAAAAAAGTTAAATGCTTTATGAAGTTTCTGTGTTCGATAACTTGTCCTAAATATCCATGGTGTCTGTTTACAAAAATCTTGAGAAAAAACGAACAAAAAAAAATAAAGCCAAATTAACAACAGTTGCGTGAGAGATGTACAAATACTTTTTTTATCCACTGTACGTTTTGTTACTTGGATATTTACGAAACACGGTTATTATTTTTAATCCTGTCACTGTAGAGCGCCTTAAGGTAGAACGAGCGCGCGCTCTTGATTTCTATAGATTTTGCTCAAATTTTCGCCAGACATTGTTCATATTATTATGCATGTTTGAGTGCAATTTTAGGACAGTCAACTATTTAGATAAGGAGATAGTGGGTTTTAAAATTGCAACTTTTAACACTCCAGGGTCTGCATTGATCGAAAGTCAGGTGACATAATTCGTTGTACCCTTCTACCGTTCATAAATTTAAAAAAAATTATGTTTTGATAGCAAAGTAGTTAGAGAAAGAGTAAAAAAAAGTTTGGATAACCTTTACTATTCAGTTTTGCTAAAAACGTCCGGTAAAGACAGAATAATTCTCCGTAAAAAATATTTACCCCCTATAGTAAGAAAACATACGGCAACACCGCAGAGCATTATTGTTTAAAATTTCGAGAAAAAAAATTATCGTGTTTCTAAAGTTGAAAATTTTTATCATAAAAAAAATTGCGTTATAAATATTAATATTATATATTGTTTATGTTATCTTCATTAACAAATAAAAGCGTTGGCTAATTCATAACTAATTTAAAACTTTGTTCGATGAAAAATTACTTCCAAATGAAAATTTGTGTTGCAGTATTATTTCAAATATGCCGCGCAAACTTACGTCATTGGATACGGGAAACGATGCGGTGTCTTCTTATTATAGGGGACAAATATTTTCTACGGAAAATTATTCTGTCCAAATTTCAATGCAACCCTGCAGTGTTAAAAGTTGCAATTTTAACCCTTCGAGTGCACACGACCGCCGCCAACCTATAAGTGCATCTTGGGTCAATCTGACCCAAGGCGTTTTTCAAATCGTTGTATTCCGATTAATATGCATTTCTTTTTTTTTTTTGTAGAGACGTTTTTTGTAGTAGATTATCCATATTTTACGGACCTGAATTAATTTTTTGACGAAAACGAAAATTAAATGCCAAAACATTCGTTTAAAGTGGGGTATACGTTGAAAAATACGTACTTACACGTACTTTTACACTGGGTCCGACCCAGTGTGCACTCGAAGGGTTAAAACCCATTATCTCCCAATCTAAATAGTCGACTGTTGTGAAATTTAACTCAAACATGAATAATGATATGAACAATGTCTGGTTAAAATTTGAACAAAATCTATAAGAAATCGAGAGCGCGCGCTCGTTCTACCTTATTCATATGTGGTTTGAGTTACGCTCGTACGGTAAAACGCTCTTTCTACATTTTTTCTCACATGCACTGTGTGTCCATTTACGTGGAGACTTTGGTATATTTTTCGTGATTCCTTCTCGAATAAAACGCTCGAGGT
This sequence comes from Ophion ellenae, assembly GCA_963210295.1. Classification (NCBI taxonomy): domain Eukaryota; kingdom Metazoa; phylum Arthropoda; class Insecta; order Hymenoptera; family Ichneumonidae; genus Ophion; species Ophion ellenae. The sequence continues at coordinate 36,638,666 of OY723389.1, read as the reverse complement.
GACGCTCGTTTCTCCGTCCTCTGTCACAGTTCTGTGGATTCTTACGTCCGCTTGATCTGTCGATTCGGAGTTAGATGCGAAGCTGCAGCCAGATATGCGAATGGTACTGGATTTTTCATTTACAAACTTTTGAATTGATTGTTCTATCTGAAATGTGTGTACAGTGAGCAAGTTCGGAGCACACGTATATGTCCAAATTCGTTCATTGATTTTCAAGGTTTGCTGAGATTCTATTGATTTCCACGTGCCATAAAAGTCTTCATTCATTTAATTCCATTGGATATTCCCGGTGCAAATAAATCGGGGTAATTTAAATTAAATCTCGGGTAATTCTTCACATAAGTGACTTTTCCGAAAAATGAGCCTGAAATTTATTTGTCTCTATTTTCTCATTTACTGGTGAGTAAATAAACTGGTGAATAAACTGGTGAGTAAATAAACTGGTGAATATCATCATTTACATGATGATATTCAGTCGGGGGAAGCGGACATTTTTCATTAACAAATCTTTCACGAGCAAAAAGTCGTTAAAAATAATTACCAATTTTTCAAAAACCCAAAGAAACTCAATATAGCCGTTAAAATGTTCATAAAGGCCTTTTTTATAACGCGTTTCCGCGAACTTCAAAGCCCATTTGAAAATGGGCATTTTTGAACATTTCGACGCCATATTGTATTTGTTTGGGTTCGTTTTTTTATGGGGGAGGGGGTGAATGTCAGCTTCCCCCGACTAAATATCATCATTTATAACCCAATAGATGAAAAAATCATTTTAGGCTCATTTTCGGAAGTCACTTATCTAAAGAATTACCAAATCTCGTTAATAAAAGTCTTGATTCATCACATTCGATTGAATATTCGCGGTGCAAATAAATCGGGGTAATTAAAAAAAAAATTCGTTACGAATAATTCAATACGGATAGCCGCTAAACTTTGCAATATTTGAAAAACATCTACTTCCGAATTTAGTTCACGTAGGTGTCAATTTCCTTTTTCGGATGGAACGTAGACCAAGTTGGCAAAAAGGCGACAGTCTTGAAAATATTTTCACTCTTTCCAATGTGAAAATAAGGCGACTTCGAGGTATTTCGTATCGTCGGATCCGTTCAACTAAAAGTGAAGGGTATCACGCGAGATTCCGACTATACGCGATTCGATCGACGCTTTCGTACAGAAAGGCATTCACCGGTGCTCCATCGCATCAAACCATCGATAATCGTCCAATCAGATCGCCCGATTGCAGAGAGTAACGCCGAGATGACTTTTGATCGTCGTATCTTCGCGTACGAAACGCCAATAGCGTCAACTACACGGTCACACCGCGGAGAAGATCCGAGTTGACGTCTTCGTAAATTTTCGCAAACGGATGTAAGAGCAGAGCGTTCGCGGTTGGGCGTCTCCTCGGGTCGTGCTGGAGACATTTTTCGGTAAAGTCGAGGCCTTCCTGAGAAAAGTTCTTCGGCGGCGCGGGACTCTCGCCCATTCCAACCTAAATCGCGAACGGATAGTAGAAAAGGACAGACGTGAAAGGAAAGTCATCCCATCTAGTTACCGTGATAAGTTATCCAACGGTCTATATCGACCTAGGTGGATCGAAAAATTGCATTTTCCAACAATATTTTTGTTCGATAGTATCACCTTTTATATTCCCTGAAAATTTCATCAAAATATTCTTTTAATTTAATTAAAAGGGTGAAAGGTAGCAGCACCGTACTTCAAACTTTAAGGGATCATCACAGCGTAATATTTTCAAAATTCGATTTTTTTTGCAGTATCCTACAGTATAGACGGTTACAAACAGAAGCCTGACATTGTCGATTGATCATAAGTAGACAATTTATATGAAAATTTCGCACTCGAACTTTTAAACGCGTTTTTCTCGAAATGTCGTTCTTCAAAACGGTGTACACTCTCAAAGGAAGAGGTTTTAAGCTATCCGCCTCAAATGTTGACACAACATTCTTCACGCCATTCTTTATCTTGCTATGGAAGCTCTTTCTTTAATCTTCATATTTTTTTAACGAAAATCTGTCGAAAAGGTAGGCTCAATACGATACTTTTTTTCAAACTGCCGCTATTCTGTCAATTGTGATCTTAAAAAAACCTCCATATCAGGATGGCGGCTTTCATATGATTAATAATCTTTTTACAAATTTTCTTTCAGATAATATTTATGGCCACGACCGTGTACACCGTGAGGACACCTTTTTTCGAAGACATTTTCAACCGTTAAAAAATATTAAAATAAACGCTCTAAAGTTTATTTTCTGTTCTTCATGAGTGCCTTGATTTGACATAAAAAAATCAGACTGATTAGCGTATTTTAACCATCGAACAAAACATCGCGAAAGTCAGCCATATTTCGACCCATCGAAATATATTTACACTGTAATAACGAAAACGTCTGAAAGTCAGTGAAGCATTGCCACCTGTATCGACACAGGCTTGCAGTTGCCCTGTACCCTCGCGCAAATGCGATATCGACGCTGCGTACGAAAAGTAGCATGTTTCAAATGAATATGGAAACGTGCTAGTTTCCGTGGCGAAAGCATAATCATGCCAGTTTTCGTAAGAACTTTGAATCGTGCGAAATTTCGTAAGCAGCGTCGATATAGTAGTGCATCAGGAAAGAGTGGCTGTAGGCAACGCTCTGACGATCTTTGAGAAACTTTAAATATTTTAGTGCCAAGTGTGGAGTAAGAAGGAAGAGCCATACTCGCAAAAGTCCGCAAGGGCATGCGAACATTAAAGAACGTACTCTACGCTGGTAATTCACCTTGAACATAATTTGATAATTGGAGTCGAACTCCGCCCATGGCCTTCGCCCGCTCGCCATTTCAATTACGCAACAACCAACCGACCAAATGTCAGCCGCCCGTCCGTGACCTCCGCTCTCAGTTTTCATGAATACCTCCGGTGCCATGTAAGCTGTAAAAAAAAGAATTGCGCATCGTCACACCGTCGTATTAATTGCAACGAACGTCTGTCAGAAATGTACATTTTTTGCCACCGTCCGATTAATCATTTTGAGAATAGTTATCGTTATGCATTTTTTTTTTTTTTCGATTTCTACCTTGGGTACCGACGAATCCTTGCAGCTCGCCGGGCATCGTCGTGTGGGCTCTTATCTGAACCGCAGAACCGAAATCACCGAGCTTCAGACAATTGCCCTGATCAGTGAGGAATATATTCGCAGCTGTTGAGGAGAAAAAACAAATACGCGAATACTCGAAGAGACATTTTGTTTATGATTCGTTTTTGGTATTTTCTATTGGCATTGCTCACTTTTGATGTCGCGATGGACAATCCCGTGGAAATGCAAAACAGCCACCGCCAACAGCAACTGATTGGTGTACTTTCTATACGACAATTCGGGCAGCCCGTTTCCACTCCCGGCTACGAGACTCTCGAGAGTTCCCTCCGCGCAGAATTCCATGAAAATCAACATTTCTTCCTGCAATCGTAGAACAGTATGAGGAATGCACGAAACGAACCCAGCAAAATAATATTTCAAGTTGTTCATGTTGGAAATAAATTGTGATACGACTACTCGTGCGACGCAGTTTTTTAGATATCTGGCTACTTTGCCATACGGAAATAGAGCAAGATATTTTTAGCTTACATATATTTTATTTTAGTTTACATATATTTTAATAAAATAATTCAGACTATAAGGCGGGGATGGAATTTTCAATGCAACGTAATAATGGTGTAAACATCTCAAAATTTGAAATACACGAATGGATTTTTTACACAGAGTATTATAAAAGTGTAATAATGATATAATTTAGAGGGAATCGGCGAAAAAATTCAGATTTTGAGGGCGACTGGATTGTTTCAAGGCCTTATGTATCGTTAGATGGTCGGAAAAAAAGGCTTTTTTAGGACTTGGAAAAAATACTAATAAAGCCTCTCAAATGGCGGCTCAGCGGCCGGTAGAAAGAGAACGCTCTTTTTAGGCCCTCCACGGGCGGACTCGTTGGAGACGCACATAAGCACGCAAAAAGAAAAATCATTTTTTTCGCAATCTACATGAGTTTTGCTAGCGAAGTACACGCGATTATTAAAAAATATCGATTTTCGCACAATCGGCATCGTTGTGAAAAAAAAAGTTGCCCTTTCGACTTAAAACGACCATTATTTCTTTATAAAACCGGTCATTGTCAATCAATCGTTAAAATCGTCTGCACTTAGCTAGAAAATCTATCTAAGAAGCACAATTGAAATTTGTAATCGGTTGATAATGCTAGGAGCAACGAGTCCGCCCGATTTTGAAAACACAGTTTAAAGAAAAACGCGTTTAAAGTTTAAAAACAATTTTTCTTCGGAGCATACAATTTTTGGAATGTTTATACATGATTTGCGGTATTCCTTTTGCGAAGGGCCGTATTTTGTGGGAGCATAAAGAGGGCCCTTCTGAATCATTGGTAAATTACAGTGGCGCTTAATAAAAGCACGTCACAATCAATTATTATACCCAACGATAATCGGGAATAAAATATTCCGCGCAAATTTAGTAGTTTTTAAACATTTTTACATGTTCTCTGAAAAGTCGCGGCTACGAAAATTCGTCTGCTAGTCGCGTTTTTCTAAGCTTTATCATTCATGTTTTCTTTAAACATTCGGTGACCCCCTGTTTCTATTGTCGCTACGTAATTTTCAGCTTTTTTTAAAAGCGTGAGCAGAGTTATTTAATGTATAGATTATTATCTGTCATCTGCATAAAGCGCCGTACGAATGTGACGCTATTTAGAGTCTTCATTTTTCGTTAAAAGTTCGGTAACTTGGCTTGGAATTTTACCGGTATACTGGGATGTATTTTCCTTGATTATAGACAAAAATGAAGTAATTGTTAAATATTTGGGTTCGTGTAAGGAATACCATAATACCTTAATAAAAAACGATACATTTTTTTCAATGGTGAACAAGGCCTCAACCCTTTGAAGCATACATTTTTCCTTACGTGCAATCTACACTCAAAATTTGAAAATTCAAGATGGCGGATCCAATATGGCGGACCACAAATGCAAAAATTGTTTGTTTGGTTTATAATAATATATAAAATTATTTATATATTCTAATTAATAGATAATATAAAAAATATATAAAATAAAAAAGTAAAAAATGAATAAAAAAAAGTATGGAACTAGAAACTCGCTACGTCCTCGCCGTTAGCTCCGGGTAATGCTAAGAGCGTAATTCTATTAAAAATTCAGTATAACAGAATCACCATATTGAGCAACTCCGATGTTTTAGTAATTCCAGTGAAATCTCCGGTTTTGGTCCGCCATATTGGATTCGCCATTTTGAATTTCTGCATTTTGAGCTCGATTTCGTAATCAGCGACCCAAAAAATGTTTCTGAATTCATTTTTTGTGTATGGTTCACCTGCTAGATTACTCACAATTACATTTATTGTCTAAAAAACGTGTTTTTTTGTACTCTAGTGATGATCAACATCCACCAAGTGCAACATAAGCCCTTAATAGTGATATTGTAGTAACAATTGATCTCCTAACATCCTAAATATACATTGACATTCATCGTTATGCGCTAAAAAAAATGTATTTAAGAAAAACAGAGTTAAAGTAGGTGACATACCAGTATGTCACTATGCTTCAAAGGGTTAACAGTTACCAGCCGAAAAAGGATACTGATAAGATCGTTTGATATTTAAAAAATATTGTCAAATTTCACTATGAAAAATAAAATTGTGTAAGTTAGAAACTTGGACTTTACTTCCCAATTGTTTTTATTCCGCTCCCAAAGCTCACTACTGGGCAAATTGTTTATCGTTTTACACAAAGCTTCCACTAGGAAGCAGCAATTGAAAGGCAGCCATAGCGATGCTGATAATTGAGCTTTGTGTAAAAAAAAAAATCCTTCCTCATATCGCCTGCCTTGGAAGCGTAACGAAGCTGCAATGAGTCAACGGAGAAAAACTTTGCCGGGCTAACAATCAGAAAGAATACACAAGCAAAGCTTACTCGATGAATCTCCATTCCGTAATAGCGCACGAGATGTTTGTCCTTAATGCCTTCGAATATCTGTAATTCCTCGGCGACGCGTCTGATGGCTCTGTGATCGCCCGGTTGAAGTTGCACCTCCTTCATCGCCAATAGTTCGCCCGTCTGATTATTGACAACGGTGTAAACCTTGCCGAATCTGCCCTGGCCAATTTTGATGCCCCGTTGCCACGTAAAAGTGACTCGTCTAGCTTTAACACGAACGGTATCGAAGTCGCGCCTATCGGTGACCCGACCGATGAGCTCGCCGCTTCTTCGCTTCTCGTCGATCTCGCGATCCAACTTTTGCACGGCAGCGGTGAATCTCTCGTGTTTAACGAATAGGCTGTTTCTATCGGGTATCGACAAGGTGACGACGTTACCATCGCAAACGCTAGGCGATCGTGATTTCGTCTGCACAAACGACGAATCTTGTGTCTTTGGCGACTCGCGTGATTTCGCTTGTACGTTGAAATTTGAATTTCTCGCGTGGGTAGCCGCCGGCGAGACTGCCCGCGATTTTGGCAATCTCTTGGATGGCTCCTGATCGATGGATGCGTTGGGAGTGCCAGCCGTGCCAACCACGTGCGATATGCAACGATCCATCGAAGCTTTGAGCTCCTCGAATTCCTCATCGCTCAGATGTTTCGTGTTCAACGGCTCGCAAACGATCATGAGATACTCGAGGCCGTGATTCGCCCATCTTGGTCTCAAGCCCCGACCTCTCTCGCATCGCGTTCTCACGAATTCCATCCAAAGCATCGCAAAACTCACGAGTCCCTTGATCAGCAGACCGCGTTCATCGCTCGCGAAAAACTTGCACGCGATTTTGTAATAATCGAAGCCCATTCTGTAGGCCTGATGAAGAATCTCGCGAATTCGCGTTTTCAGGGCAGCCCGATCGCTCTCGGCACGTGGCTCGCCGGCCTGATCGACGTTGGCTTCGAATTTCTCGATTAGCGCGCTTATACGAGAGCCCAAACTGAGAATCGACTGTTTGAGCGAACTTATCGCTTCGTCGGTCTCGCCTTGCTCGAGGGGAAACGTTTCGATGTCACGTCTCAACGATTTAGCGAGACAAACGCTCTTGACGACTTTCTCACGTGCCTCGACGAACATTCCTTGCCACTCGCGGCCAACGTACATCAGATGAAATCGGGCCAATGCACCGTCCTCCTCCTTCGCCTCGGTACACTCGCGGATCTCTTGAGGACGCGTCAAAAGGAAATCCTCAACTTGCTCTATCATCGCGCAAGCGATTTCACTGTAACGAAGAAACGAGAAAACAAGTTTGGATCTCGTCGACAATGTTACGTAGGGGAGGTCGGGGCAAGACGAATACGCGGGGTAAGATTAATCATGAGCTTAGCTACTAAACAGTGTCTCCGAGCACAGTGGAGTTTGGAGGGATGGCGGGGAGGTGAATGAGTATGAAAGTATCAACTGTAGCGGAAGCACGCGTCTCGAGTGAGAAAACAATATCGATTTTTTGAGAAAACGATCATACTTTTGGTAAAGTTTACCATCGTTTCAGTTCATTTGAGTTGCTGATATTGATTAGAGACAGGTAGGTAAACACAATGAAAGTACTAATTATTAAGGCCGTATATACACTTGTAGTGGTCGGAAAAATGGAACAATGTTTGATTGCATATTCTTTAAGGGGCCAGTCCACTTTGAAAATTTCAAAAAATCGAAAGCAAACAAGACTCGAAGAAATCGACGATGATGAGCAATCAGGAGGGATTTTGTACGGTGCAGGAATTGCCGATTGAGTTTCGGTAAGAGTTTTTCATAGTATACAATTCAAAAGCGTTTTTCTCGAAACAACGTTTTCAAAATCTAGCTCCATCGTATCTCTAAAACTAATAAACCAATTCTCATGAAATTTGAACCACATATTCCAAACATGATTCGCAACAAGATGACCCTCGATGGCTTTAAAATTATGATTTTTACTCTTTTTTTGCGAAAAACTGCAAAAAAAACGCGTTTTTTTTACCTTTTTCGTTTTTCATCTACCATTTTTTTATTTTTTGATAAAACTTCATATCCGAGGGTCATTTTGTAGCTGGTGTCATACTGAATCTAATGGACTTTGATTTTTTTGTTTCAGACAAGCCGTTGCCGAGTTGTGATGGAGCTACCTAGCCCACCTATTTTTGAGGCGTTACGTTAAATTATAGTTTTTGTACTTAAAAATGATTAAAAATGAATTAAATTTTTGTAATGGATTTCAAAACTTTATTTATCAAGCCCAACAACTTATATATTCATATCTTTTATGAAATCCTCAAAAAAAAATCGCGAAAATAGCCTTTTTTCGTGGCTCCAAAGTGGACTGGCCCGATAAGTACAATATCTCAAGAATATTCTCACCAAATTTCATAAAGATCGGAGCATTAGATTCGCAGTTATGGGTATTTCAACCACGCGAAGCGTGTTACGCTTGCCGTGCAGCAAGCGCAAGCAGCCACAAGAGAAGGAATATTCACTCGTAGGCAGTATCAAATCAATGTTTTAGAGGCTGCAGAGGATGCAGAAGGATTACAGTATGGCCCTGGAATCGACGACTCCATGTTAGTATGAATAAATTAACTTTAAATGTAAAAGAAACATAATTGAATCTTAAACGCGATTATCTCAGAATTGTCTTTTTTTATCAACACCTTTGCGGTGGACACGATTACTAAAGAAACTATTAATCCGAAGCATACCAAATGTATACCACTTATTTATTATGATAATAGCTGGGGTCTGGACGAAGGATTTTGAATTTTGTAAAAAAAAAAATTTGCAACCAAAAACCGAAAATTTAGCACTTCAAAAAATGATTTTTTTGTTAAAATTTATCGTCTATTTGGTTTTAATCAAATTTTTTACGAATCCTTCGTCCAGGCCCAAGCCAATGCAATGTACTAATGAAATCTTTTTCAAATTCTGATTTCAGATTAACCGTTCTCGAGTTATCATGTCCACCGCAACTGACGCTTAAAAGAAGGCGCTCCTGAAACAGCTGGAGTTCCGCTATTTTGAGATATTTTTCATTATATTAATCGATTAAAAAGATATTTTAATCGATGTTGTTCACAGTTTTTCAATAAACATTTATTGTCCCGTCGAAAAAAATCAAGAAAATCACGTCCCTCCGCCCGCTGCAAGTGTATATAAGGCGTTAATATAATAAGAACGGTTTGTCAGAAATGTTCAAGGTTATGGCGTGATTTTTTGGTTATTCCTTAACCGTCTAATGGGGCAAGATGAATACAAGCTATCGCAAAACCGCAATATTTTACAACGTACCACTATTTACGTTAGATAGGGTGAAATGAAACTAATAAAGCCTTTGGTTCCTCTTCAACCGGCGTTTCTACCAGGGGAAGAAAAAGAACTTACAAATGATTAAAATGATATGGAAGCAAGATTATTCGGACTAAATAGTACAGAACTTAGACGATTGGCTTATCAAATTGCTGGTATTGAGAATGAAACCACTTTTGTATGCGAAAGATGCCAATAATTCGTGTCCCATCATTCTCCCAGCGCTGTTTCATCTTGCCCCGCATACGTGGTAAGATGGGAAAAATAAAAGTTTAATTAAAAATTCATATTTCATGGTAACAATCAGAAAGACTGATTTTTTGCTTTCAAAATCAAAAGTTAAAAAAATTACAAATCCAAAAATCGTTTAATTTATATGGCGCTTTATGGAGACGACACGCTGGCCACATTTCTATCTAATAATTTATACACTAAGTAACTCTAGATGCCTGATATAAACTGCTCACGCGTGTAAAAAAATAGAAAGCTTCCGTAACGACAATAAAAACAGGGAGTAACCGAATGTTCAAAGAAAATATTATTGATAAAACTTACAAAAATGTGACTAGCAGAAGAATTTTCGTAATTGCGACTTTTCAGAGAATATGTAAAAATGTCTAAATCTACTAAATTTGCGCGAATTTTTTAATTCCATTTTATCATTGGTTATGACAATTGATGTCGACTTATTTTTATTAAGCGCCACTGTAATTTATCCAATCGTTCAGAAGGGCCCTCCACATGCCCCTACAAAGTACGGCCCTCCGCGGAAGAAATACCTTAACAAGAAGGTACAAATATTGAGTGCCTTTAAAAACGATCACCCAAAAATACAGAAAAATAACAAAAACATGGCCGCCGGCAGATGGTGTTTTTAAAGTTGGTGGACATGATATTTCGAGAACTACTGGATGGATCGTTGTCACATTTACAGAAGATACGAGAAACATTTTAAGATCGGTGGCGACCTCACTTCTTTTTAAATCAATCTCCATTTTTTAATATGTACATAAGGATGACGACTTTTTTCATGAATGTTGTATGCTCGGGATTCCATTCGTCGCCACATTGTTAAACGAAATTATTTATTGTGAACTTGAATAACCCGTTCGGTTTTTAGATTTCAGATGGACAGTTTAAGCTGGTTCGTGCACCGCCAAACGTCGCGAAGAAAATTTCATCACCTGCCGGCGGCGATTTTTTTGTTGTTTTTTTTGTATTTTCTGGTAATTTTTTTAAGGCTCTGAATATATGTACCTTTGTTTTTTTTAATTGCGTTTCTTGTTTACCAACCATTCCCCCGAAAAAAAAATCGTAATTTTTTTTCGGGCCTCTCGGTAGATGTAACCCTTTAATTATTATAACTGTTTTTTACTTTTATAATTTAAAAACATATCTAAAGCGCAAAGTGGTAGGATACGGTGCCTCCATTGATACAAAAATTGTCGACACGATTAAACGCGCAATTTGAACGTTCTCTTTTATCGTACAGTCGACAAGTTGCCATCAACAGGCATGATTTTTTTTTTAATTATACAAGTTTCACCAATGGGGGTATAAACCGAGTGCCTCCTCACCAAAACTTGGTCCCGACTATCTTGTAACCTCCCGCGATATTTCCAGCGATGGATTTGACGAACGTCCACTCGTCGTCTATCAGATTTTTATGAAAACTGTTGTACTCTACCATCTCGACCCACTGATGCAGATAATCGAGATATACTTCGCAAATGGATCGCAGACTGTCGTCAAATTCCTCGATATTGTCGAGGGGCGGGGAATTTACGAGGATCGAGTCGCAGGCCAGTGCCGTTCTCGAGTGCTCCTCGAATCTATCGCGATGTATACAAGCGATTCTCAGGCCCTCCCGCATCTCGCGCATCAATTGCCGAACCGACAGAGCGCCCGGTTGCTCGGGCTTTTGTTCGAGTCTCATTCGCAGAAATTCGTGAACGACCTCGAGTGGCACGCGCGACAGAAAGACAAACGCAGATCTGAAAAGGGCAAATTCGCTGTTTTAAAACTATATGGAAAGAGAGATACTTCGTTTGGATCATTCACCGGATAATCGATAAATCAATAGAGGTGCGTATGATAATCAAATATAATGTGGGAGTATTTTTTTCGACGGGAAACACCTTCGAGAAACACATTAAGGCCTTAGGCCACAGTAAAGGGTATAAAATCATGTGCGAATTTGTTTTTGTATGAAAAAGTCATTCACTCATAAAATTAATTACACATCTATTTAGTATGATATCAAGCTGTTAGAAAATATTTTTTTTTCAATGTTCAAAATGGCCGACTACTAATATTTTCTTTTATCTTTTTTTAGGCGCTCCGCGGCGTGACATTTAGCATCCACAATTTTTCACCTTGAACAAAAAACAAAAATTCTCGCCAATCTCCATTAGAATACCTAGAGAAGTACGTTCGGAATTAAAAAAATATTGTTTTATTCAAAAGTTGTAGGTATTTGAACTTAAGAAATGAATTTTCAGTGAAACATTTCGTCATAACTGCTCATAAACTGCTCATAAAATGAAAAGTTTTCGATTAATCAGAAATTCCGTACGTACTTTTCTGCGAAATGCAATTAGGAACATAACTTTGAAATTTGAAGTAAATCGAGTGAAAATTGTTGAAGTTATTTGTCACGCCAGTTGGAAAAAATCTGTTTCGAGGAGTTTCGAGGAATCGGCCATTTTGTACATCGAAAAAAAAAAAATATTTTTTCTAACAGCTTGGATATTCATACTAAATAGATGTGTAATTAATTTTATGAGTGAATCACTTTTTCCTACGGAACAAAATTGTTAAATTCGCACATAATTCTATACCCGTTACTGTAGCCTAAGGCCTTAAGATGCACATGCGCCTAAATAGGAACACGCCGAGATATACATGGAGGATGGAGGCGAGCTGCAGAGGTATGACAGGAACATGGAGGAAAGTGGAAAATTATTTAATAGAGTAACGAAAATGGGGGAACAAAGATGGCCGAAGAAAAGCCTCAAAGAGGAGGCGAGAGTGCTAAATGGGAACGCATCAAAATGGGGAGTAGAAGTAAAGAATGCCATGGCGGAGTAGGAGAGGGGAACATGTGGCGGGCGATTGCAAACGACGATAGAGAGGAAATGGAAAGAATAATAGAGAGGACGAAAACAATGGTCGACCAAGAAATCCAACAAGATTGAAACAAAATTGAAGAATCAACGTACTGCAATACGTACTGAATACAAAAGCAGAAAGACATAGAGACTAGAAAGTATTGGGAGGATGTAAATATAACAGAAGAAATAAAAGAAACTTGGGCGAGATCAAGGTGTGGAAATGTCGGGAAAAAAAGGAATAAGGGATATAGCGATACCAAGTGCAGGCTCTGTAAAGTTGAAAACCTAGTGCATGTATGTACATGCAAAGAAGCCAAGAAAATAATTTAAAAAGAAATAGTAGAAAACATGGAAAAATGGTTAGGGGGCAGAGGGGCCGGGTTGAAATTCCGAACTTTGTTTGGTCCGACGGTTTAAAATTCCGAATTTTAATGTTCCGAAATTCAAGATGGGGCCGGGTTGAAATTCCGAACTTTGAATGGTCAGACCGCTCAAAACGCCGAAAGAATAGTACCCCGAAAGATCAAAACTCCGAAAGAATTTTACACGAAAGACCAAAACTCCGAAAATCTTAACGCCGTCAAAATAATTCGCCTATGGAAGTTTTAAAAGTTTCAAAATTTCAAGTTTGAAATTTGTCTAGACAATTTTATACGTTCTACATCGTTCACAGTCAAGTGAGTAGACTTTCGCTGGCATGATCTTGACATGAGGGCGGGTTGAAATTCCGAACTTTGAATGCGCCGACGGTTTAAAATTCCTAATTTTAATGTTCCGGAATGACAAGGTTCGTCAAGATTATGCTAGCGAAAGTCTACACAGTTGACTGTAAATTATGTAGAACGTATAACATTGTCTAGGCAAATTTCAAAATTCACGTAAAATCACTTCTCAATGGAAAGAAATTCTTGAAATAATTTGTCGATTTATTGAAAATTAGAAATTAGAAATGTAAGTTAGAAATAAGGAAATATTGTAAGGGGAAACATATATGTAGGAAGGCCTCCCTTGTGGAAACACCCTAAAAGGGTATACCTGGAATAATAAAACTACTACTCCTATAAAAAATATAAAATATATTCAATATAAAATATAAACAATATAAACAATATAATAAAATAATAAAAACAATATAACAAATTTAAAAAGTATAAAATGGTAAATAAAGCGGGCTGAATAAATAAATTTCCAGTGCGATTGTTCTGATAATTTATTGCTTTGGTACCGTAAAAAAGATCACCTATAAGATGGAAGATTCAAGGCTTTGGCCTCCGGACTCCAAGCTCCGTAGCGTCGAAGTTCTCGATCGCCCTCGTACTCTTCGCCCAACGACAAGTCATCCTCCCTCGTCTCGTACTTTTCCAAAGACAAACGAGCTTTCCTCAGTACCGAGGTGTGCAGTCTTTCGAGAAAATTGAGGCTCTTGCCGAGTCCTCGCGTCTTCAGGACGTCCTCGATGTACTTCCTGCATTCGATGAAACCTTTGTCAGTGTCTTTGGAAGAACAACAGCCAATCGAAGGGTATGCTGCTGCGTTATGATTATTTGAGAACAGACCGAATATATCGGCTGATAACGTTCTTGAAAAAAATTGCTTTTCGACCGTCCAAACGTTATTCCAGTTACGAAGTGACGAATAGACGCACCTGTAGGCCTGCCTGTCGAACTTCGTGAGATACAAATCGAGTCGATCGTCCTCGGGATATGCGAACAATAACGACTCGGGCGTGACTGGACCCTGCGTGTACGAGAAGGTACCGACCGACGAGGCATTGCTGTTGTTACTGTCGCTCGGTGTTGTGTTTTGCACCTGATCGACGTCCAACAATTGAAACGTCACCGCGCACTGTTGCAATTCTTGATTCTCATTCGAATCCGATGCTCTCGAGCTGGACGAAAACATCTCAATGTCACTTGCATTTTCCTCGTGGTCGCGATTTCGCCACGACGATCACGAACAACGTTTGAAGACAATAATTTACATGTAAAAATATATTTCAAAAATAAACTTTTATTCAACTCTAGAATGGCACACTGGGGTACATTCGTGCCCCACGAATTTTGTAAAAGTACTCAATTTTACCAATTTAAAATGTTCTTCTCCCTTCGGATCAAACTTTGACACTTTTCGAATTTTCTGAAATTTTTAAATGATACCATCGTCTTCCTCATTAAAAGATAAAGAAAATCATGTGCTTCCAAAAATTTTCTTCACTATTTATAAGCCCGATAATCGAGTCCAACGCGTGGGGTACATTTGTGCCCGAGTGTGTCTTTAGAAGATAAAAAAATAAGTGTACCATTCTAGGGTTAATGTACTAAAAAGGAGGAAAACATTTTTTTTGCCAAGTCCCCTATGTGTGACTATAAATAAAAGCTTGGGGCGCTCAACTTTTTAAATGTTTAATAAATTTTATCAATTCAGTTTCCTTAACCGTATTTAATTTGGCACAATAGTAATTCGAGAAATTATTATCACACGTTTGTACTCAGTTTCAGGACTTTTCTTTGAGAAATCTAAGGTTGTTTTACAAAAAATTAAATACAGTTGATATTTTAACGGATTTACGTAAATTAACGATTATATGTCTTAATTTTGAGCGCCCCAAGCTTTTATTTATAGTCACATATAGGTGACTTGGTAAAACAAATTATTTTCTACTTTTTAGTACATCACATGAAAGCTTGTATTAAAAATATTTTTTTACACATACATTTCTTTTCTACTTTGTAGTCATTAATTGATTTTACTAGTTAGTTGTTACTAGTAGTTTACTAGTTTACGAGTTTGTACGTTAAGAACATGGAATGCTTGTAAAAAATAACGAAGACTGCATTTGGGATTGAACTTACGACTAATTGCTGCATATAAACTTTTCACATACAAACACAGTCGGCCACTGTGTTGAATTTGTTCTTATGTGTTAGTGAGATTTTATATGGATGATTAGATATCGCTAATTTTACATGAAAAGGTGAATTTTTTTAAGGGGTGTTCTCACTTTAGACGTTAAAAAAGTCTATGCTCGTGATTTTTTAAATAGGTTTATATTATAGATATTGATATAAAAGTTGTTACACTTAAGGCCTTAGGCCACTCTACAGGCCGAAAAAATAGACTTTTTGAGGATTTTTTTTCAGAAAAACTACAAAATAAATCGAGATTACAAAAAAGGGTGTTTATCATGCATATCATAGCTGTATACAATATTTTTTTTAAGCGATTAATTTCAAAATGGCGGCTTTGCAGCGTTTATCTCAAAACTGCATTTTTCAAGTTGGCCGGAAACGTAACTCAGACAATTTTCAACCCGATTCACTCGATATGTTGAGTATATCTTGAAAAATACATTGTCTATGAAAGTACGTAGGATTTTTTTTTATATGGCATAGTTCATTTGTTATTAATAGTTATCTGACTTTAGATTATGTGATTTTTAGGCAAATTTTTCGCTTTCCACTTTAGAAGTGCGCAATTTGGCCAAAAATCAATATATCGAAAAAATCCTACGTACTTCTATAGCAGTTATCATATATAATCGAAAAAAATTCATTGGCTCATTATAATTAAAAAATTACAGGAGCTGTTTGTCGGCCGTGGACGCTGGAAAAAGGGAGACATCATCGCAAAAACGCTGCACAGCCGCCATTTTTAAATTAATCGCTTCAAAAAAATTATTGTATACAGTCACTGATATGTATGATAAACACCTTTTTTTGTAATCTCGATTTATTTTGTAGTTTTTCTGAAAAAAAAAAAATACCAAAAAGCCTATTTTTTCGGCGTCTAGAGTGGCCTAACCCCTTGATAAATACACTTTCGAAATACATTTTTTTTTCAAAACTATTTATTCAAGTCACTATTTATAAATGGAAATGGTAGTTAAAAAAAGGTCTTAAAAAAATTGTAGGTCTGCGCTATTGATAAAATCTCGGAGATGGATCATCCGAAATGGCGGAAATTTTGCGAAAAAAAAATAGCTTTTTTCACCGTTTTTGGCAAAAAAAGAAAACATCAAAATTTAAAAAAAACCTTGATATGCGCTACAGCTATAGGTGTAAAGAATATATGGTTAAAATTCCATAAGGATCCATAAGGATCGGTTCAGTAGTTTCGAAGATTTTATCAACAAGCCGTCGAAAAACGTTGTTTCGAGAAAAACGCATTTAAAGTTCGTTTGGGTTACATAAATACATTTAAAACATTTTCAATGTATTTCAAAAGAGTATTTATCAAGTGTAACAACTTTTATATCAATATCTATAATATGAACCTATAAAAAATTCATGAAAATAGCCTTATTTAGCGTCTAAAGTGAGAAGACCTTTTACGGTGAATCATCCATTGCCACCTTTTAGATGCATCGTTGGAAAATTTCAGAGCTCTAAGTAGTCGAGAAGTGGGTGAAATATCGATTTTCCGTTTTGCATCTCCCAGAAAGTCGAGTTAAATAAAAGCTTGTAGAAAAAACGTCAAAACAAAACGAACCTGAGACCGGAATCCGTGTGATCGTAGTTGCTCTTGGCAGTGTCGAGCATTATGAGCAATTTGCCGAGTATCATGAGCTTGAGCCTGTGATGTTTGGTCATGTTGTACCAGAGGCACATCGCCTTGACGCGGTCGGTGAACTCGGGACTCTTGTAGGTCGGATAATGAGCGGCGAATGCCTGCGACGACGGATACAGGGCCTCGGCAGCCTCGAGACGCGAGAGCAGATTTTCTACTTGTTTCATCGCGTACAATTGCGAGCGAGCGCAGGACCTGCAGTGCATAGACAAACAGCCGGGACAGAGCGCGTCCAAGCCCGGACTCGGTGTGACCTCGCTGGGGTGCGACGTGTAACCGCTGTCGTTCGAGATCGAGTACGATAAGCTCCGATCCACGAGACTCGTCATTGGATCGTACCTGAGAGGACATTCGTACTTATAATTGCGCATCTCTGGTGCGAGCGAACGAACACAAAATTGGATCATTTTTCTTTGGATCTATAAAAGATGTACAATCCCTAGAGAAACTTAGGCGAAATTTGAAATTCTCAAATGCACGCATACGATTTAAGGTAAAATACTTCAGCTTCCACCGACTGAATATCATAATTTATAACCCAATAATGGAAAAAAGAGCAAGAAAAAATTAAGCTCATTTTTCGGAAAAGTCACTACATTAAGCTACCCTAATTTTTTCAAATAATCCTGATTTTTCGGTCGTCCCAGTAGCCTAACTCCTTATTTTTTTTTTCTCATACAGTTTGCTAAGATGTATGGGAGAGTCGAACGAGAAAATGAGCACAATTTCAGTACGTAGAAATTCACTACACCACAATTATATGGTGAATGATTCTGACATTGTCCAAACTCTTTATCGCGTACACAAATTACCCACATAAGAAATTTACAGAATTCTTCACATTTTTTCATTATATCTATTATTGTCTCGTCATATCTGAGAATAAACTGATGTCCCATAAGAACGCATAGAAAAGTACGGAAAATTAAGCGTCATAATTCTTCAATAAGTTTGTAGATCGATTCCAAATTTCGTATACAGGTTTAGGACAAACCAATGCAGCCAATTTATATCAGTATGGTAGCATTTCTGTAGGACTCTCATATACCCTCAGTTATTGTTAGAAGAAACATAAATACGAGTGCGAATCGATTCGTTTTCAATAGGGATGTTTCCAAAGCAAGAATTCAAAAAATATTGTAATGAGGTGATAGCTTATAATTAGAGCAACGCTCGGAAGTGCCTATTTTATTTTATTTAGGTGAAAATTGTAGATAAATTTAGATAAATAAATTGTAAAAAAATATCTATAAGTCACGTGACAAAGAACACCAATCAGAGCGCATGACGTCACACTTTGCAAAACACGAACGAGTCGAGGCTGCAAGCATACTGCTTATACTAAGCTGTTACTGGTTACTTTGTCTTAAAATACAATTTGTGAGATGTCTCGATTGATTTTGAATTTTACTCGAACTGTAATAATAGAGACTGGATTCGTGAAGGCAAATAGTTCGAATTTGCCTTGGATTGACTGCATAATGGTGGCCAATTTCTTTACGAAAAACAACGACTTTCACTCTGCAGAATTCAGAAACGTGAAGACTTCTATGTAAGTATACCCTAAGGAATTGTAATTTGTGCAACAAATAATGTATACAGCATTAATAATATTACAAACTATGTAATAATTTGAACAAATTTTCGAGGTTATGTTTCGCTATACAACTTGTTGTGTTTTATTCAATTGCAGGTCTTCAAGGCAGTCATACGGTGATGAATAGAATTTAGAATTCATCCTTGAACATATTAATTCTGAAATGTTTGTTATTGTTTCTTTGTAGCAATCCGTATTTTGCAGAGTATTACGTCACGCGCCGTCAAACGACAAATCAGGGAGTTTTGGCGCGTATTTTTAAACGGATGAATTAAAACGCGATTTTTGAAGAATTTGCAGCATGTAAATACATGAAATAAAACATTTTGTGCAATATTATATATCAGGGATTATCCGTCAATTCAGCCACTTTCTTTTCGACCATCTCATATCTGCCCCATAATTGGTTATATCAAAGTACTACTAAAAGGCATTCGATGTGAATTTTTTCAGATTTTTTAATTCAACATTTTAGAAAATGCCGTTTTTTCTCCAAATGAATGTATTTCGGAAACTAGAAGTGACTGAAAAAAAATATCTCCACATAAAAGTTGTAGTTTTGTGTTAGCTTTCGAGCGGAATATTTGAAATAATTTTTACGTTCCAGTAACGCTGATTTTTTACCAAAAAAGGGGGAAATTATTTTTTTATTAGAAAAACAGCCGTTTTTTTAGCTGAAAAAATTACAGAGTCTTCCAGTAAGTCTGACGATATCGCAAAAAAATTAAACCACACAAATTAATTTTTTTATACCAGCACCTCGCTCCGTGCCACTCTGGCGATTTTTTTGCGATATCGTCAGACTTACTGGAAGACTCTGTAATTTTTTTAAACAAAAAAACGGCTGTTTTTAATTAAAAAAAAAAAAATTCCCCTTTTTTGGTAAAAAATCAGCGTTACCGCAACGTAAAAATTATTTCAAATATTCCGCTCGAAAGCTAATACAAAACTACAACTTTTATGTGCAGACATTTTTTTCAGTCACTTCTAGTTTCCGAAATATATTCATTTGGAGAAAAAACGGCATTTTCTAAAATGTTGAATTAAAAAATCTGAAAAAAATCACATCGAATGCATTTTAGTAGTACTTTGATACAACCAATTATGGGGCAGATCTGAGATGGTCGAAAAAAAAGTGGCAGAATTGACGGAGAATCCCTCGTGTATGTGAACAATTTTTAACACTTTCCCAAAAATAGGCAACATCCCTATTCATTGCCTCCTTGTCGTCGTCACGCGCCCGATAAGGCCGTAGAGCATCGATTTTTCGTCGAACATCCAACATGTGTTTTCACCTGTACTCGATTATTTCCGTGAGCAACGCGCCGATGGCCTCACGCTGCTTGCAAAGATAACCGTCCTGAGCAACGGGGCTGCGATCGGCGTGGTAGGCCTGCAGTTCGAGCCATATGAGGTCCTTCAGCTCATTTTGCCATCTCGTTTCCTCGCTGCTCATCTGACGGCGACAATTTCGATCCTTGTCCGTGCAGCCCTGCAACGAGAAAATAAGCCATATAAATTGCCAATTAGCGATTTTTTTATTATTGGTGCCTGAAATTTATGGGAAACGTAACCCACCAGTCGAATGAGAAAGGCAAAGGTATCATGAAAAATTTCCCTCTCTTTTATATTGAGAGAGATCGGCGACTCGTCCGGCTTCTCGGCTAGACCCGATACCTCGAGGCTTTTTATCTCCGTTTCGTTTTTTCGCTCCTCAGAGCCGACCAGCTTAGAGCTGAGACACCTGAATCTATTCCTGGTTTCGATCTGCGGAAAAAAAAACTATTAACGCACGTGTTTGAACGAAAGCCAAGACGTTTGACTTTTTTTTTAACTGCCCTTAAGACGCAAACTGTCTCGAAATATATCAAAGTCCCTATCGATGTATTTTTACCCCTCGAATACGAATTCGCCCTTCGTTGCCCCTGAACTATCAATTTTCATTTAAAAAACGTTCAGGCAAAACTGCAAAAAGTTTTTCCGTCGATAAAAGATCATTCTTATCCAACAGTTCTCAATGGTCTACCGTATACAGGAGTTTGGAGAAAATAGAAGGCGAGCACCAAAGTGATGTTGCTTGTGAGAGTTTAGGCGGGATGTACATTTACAACGATCAAAAAATCGATTTCTTTTTTTTCTTCAAACGATAGAACTATATATGTAGAATATTTTCCCAAAGTTTCAAAGCGAAATTCGAAAAACTTCAAACGTTACAGCCCGTCAACGCTGTGCCTCACCGCTCGGAATCGGAGCGGGCGTAAACTTCAAACGCGTTTTTCTCAAAACTGCATTATCGAAATTGGCGTGCAGGATTACTCAAAAAATATTAAACCGATTGAGTTGAAACTTGGTAGAAATATTGATAATATTGGTACCTTCTACTTGACGAGAATTGTTCGTGAAAAATTGGAAAAAAAACTACTTTTTTAATCCACATTTTACAGAAATGTTGCGTGGAATGTTGGTTTTTTTTGTTGTAAAAGCGTGCCATTTTCTTAAATTTGCATTTCAATGATGAATTAATTTTAAAAAATTGTTTTGTATACTTAAATATTCTATTAAAGTATACCTAAAGTTTGATAATTGAAGAATAATTATTTCTTAGTTTAAAAAATCCCTCAATAATGTTTATTTTTTTCCTGTCTAAATGTATATCCCGCCTTACACGACGCCTCGCAAGGGCACAGGCAAAACTACTGTACATTAGAAGTATAATTCTTTAATAGATTAGTGGATCGATCCCAAACTTTGTATACAGACTTAGAACACACGAAGCAAACATGCATTAAACTTTTAACGCCACGGTAGCATTTCTGCAAGACTACCGTAAATTCTTCATTTTCATGTTGTCGAAGTTTGCAATGATGTTGAAGTTGGCATCGTTGGAATGCAACGAAAATGAGTTATTTTTAATCGTTTTAACTTTTTTTTTGCTGATTCAGGCTGTGAGAACCACATAAACGTTTTTATGTATTCTTATCAGAGATTTACGACGTCAATTTGTCAAAAAAAAGCTTCGGATAATGTCTGAACAAATAAATAAACAAAAGAAATCGTTGTGCTACAACGATGCAAACTTCAACGTCATAGTTTGCATCGTTGAAAAGCAACGAAAATTCTTTTCCATTCTCTTTCTTTCTCCCTATTTATTGTTCCCCAAAATCATTCTCGATAGATTTGTAGATCTCTACTGACAATCTTAATAAAAGTTCGCCGTAGCTTCGAACTGTCAAAAGAATTATTAGGCATTAGAATTATTAGCCATTATTAATGGCAATTGGGAAAATAATTGATTTCGTTGCGTTCCAACGATGGAAACTTCAATATCGTTGATTTTGAACACTTTGTGAATGGTCATAAGAGACGATCGAACCTTCATGTTATTCGGGGTCGTGGCTGGACGTCTTTCCGAGGATTTTTCGGAGGCGTAATGGGCAGCTGCCTCGACGTCCAGCTTCAAATCTCTCTCGCTTCCACGCATCAGCTTCAAAATTCTTTTACACTTTCTGCCGCACTCCTTGGCGGCTTCCTCCCGGTTCTCGTTGTCTCTGTCCAAGTCGGCACGATCGCACATCTTGTTGAATATTATCGTGTCGAGTGTGTTTTGCCTGCATATACTCGTTTTCGGGCGCACTTCCTTCGGAGATGAAAACTTTCCGTCGCTGAGAAAACAAACAACCAATATGAATAGAAGTTTAATTTACAAAATCGTCTATAAAAAGTTTAATTTCCAAAATCGTCTACGAAAAGTTCAATTTACAAAATCGTCTATAAAAAATTTAATTCACAAAATCGTCTTTGAATACAATATGAACAGAAGTTCAATTTACAAGAGTTGTCTAATTTTTTATCGTTCAAGCAATTTGGTTTTATAAATAAATACGCCGAGCGTTGAGATCTTTTTATATGAATCACAAAGTTCTCACGCTTAAAATTAAAAAAAACTTAAATCGTACACTGGATTGCGTCATGAATTTAAGTGTGACCCGAACACATGCTCTTAACTTTATTTGATAACATAAATATTCCAAATACATTTAATTTCCATTCATATGTACTATATATGTAGACAAGATAATTGAGTATAGATATAATTGAAAATCTGTTGTACACAATTTTTTTTTCGTGGCGTAAGGGAGGAGATCCCTTTATAACGTAAAGCAGAACTTATGGCCAAAAATGAACGCTACGAGGAAGCTGAGGGACTACTTTATGGGCCCGAGATAGCAAATTAATCGGTAGGTCATTTAGTCACAAACTTTTTAAGTTTTGAAACTTTGAACGCGTTTTCTTGAAAACCACTTGTTCGGGAACCTCGTACAGAATAACTTAAAAACCATCGCATCAATCATTTTGAAATTTTATGCACTTTCAGATGACACAATTACCGTCTAAGCGAACCTAAAGTTCCTTGAAAATTACTCAAAAAATCGACTTTTCCATTAACAAATACTGTAGCAAAAAATTTATGAAAAGTAGAAGGTTTTTTCAAACACGTACCTTTTTACAGATTTCAACTTTTCTTTAGATTTTTTAGGTTCACTTAGACCGTGTGGGTCGTAGAAATCGAAAACTTTTTAGATCCGATGTTTCAGATCAATACACCAGATGCTAGATTGTACAGCGTGGAACAACTCAGGCCATAAATGTCCCAGAAGGAAATGCCGCCATTTTTTATTATTTTATTTAAATGTGAAAATTGAAAAATGTAATATTTATATACAATTTTAACTACTCATAATAAATAGTTTCAACGAAGAAAAATCTTTAAAAATCGTTCATTTCCGGGTGCGTAAAGGGACCTCACGCCTTAAAAGCTCGTGCAACAAAAATACAAACCTAACGAATATTGACAAAATAAATAGCATACTTCACCACAAGGGACGAGAAATCAGATTTAATTGGAGAACTCCGCGGATTTTATTTTTCCAACGTCATTAACAATAAGAACATCAATTTGCAAAGCATTGTCGAAAAACTTTCGAATGTTGCTTGCCCAGGATTATTTCGAAAGATACATACAATCACTATTAATAATAATATATTAACAAACCCGAACAACAACAATATTCATAATAATAATAACGAATATCGTGATGATAAGACTGTGAATTATAATAATTATAACAATATCGCTAGTCAGTTCCAAGCTACTATGGTTAATTTTTTTTCAGCTTAAGGGGTACGGTCACTGAAAAAAATCCAAAAAATCGTCCGTGGCTTGACGTTTTCTTCTCAACATTTTTTTCATTACTCATTAACAATAATGATATCATTTTTCCTCGAAAAATCGAAGAAAAAACTCCAAACATTTTTTCTTCATGTTCGAAACACGATAACAAAAAAAAGCTCGGTCAAGTCTCAGCCAATATTTTCCTCTTAAGAAACTCGATTTTTTGTTTCAGTTCAACCGGGTGGCCAAAATCAAGTAGACCGTTCAGCCTCTCACGTTCAAAAGGTCCTTCACGAAATTCTCCATAACTTCTTTAGTTAAGATTTTTTTATGTTATTTGGACCACACCTTTCTTGACTCGCATACAAATAAATGCCTAAACGATTTTTAATCATCCTACTTAATCTTTCAAAATTAATTTTTTAAACAACCCCGATTTTTGTGTCATCACAGTTAGCCTAGTCCCTTAAGGGGTAAGGCCGCAGTAGAATTTTCAAAAAATCGTTTTTCCAATTGTGACAAATAACTTCAACAATTTTCACTCCATTTACTTCAAATTTAAAAGTTATGTTCCCATTTGCATTTCGCAGAGAAGTACGTACGGAATTTCTGATTAATCGAAAACTTTTCATTTTATAAGCAGTTTTATACGGAAATTTTCACTGCAAATTCATTCAAATACCTACAACTCAATTCAAATACCTACAACTTTTGAATAAAACAATATTTTTTAAATTCCATCCGTACTTCTCTAGGTATTCTAATGTAGATTGACGAGAATTTTTGTTTTTTGTCCCAGATAAAAAACTGTGGATGCTAAATGTCACACCGCGGAGCGCCTAAAAAAAAGGTGACCAAAAAAAATTATTAGTAGTCGGCCATTTTGTACATCGAAAAAAAAAATTCTACCCTCTTGATATTCATACTAAATAGATGTGTAATTAATTTAAAGAGTGAATCACTTTTTCATACGTAAAAAAATAGTAAAATTCGCACATGATTTTATACCCGTTACTGTGGCCTAACCCCTTAAGAGGCGTTGTCACATGCCTTGCGCCTATCGCTGTCATACTGAACCATCAAGCATCCTCTATCCCTCTCACACTTGCAGCTCTACCGCAATTAGCTTCTTCCCCCTTAATAGCAGCAAAAAAAAGCATCCCGGTGTACGGATTCGAAATAAAACTGACCTGGACGACGTTCTCTGTTTCTTCTCGCGTTGCCGCCTGATGTAACGAGTTCTGGGTGGTGTCTGGCCATAAATATCACTCATTTCGTGGAGCGATTCTTCGTGTTCGGTGCGAACATCGAAAAAGCCCCTTCTACTGCGGCAAATAAACATTTCTCAACTTTCTTCGTTTTCCTTCCGTTCGAGAGAAATTTTTCTGGCACAGCCGCGCGAATTTGTTTTATTCCTCTCCTCTCTATTTCCGTCTCTATCGTTTGTGAATGATTTTTATAGTTTTTTTTTTGCTCAATTTCACTAGCACACTTATTTTCAGCCGTACGAATAATTGGGGAACAAAAAAAGAGCTACTTAAGAGGAACAAATGAAAAAGAACGCGGCTGTTGGAAAGTCGACGTCGTAACTTCGCGTTAGATCAAACAATGCGAACACAGCCGTGTTGATCTTTGTTCTCGTTTTCTTTTTTATTTCAACTTATTTTATTCGGCGCGTCGCGTCGCGACGTTCGAATGACTCGGCTGTTCCACAGTGATAAAATTATCTGTCCGTGCAGTGCTCTTTTATCGGCGGGATAAAAAAGTGCTAATAACTCGTCGCGTATTGTCACGATCGATTATTGTCTGCGGGCGTTGTATTGCGAGTGGAAACGATGTTTACGCGAATTGTTTATTTTTTTTTCGGACGAACGGAAGAATGGGAACGCGGCGTGTAAAGAATGGCACGGGAGAGACGATCGTGTACCTTTCCCCGGCGATTTTTCGGAATCCACTGAACGCGAAATTCTTATCGCCGAGAGTCGAGAGGCGACGCGTGTATGGGCGACCGGCTACGGAACGCGGAATGAGATGCTAAGTATCCCATTAGTTTTATTGATCTTTTTTTTTAGTACTTGCAAAGGGGCTCGCGGCGATTTTAGGGTCGTTGCGACGTTTTTTTTGTCGAACAAACATTTCTACTCAATTTCATAATATTTTTCAAATACCGAAAACGTCATTTTTTTAAATACGGGAATATACCATTTTTAAATACAAAAATTATCATCTTTTGAATACATAAACAATTATTTTTGACGACGGAAATAAGAATTTAAAAAACGCAAATAAACTTTTTTATAATGCCGAGAATAATTATTTTCAACTACGAAAATGGGTATACGTCAAGTAGGGAATGAGTGGTCGGCTGGTTCTGTAATAAATAAACCATGGGTGGGCAGTGTAAAAATGAATATTAGAAGCGAAGCAAGGCGTTGAAACGCAAGAGGACCCAACGAACTCGGTGCATCGTAAATTTTACGCAAGTACTGGTCAACGATTCTTGCAAAGCATGAATCGTCTCATTTTTATATATAAAAATATAAATTACGTTTCAAAAGTACACGCGTCGATGTTCAGTGATAAAAAGAGAGCCCGGTTTCGGTGAAGTTTCGTAAGAACCGAATGGTAAAAAGACACGAGATTGAAGTTTGCATCGTTGGAACACAACGAAAATGATTCTTCTTTTAATGGCTTAAATTTCTTCTTTTAATCGTTTAAATTTCTTTTTTTAATGGCTTAAATTTCTTCTTTTAATGGCTTAAATTTCTTTTGGCATATCTCAGCGACGAGAATCCGTCAACAATTTTTTTCATTGCTCATTTAGAAACGTATGATCTAAATCTGCAAAGGAAGATTTTGCAAAATGACAAAAATAAGGAAATAAAAATGTGAAGAATTTTCGTTGCGTTGCAACGATATAAACTTCGACGCCGCGAAAAGACCGGTGGTTCACCCGCGTACTAAACAAAAAGTTTCTACCTGAATCGTAAATATAGGGTGTCTAAAAATACCTGACATTTTAATTTATTGATAAAAACGTATTATTTATTCGAAAAGTACGAATATTTTTGTATCAATATAAGGTACAAAGATGGAGGTTATGTGTGGAACACAATATCCGATAAATGGCCGCCTCGTCCCTGTTTGCAAACGTTCACCCTTATGACGAAATTTTCAATAACATTTTGGCATAATTGCGGACTAATTTCATTAATGGTGCGTCCAATTGCTTCCTTGAGCTCCGCAATGGTCTGTGGTCCAATGGCGCCAAATCGCACGATCTTGGTGACCAATTAAGGGGCTTTACCAGTGTGACACTTTCAGAAAATCGATTTTTTTAGCCTTCGACAGATTATACTTTCAAGAATATCATTATCATTTATATCATTTATATCAATATCATCATATCTTGCAAAAATCAATAGTTAAATCTTTAAACGCGTTTTTCCCGAAATGAGATTTTTCAAATTCGCTGACATTGTAACTCAAAGAGCAATTATTCGATTGACTTGAATTTTGAACTGAGTACTCTTGAATATATCAACTCTACAATGACGTAGGATATTTTTGATTGGATGAAAATTGACGATTTGGCATTGAAAAAAACGACCATTTTATAGGCAAGAAAACGGACTTTTTTTCATAACTACGCCATTTTTTTAGATTTTGATATTTTTCGAAAATCCTACGTCATTGTACAGGAAATACCTTCGAGTTTAACGACATTTTTTCCTTTTTCGGTTTCAGCTACTCAATCGGCCGGAATCATATCAGCAGTGGAGGAACTTTTTTTTTGGCCCCTTACTTTTCAAATAAATAATACGTTTTATCAATAAATTAAAATGTCAGGTCATTTTGAGACACCCTTTACCATAATTCGTCGTAAAAGCGACGAAGAAACACAAACGGCGTCGAAAGCCTCAAAAAGTCAATGTCACAATTAAAATGATCAATTTCCACGAAACTGGCGTATCACACTCTAGGCCTGCCGTAACAATGTAAAATTAATTAAAAACACGTTTCTATGCACGATGTCCGGAGTAGATACGCGGAGGAGACTCGTATGAATTCGATACGCGCCAGCGCGTGATAAAGCGCGCTGCGAATTTAATGAAAAATCCACGTGTCCGTGCAATATGTCTAGAGGATAGACACAAAAATTCCGCTATCGTCGCTATCGATTGACTGATATAATTCAGTTAACACTTGTCCCCGAGGACGAAAGATTACTCTCCGATGGTAAAAAGCGGCGGCACGAACGTCGAAAACTTTTTCAAGCAAGTATCGCTACAGGTAACGGGCTTCATCTACCTGGGTGGGTCGAAAATTGCATTTCCCAAAAATATTCTTTTTCGATAGTATCACCTTTTAGCTATTTCCCTGAAAATTCCGTTGGAATATTCCGGACAATTGAATAAGCTTCTAACAGTCGGCCGGGAGAACGGTAGCAGCACCACACTTCAAACTTTAAGGTGGTCCTATCGCCAGGCTTCCAATCGCCCAAATCCATAGGATTTTCATAATTGTTTTTTGAGCTTCACTATATATATTAATAATCGTCTTTGTGAAATTTCAGGGT
Organism: Ophion ellenae; assembly: GCA_963210295.1. NCBI lineage: Eukaryota > Metazoa > Arthropoda > Insecta > Hymenoptera > Ichneumonidae > Ophion > Ophion ellenae. The sequence continues at coordinate 36,610,312 of OY723389.1, read as the reverse complement.
CGTTTAATAACCTAATTACGGAGAAAAAAAATATTAAAATTACGTATTTTTGTGAAGGAATTCGTAGGCGACATACAATGACCCAATTTCCGGACGCTACAAAAGTGTATATAATAGTGGGAATCCGTCAGATTCTTAAAAATAATCAGATTTACATACTTAACACTTGTAGTAATCCAGTGCTCTCAGAAAAAATTACGCTTATTGACCTAATTTTTATGTAATATCAAGTTTTATTTGAACTTCCGGTATTGGATTTATTACCACTTGCTACGATAAAGAGACGTGACAGCAAGGCAACAGCTGACTGTAGTCCTAACCTCATCTCACTCATTCGAATTTCCACACATATTTCATTTTTAACCGACATATTTCGCCGACACAAATTTTCCATGCTTTTTAACAGTCGTGGCCCGAATACAATGCTTCATATTTCCCGCACCTGACGTTGTTTTGACAGATCGACGTTGATAAGCATGGAGGTTAAACTCGCCTGGTTGAGTAAAAAGAGACGGAGATCGAACCAATATTGCCAAATATCAAACCTAGAAATACTGCGCGAATCGTTGGAATAACTATTTTTTCATTTTTCTAATTAAATATGAACATTCATTGAACAGTTTACACATGGGAACTTTAGTTATTACTAATTTTTTTTTTTTTGCATTTGTTAAAAATATAAATTGTGCAAGTCTCAAGTATGATCAGTGGCATGACTAGTGTGAAGCGATAGGTCTACCTTATGGATATACATTCAGACGGGAAAAAATTAACCAATGTTGAGGGATTTTTTTAAACAAAGAAATAATTGTTCTACATTTGTCAAACTGTTGGTATACGTTAATAGTATATTTAAGTATACAAAACAATTTTTTGTTTAATTCATTTATCATCAAAATGGCGGCGCTGTGGCAGAGTGTTACAGCAAGGTCGCCGCGGACGTTGCGGATCGGCGTGCAGTATAGCGTCCCGTAGACTTTGATTTGCAAAAAAAATTCAAAAAATGTTTCAGTAAGAATATGTATAGTTTTTCTATTTGACAGCAATTAAAATGAATAATAGGCAAATTTAAGGGAGACTGTCCTTGAAATCGGCGGGAGATGTTAGCGGCTCAACATGAGCAGCTAGAAGAAGAGGAGGGATGCCTCTATGGACCAGGCATTGCCGATTAGCGGTAATTATAAACACATTTGTGTAAACACATTACAAAACTTTAAACGCGTTTTTCTCGAAAACACGTTTTTAAAAATGGCTGACATTCTCCTGACCGCTGTAATTAACATATCGACCTGAAATTTGGAGAGCATACTCAGAAAAAAATGTCTTCACGGAATGACGGATCGTTTTTTCGATAGATACATTTTTGCATTTATTATTTATCTTTTTATGCGAAAAAAAAACGCGAAAATTCGATTTTTTTTTTAATTGCCGCCATTTTCCGAAATTTGTACTAAACGAAAAACCCATCCGTCATTCCATGACCAAAGGGTCACAGATTGATAATATGCTTTAAATTTGTGTTTCAGATCAACAAAGAGGGGGCAGTGATGTCAGCCGTTTACCTCCCGCGATTTGAGGACCTGTTTTCGCGGAGTTGCAACGGCCACCATTTTGGTTTTTTTTTTTATTTTTAACGTTCTGTATATCATGAATAAAAGCAAGAAAAAAACCGCACACAAAAAGCTTTACTCGTTTCCTTTAAAAAAAATAAAATGTAAACACCTGAAATATGGCACTCCAAGGACAAAGTCTCCGTTAAGAGAATGGCAGGCATTTACAAAAAAAAACAATATTTCACGCCGAATGTATGTAACATTTGGATTAAAAAAGTAGTTTTTTTCTTCTAATTTTTCAAAAACTATTCTCGTCAAGTAAAAGGTAGCAATATTATCGATATTTCCACCAAGTTTCAACTCAATCGGCTTCATAGATTTTTAGTAATCCTGCACGCCAATTTCGAAAATGCAGTTTTAAGAAAAACGCGTTTGAAGTTCACGCCCGCTCCGAATCCGAGCGGCGAGGCACAGCGTTGACGGGCTGTGACGTTTGAAGTTTTTCGAATTTCGCTTTAAAACTTTGGAAAAATATTCTACATAAATAGTTCTATCGTTTAAAGAAAGAAAAAAAAGAAATCGATTTTCTATCGTTGTAACTGTCTGTCCTGTCTTCTCACTTTAGACGCTAAAAAAGGCTATTTTTATGAATTTTTTTGCTAGGTTTATATTTTAGATATTGATATAAAAGTTGTCACACTTAATAAATACACTTGCGAAATACATTTAAAAAATTGTTTAATGTATTTATGTAACCCAAACAAACTTCAAACGCGTTTTTCTCGAAACAACGTTTTTCGACGGCTTGTTGATAAAATCTTCGAAACTACTGAACTTATCCTTTTGAAGTTTTAACCACACATTCTTTACAACTATAGCTAAAGCGCATATCGAAGATTTTTTAAATGTTGATATTTACTTTTTTTGCCAAAAACGGTGAAAAAACGTTTTTTTTTTGTTTTTTCGAAAAATGTCCGCCATTTTGCATTTATCCAAAATCGTATGTTATGCGCTATAGACATTAACATACCGATACTCAAACCGTTAAATTTTTTTGTTTCGGATGATCCATCTCCGAGATTTCATCAACAGCGCAGACCTTCAATTTTTTGAGGACATTTTTTCAACTACCATCTTCGTCTATAAATAGTGACTTAAATAAATATTTTTTTTCAAATGTGTTTCGAAAGTGTATTCATTAAGCGTATCAACTTTTATATAAATATCTATAATATAAACGTATCAAAAAAATTACTGAAAATAGCCTTTTTAGCGTTTAAAGTGAGAAGACCCCTTAAACGCGTTTTTCTCGAAACACTGGTTTCAAAGTCGGTCGATATGATGTGTCGAGAACCACTTGATGCATTGTTTCCAAATGTACAGGAGATACGATGAAAAACATTTGAAGGTCGTTGACAATCTCACTTTTCTAAAATCGATCTTCCATTTTCAATAGTAACGTCTTTTCATAGAGCTTTTATGCTCGATTTTAGTTCGTCGCCAGGTTGTTGAAGAAAATTATATAAAAAATCGACGATCGTCAACGACTCGTATTTATTGTTAACTAGAATAACCCGCGTGTTTTTCGATTTCGGATGGACCGTTTAGGCTGAAGTGTCCACCACCAAACGTCGCGAAAAAATTTCATCATCTACCGACGGCCATGTTTTTTGTTGTTGTATTTTTTGGTGATTTTTTCAGTCTCTGAATATATGTACCCTTGTATTTAAAAAATGCGTTTCTTCGTCTGCCAGAAAAAGAATGCGGCATTTGGCCATTTTTTTCGGGCCTCTAGGTAGATGTAGCCCCTTAACTCTTCGTTAGCCGCGAGATTGAATTCGAATTTTGCCGGCTTCCGCGGCGAGGTCACGTGTGCGATGGTATCGTCGATTACGTATGAGAATCTCGCGAAATTTCGTGTAAACATTGCACCGCACTGTGGACGTATCCATTTTGCGTATGAAAATGTATTTGACGTTCTTTTTGTACTTTTTTAAAACTGTACGTCACAATTTCGACGCGGTACTTGTTGGGGATGCGGTGCCGGCGTTGGCATTTGTCAAACTCACTTGTCGGAAGGCAAACACAAGTGGAAAGGCACGACCTACCTGTCAAAATCGTCGTAATCGTCGTCACGGTGATCCGTGACGAGATCGTCGTCGTTCTCTCCCTCCCAACTGTCACCGAGAAACATCTTCGCGCAAGGTCAAGGTCACGAGCAAAGATCAACCGGACAATTGTCAAATCGACGAGAGTTAATTTTGCCGAACGGCGCTCGCACCTCTGGTTGCGTCCGTCTTCTGTACGGTCGTTCGTCGACGTCGACGAAACTGATCGACAGCGCCATCTACGGTACGATCGAGCGACTGCCGCGTTCGGGCACCACCTTCGGAGTAAACGGCAAACAAAGTACTCAAAACTTCAACTGGAGTGGCGGATTGGCGTCATTTTTACGAGGTACCAGTTTTTCGAATGGTACTCAAGGTTGTTATGGGAATGAGCCGTCGGGGGTGAAGTACGGGGTGAGCGCCCTATGCTTAGGCATGGGGCTGATCGACCGTTACCAACTGTTGGTTATAAAATAATCGCCATATCGAACCCACGTTGTCGAATTCTTTTTTTTTTAACACCTCAAAATCGGCCCGAAGTGCTATCAACAATGAATATCGGTCCGAGTCAAGAATTCTTTCGCTGGAAGCCAAAATACTGGAGCTGTCCATAATTTTGAAGAAATCAGAAACTGACAATTGTCCGATATCCTAAAAAAGTATTTTGTTTGAAAAAGATTGAACTGTATTTTGTCTTTTCGTAGAAATTTATAGAAATTTATTATTTCTGAACATAGTTCCCAAATTAATATTAACTAATTATTACTAATTAAGAGAATAAGAGCAAACAATAGTTCTCGTTGATTATCCTGACCAAGTAGTTTGAGGTCACCAGGCATAATTACCGAATGTTGATAAGGTAGGAAGCATTTGCGGCGTCTACAACGTTGCCATGTTTGCCTAATATTTAGTGTGCTTGATGTTCGCACAAATTCGCTATTAAGGGGTTAGGTCACAGTAACGGGTATAAAATCATGTGCGAATTTAACAATTTTTTTTCGTATGAAAAAGTGATTCACTCATAAAATTAATTACATATCTATTTAGTATGAATATCAAGCTGTTAGAAAATATATATTTTTTCTCGATGTACAAATCGATGTACAAAATGGCCGACTGCTAATATTTTCTTTTGTTATCTTTTTTTTAGGCGCTCCGCGGCGTGACATTTAGCATCCACAATTTTTTACCTAGAACAAAAAACAAAAATTCTCGTCAATCTACATTAGAACACCTAGAGAAGTACGTACGGAATTTTAAAAATATTGTTTTATTCAAAAGTTGTGGGTATTTGAATGAATTTTTAGTGAAAAATTTCGTATAAAACTGCTCATAAAATGAAAAGTTTCCGATTAATCACAAATTCCGTAATTCCGTGCAATTAGGGACATAATTTTTTAATTTGAAGTGAATCGAGTAAAAATTGTTGATGTTATCTGTCACGCCAATTGGAAAAAGATGTTTCGAGAAAAACGCGTTTAAAGTTTGAGGTACTCTATGGCCGTGCCAGAGGTGGGCTTACGTTATACGCTCGAAGTCGGTGAAAAAAACATTTTCTTGCTATAAATCGAATAGTAACTTACAGTGGCGTAGCGTGGGGGGGGGGGGGGGGGCAGAGGGCCCCGGCGGCGCAGATGTGGGGCGGCGGCGGCGAGCGGCAAATTTAGGGTTAGCCCCGGGCGGCAAAAATCCACGCTACGCCACTGGTAACTTATTCTTATGATGATAAAGCACCGGTTTAGCGAGTAAAAAACGATTTTTTTAAAATCCGACTGTAGCCTCACCCCTCAAAAACAATAATTTTATAACTGCTGTGAATCCTCATTTCCACAGTGCCAAGGGTTAGTCCGATGATTAGTCGAACCGTGTCTATTTTTTTAGCTCCGTGGTAACATTTTGTCAGCAGATATAAATACTGCATTGAAAAATTATCGGGAGTCTTCCATAAGCGTAATGTAATTGAGCCACGAAATACGTCGATTACCGATTTTTAAACAGTACTGAAAAACAGTACTGTGGATCGTGCTCAAACAGCCCAGGATCATCAGCAAAGCGCTTGTATACGTCAAGAAAAAAATTCAGATCCTTGGTAGTATTTCGATCTGGCTCCGTAACAACCTTAAGACGATGTATCGCAAGTTCAGTCGGTAAAAAGACCCACGGCAATATTTTCTCCCAGATGGATCACACTCGGAGCGAATGACGAGCTCTGTTCGTATTTTTACAGAGCGAAAGCGAGTTTTTTTTCCAGAAGTGTCAGCCATTCGACGGTAAACCCTGAATCTACGAAACAGCCATAACTCTCGCAATCATCGTGGCCGGATGTGTGCCCGTTACTCTCGAGATGATGAGAAAGACGAACAATGAGAACAATAGAAATTGCAAACCATGTATTTAAGTCCTTCACCGTACGCGACGAGAAACTAGACGTTTCTGCGGACAATTGAGTCACGGAGAACACAGAACACATGTGCCTAGACTCTCGACAAGACGATGCAAAAGGTACGCCAATATTTGTAGTCGTCGGACAGTGCAGAACGAGTAGAAAAATATGTACGAATGCCTGAAATTCATCAGTTACTGGAGTCTACTGGAATCATCACGGAATTGTCATAAATGCAATTTTCGCATGGTTTATACAGTTTAAAGGGTTAGACTGTTGTGAAAATGACGAACAGTTAATAAACGGATTGACTTGAAATTTGGTGAACTTATTCAGCGCGATAGTAGATGAGTCTTGATCAACGTTTTTCTTCTTAACATTTATTTTTCATTAGTTATCAAAAGTGTTATCATTTTTCTTTTAAAAAAAAACAAGAAAATTCGACCATTAAAAAAAATGAAACAAGATAAAAAAAAAGCTCAGTCACGCAGCCAATATGATCTATTTTGAGAAGAAAAAAAACTCGTTTTTTTGCTTCAGATCAACTAGATGGCCAAAATAAAGTACGTCGTTGAACCCTTTAAGGGATTATATACAGTTAAAATTTTCGAAAAATCGAATTTTTAAATTTTATTTTCGTAATGTACATATATTTAAGTACACACGGAAAATGTCTTGTCAATCCAGCGAATATTCTCGAAGTTACACGCACATTTGTAATGACGTGTTATTACAAATGACTCGATATGTAAAGTGCTTTTGAAACTTTGAACGCGTTTTTCTCAAAACTGTGTTTTCAAACTCGGTGAGCAAGATTTCTCGGAAACGGCTGAACCGATGAGTCTCAAATTTCAACACAATCTTTTCGAGTATATTTTTTATTAATTAATCGAAGGTTATTTCTCACCGATAAATATTTTCCATTTTATAAACAATTTAAGGCCTAAAATTTTGGCAAAAATCGATTTTTTTAGAAGCCTCCATTTTGTCAAAACTTGATATTTTGCTTATTCCTTCGATCAATTACAAGATGATCCATTATATTAACGAAATATTTTTGGTTTTTCCATTTTAGATGATCCAGTCCAGAGATATCGTGCTCACAGCAAGACGCCTTTTTTTAGAGGTGCTCCCGGAGATCAGCTATAGCAGCTTTCAAAATAATAATTTTTACAAATAAAAAATGTTAGAATACAGTTAAAAGTTACCATAATATGTGTACAAATTTTTACGTTAATAGATTTGAAGGTCTTCTCCAGGATTTTTTTGAAAAATCGATCTTTTTGGGCCTCCCGATTGTATACAACCCCTTGACGTTTGAAGGTCCTTCACGAAATTGTTTATAGGTTCTTTAATTGTTAATTTTTTTTTCAAATTTGGTACACAAGTTTGTTAATGTAAAGGGTGTCCCAAAATGACCTGACATTTTAAATTGGGTGCCATTTTTTTTTGCCGCGAATATAGAGTACTAATCTTTGACAACTGGCATCAGGAAGTATTGAGGTTTAGTCATGGCGAATTACACGATCGAGCAACGCATAGAAATTGTTTTTGCTGCATTGTTACTGCGTAGTTATTACAGAGTAAGTAAGTTTCATGGTCGTGTTATTTCGCGCCGCGGCGATGTGGATTGGCCACCAAGATCGTGTTATTTGACACCATTGGACTTCTTTCTGTGAGCTTTTCTGAAAGAAAAAGTGCATGCGAATGATCCACAGACCATTCCGGCGCTCAAGGAAGCAATTGGACATTAATTGGACATAATAGCATTAAGGGGAGGATAGGGATTCCAGCGTGAATAAAAAACACTTTTTTGCGATTTTTTTTCATCTATATGGATAGAGTAAATTCATTGAAACCTTTTGTACATTGTTAAGTGTCATTTCAAGAACATTCCGTGAAACTTGTACGCGAAAATATCCACAAGCAAGCCGGTGCCGCGTTTTTCTCGAAACCACTTTTTCAAAGTCCGTGTTCACTGCCATTTGAAAACTACATGACCGATTTATTTCAAACTCGGTACACACTTTCTACATATAAAATACCTCCCCCCAACGGTTAGTTTGAGATTTTTTTTACATTGAGGGGGTTTTCCATCCCCAAAATGGCGGAATTTTTCGTGAAAAATAGCACTTTTCACTTTACATGACCTCCAAAAATTTAGAAATGAAAAAAAAATTATCAAAGACCGTTGGGGGGAGGATTTGATGATACTTTGGCTAAATTTTCCAAAGGCGTTCTTGGGAAAGCTTTATCACCGGCTTGTTTGTGGATATTTTCACGTAAAAATGTCACGGAATGTTTTTGGAATGACACTTAACAATGTACAAAAGGTTTCCATAAATTTACTCTATCAATATAGGCGAAAAAAATACGCAAAAAAGTTTTTTTTCACGCTGAAACCTCTACCCTCCCCTTAAGGCCTTAGGCAACAGTGACTGGTATAAAATCATGTGCGAATTGAACAATTTTCTTCGTATGGAAAAGTGATTCACTCATGATATTAATTACACATCTATTTTGTATGAATATTAAGCTGTTGACATTTTTTTTTTTCGATGTACAAAAAGGCCTACTACTCGAAATTTCTCGAAACAGCGTTTTTCCAATTGGCATGACAAATGACCGACAATTTTCACTCGATTTACTTAAAATTTAAAAGTTATGTGCCTAATTGCATACCGCAGAGAAGTGCGTACGGAATTTCTGATTAAATGAAAACTTTTCATTTTATGAGCAGTTTATAAGCAGTTATAACGAAATTTTTCACTGAAAATTCATTTCTCAAGTTCAAATACCTACAACTTTTGAATGAAACAATATTTTTTAAATTCCGTACGTACTCCCCTAGGTATTCTAATGTAGATTGACGAGAATTTTTGTTTTCCGTTCTAGGTAAAAAATTGTGGGTGCTAAACGTCACGCCGCGCAGCGCCTAAAAAAGACAACAAAAGAAAATATTAGTAGTCGGCCATTTTGTACATCGAAAAAAATTTATATATTTTCTAACAGCTTGATATTCATACTAAATAGATGTGTAATTAATTTTGAGTGAATCACGTTTTTCATACGATTTTTTTTTAATTCGCTCATGATTTTACACCCGTTACTGTGGCCTAAGGCCTTAACGAAATTAGTCCCCAATTATGCCAAAATGTTATTGAAAATTTCGTCAAAAGAGTGAACGTTTGCAAACAGGGAAAAGGAGGCGGCCATTTATCGGATATTGTGTTCCACACATAACCACCATGTTTGTACCTTATATTAAAATAAGAATATTCGTACTTTTCAAATAAACAATACGTTTTATTAATAAATTTAAATGTCAGGTTTTTTGAGACACCCTATACATACAATAGTCTAAACGATTTTTCAATCTCGCTTATACCTTCAAAATTAATTTTTACAAACTCTGATTTTCGAATTATCACATTAGCCTAACCCCTTAAACCTACACGACTAACTCTCGTTTTTACGATTCGCTTCCGGTCTTTCCGTCAGATCAGAAAGTCTAGCACTTTGATACCGTATTCCCTTCATCGTCACTAACCTTGTACAATAAAATTCTCTCCCCCTCTCGTCTGCCACCCTCCATTCTCCCTCTGGTCCACTTCTGACAAAGGGACTGAGAAAATTCCTACGTATTTTCTCGCCCCCGACTTACGCCGTTTTCGTTGGTAGTCCTCGATATCCGGATACAATCATCTCGATGAACCTGCGACCAAAAAGTTTTCAACGAAAAATAGCCATTCCCTCGTGATCGTCGAAGCTCACAAATTCCAGTTGATCGAACACAACATTGAAAAAAACAGGGGTTCCGGTGACACTTCGTGCAGGACCATTTACAAAAGGTTGTTCCACGCATGCGTTGATATGATTTTTATTTAAACAATCTCTAGCTTTCTCGGAAAATTACAAGTAATTTTTTTTTCACTATTTCGCTCACGTTTCCTCGCACCAACAAATCGTTTCTTTTTCACCTCGTTATAATATACAACACCTACGTGTCTCTCTGTATTTTTTATCGTCTTTTTGTGAGTGAAATTTGTTACTTTCTGTGAGTGTGTATGTGTGTGATTACGTGAATGGTCGCTTTATCAATCCGTCGTGTAATACTGTTACGGATTTATCGCAAAGTCTTGAATTTTAGAGAAAAGGCTGGCTGTTTTATTTTTTCCGTAATATTAATTCGACCCTCGTCGAGTTTGAATCTTTCACGCTGAGTCGTTAGGAAATCAGATTTTTCCTATCCCGCTCGTAAATTTCCAGTTTTTTTTTTTGGCTCCCATAGCTCGAATATTCTGTTCAACGCAATATTCGATTTCTCCGAAGAAAAGGCTTTAGCACCGCCGTACGCTAAATTTGATTACAACCGAAAGCTTTCGAATGGCCAAATTTTTTGAATGTCTCCCGAAACGCTATTTCTTTTGCTCGTCTTACTTTCCTTCGTCATAGACCGAAACAACGCTCGATTGATGCTCCTCAGCAAACACGACATAATTAACATTTACACATTGAAAAAAAAAAGTCTTCGAAAAGATCGAGGTAAATTTGAACGTTTTAATTTCATCACATTGCAATAGAATGGTTTGTGAACCTCTACGCTCTCTCTCTCGGCTTTTCCAAAAGTGTTGACGAAAAATCTATTCGGTTTATTACGGGATCGAAATAAAAAAAATTGTAAAAAAAAAAGTATCTCGTACTCGGTCTGGAATGTCTGGACGTCTCAAACGGCCTGTAGCAATTTAAATTTCTCTTCAAACATCAACCATTAGGAAAGTGCTGTAACGCTACTTGTTTTCTCTCTCTTTTTTTGTCTTCTTTTGTTTTATATCTCATGGACCTGAACAAATATTGACTTTATTTTCTGCACGTATCCAACCGTACCCCCACGGATAGAAATAGACGACTATAAAAATGCTTTCCTCTCGTAGCTCTCGTTTAGTGTTATCCGGATAATAATAATATTAATAATAATAACGCTACTAAACTGTAATAATTAATATTAATATAATAATAACGCTACTAATCTGCAAACATTAATATTAAATATAATCGAAAAATATCTATCGTTATTCCTTCTGTATACGTGGTGATGTTTTTTTTTTAATGTTCCGTGTCATCTGAATCTCGTTCTCGTTTATTCCGAGCGCACCCCCTCGCTGTTTTTCACCCCAAGATTTTCTCCTTGTTCCACCCCGTCACCCATTGGTCTGCAGTGTCGAAGTCGCCGTATACTCGTATAGAAAATCTCGCGAGAAAATTATTTATTGCTCTTTTTGACTTACGTCGATAAAAAAAAAACCAACTGTTTATCCGTCCCTGCCGTTTCGTGGATCTTTTGTCCGGGCCGAGGGAGAGAGAGATATTGGCAGCGGAATTTTTTGTTTCCCTCATCGTTCGTTACTTCTTAATCGATATTTATCCTTTATTTTCGTTTGCATTTGTATATAAAATCGAGACGAAGGGAAGAGTAGTTTAAAAAAAAAAGAAATTACACGGCAGACCACTACGATAATACCTCTTTCTTCCTCATTCGTTCTCGCAAACATGCTTATGCTCACACCCACGCAAATGTTCAAACTTCCGCATTTTTCCGGCCCTCCTGCGCCGCTCTCACCAGCCGTGCCCCTATCAAATTCGTCGCTCGGACGAATTCATCGTAAAGTACAGCGGCCACCACCTCTCACCGAGACACCCCCAAAAGTAACGAAAAGCCACGGCGCGTATGCGCGAACTTTTCTCTCCTTTAGACTCTACTACGAAGGCCACGAGTGTGTTCAATATAAAATCACTAATTGGTAATTGCGATCCGAAGATATCAAAGTGTAAATATATATTTAAATATATAGATATATGTATATATTTATATATGTATACGTGATTTTTTTTTCAGGATAGGCCGCGTCGGGCAGTTTCGTAAAATTTCAAAAAAAAAGGACAATGGCCATTCTGACCGTCGTTTTCGAGTTTCTACTTCACTCGTTACTCTCTCTCTCCCCCTTATGTATACTTATATATAAAGAATACGACAGAATCACGCGGCCTGATCGATGGACGCTAAAGGGACTCGGAGCAGCCGCGGGGAGGGGGTCTACGATAAGGAAACGCGATGTAAAACAGTGAAAAGAAACGAGGGAAGGAGCTTTTCCCAACAGTTGGAGAATCGAAGAAAAAAAAACGACAAGTTAACTCGTTTAGTTACGTCGTATCAGGTTAAAACGTGCTGACAAATATCGCAAACGCTGGTATCGAAAAATATGTAGAAAACGTGTAAGTTTCTGGGCCTCGAACGGGTTAACGAAAAGGGCGAAATGGCAAAGGAGAGTCGGAATCGAATTTACCGGTTACGTGCTCGGGCGATCTATTAAACGTATATATATATATATATATATATATCTAAGTATATATATGTGTGTCTGTGTACGTGTGTATTGTTTCGGGCAAATCGAAGGAAGACGTGTATAATAATCGAGAATTTCCGTTGACTCAGGACGGTTGGATATTACGAACGCGAACGTTATTACGACGCGTGTCAAACTGACGTTCGTCCACGTCGAAATAGTACCGGGAATCACCGCGTTTTGTTTTTCGGCTTTTCGCGTGGCTTCGGATAATCGGCATCAACGAAAAGACTTCCACGCTGGTGTGCGAATAAACGAAGCCACGTGCGGCGATTGAAAACGCGGGTACGAAAGGGCAAAGGCCTCTCAGCAATCGCCATTTACGTTTCAATATCTTTCATTTTCGTTTTGTTTGTTGTTGCTTCGTAATTGTTGTTTGTTGATGTTGTTTTTTCTTCGACGGGAGATATTGGATCGTTTAATTTACATGTTCTCGAACTGATCGACGCGACGCTTGGTGTTGCCCTTGCGAATCTCCCGAAGTGTCTTGTACTTGTCGCGACCCTGACGGACGTTTTCCCTGTGTATTTTGTCCATCGTCGTTTCCTTCGTTTCGTCCCGCGACTGAGCGAGATCTTGCTTCAGAGCCTACGCGAACGTGGAACAAACAAAAAAGCATTGAATTGTTTCGTTTTGGATCGAAACGTGCGTGTGGAGATAGGAGAATCGCGTTTGGACGTAGTCTCGAATTGCGAGGGCGAAAAATAGTACAGTCGTGCTGTATATTGGAATCGGAACAAATTGGAAGGCTAGTTTTTGGACAGGTGATTTTGTAGGTGCCGCGGGGGCTAAATCCAAGTTTGCCTAAAAATCGGGCTGTAGGGTTTTTTTAGGGGATGAAAGGGGATAGGGGTGGATTAATGCCAAACTACAAGCCCCACGAGGTTGGCGCCGGGAGACAAAATGTTCGGAAAAATCCGCGCTTTACTTTTGTCCACAGCGCCGAAGTTGTGGTAGTTTATTTTGGGAGTGAAAAAGTGGGGTGACATTTTGAAAAATCAGTTTTCATTCGATAACTCTTTAGGAAAAATTCATACAATTTTCGCTCAGATGGGAACGTTGTAGCCCTTGAAAAAACACGTCGATCGAGTATTTGATCATCCCGCTTCAATAATATCTTCACCCCCAAAAGAATTGTTGAAGTATAAAAACAAATTGTTTATTTAATAACTCAAAAACAATCGATTTTTCGGGGATAGTTTAAATGTACGAAATTAAGAGAATAATTTTTTCTATATTTTCGTTTCTATGGGTCACCCTTGAATTTTGCTTTTTCGAACCCCTCTCAGGGCTTGAAAATACAAAATGAAATTCTGGGAAAACTATTGACCGAAAATAAAGAGATACGAGTTTGGCACTGTGGACAAAAATGTAGCTGAGGGTTCAAGCTACAAACTCTTCCACGGCGGCGAATTTGAGCGGTCAATAGTTTTCCCGGAATTTCATTTTGAATTTTTGGACCCCGAGAGGGGTTGGAAAATAAAAATTCAAGGGTGGTCCATAGAAACGAAAATATAGAGAAAATTATTCTCTACATTTCGTATATTTTAACCATACCCAAAAAATCGATTGTTTTTGAGTTATTCAATAAACAATTAATTTTTTTGGTATTTTAACAATTTGGGGGGGGGGGGTTGAAGATATTATCGGAGAGTGATGATCAAATACTCAATCGACGCGTCTTTTCAAGGGCTACAACGTTCCCATTTGAACAAAAAGTGTACTAATTTTTTCTCAAGAGTTATTGAATGAAAACTGATTTTTCAAAATTTCACCCTACTTTTCCACCCCAAAATGAACTTCCACGACTTCGGCGCTGTGGACAAAACCAAAGCCCGGATTTTCCTGCACATTTTGTCTCACGGCGCCGACCTCGTAGGGGTTGTACTTTGGCATTAATCCACCCCCATCGCCTTTCATCCCCGAAAAAAAACCCTATACTCCGATTTTTAGGAAAACTTGGATTTAGCACCCGCGGCACCTACAAAATCACCTGTCAAAAAACTAGCCTTCTAATTTCTTCCGATTACGGGGGTTTTCAGCGACAGCACGACTGCAATAAAATATCCGATGAAACGAAAGATAAGGGATCAGTGTAAAATTTTCAAGAAATCTTTTCTTTTTGCATCGTCCGATTTTTTGGTAATTATCCAGATACGTGACTTCCGAAAATCGAGCCTATCCTTTTGTTTGCTCGTATTAATTGCTTTAATTATTTTTGCTCGTAATGATTATTCGTCGAAAAGTCAATTATCTAAAAAATTACCCTCTTTTTTATCGAAGACATTTTCAACCGTTAAAAAAATGTAAAAGAAAATAAAAATAAACGTTAAAAAAATTCTTTCCTGCTCTTCACGAGGGCTTTGATTTGACATGAAAAAAATCAGACTGATCATCGTATTTTAACCATTGGAGAAAAAATCGCGAAATTCAGTTATTTTTCGACGCGTTACACTGTGACTATCCCATAGCGGAGTTTACCTTGAGCTGATCGTGAAGGCGCTCGTTCCGTTCGGCGAGGGTGCGTCTTTCCTCGACGGGATCGATGATCGTTTCGTCGGTAGCCAAGTCCTTGGTGACATCGTTATGCGGCACCTCGTCCTCGCCTTCCTCCTCGCCTTCCTCCTCGTTCTCCTCCACGTGATGATGACGCGGAGTCGTGCTCGCTTGGAACGCCCTGTCTGCCTCCTCCTGGCGCATTCTAAAGAGAAAACGGAAAACCCACGTACAAGGTTCGGATCAAGATTGGGCGAAGTCACGCGAGGACATTCGGTAGCGAGTTGCGAGATCGAGACAATTATTTTTCGTACCGGGCGGCTTCAACCTCCTCGTGCAACCGTCGAGCTTCGGCATCCTTGGCGTCAACCTCGGACTGAATGCGCATAACTTCCTCCTGTTTGGCTCGGATTTCTTGCTCCAATTTGGCTCGCTCGACGGCCTCCATCTCGTGTGAACGCTCCAGCTTTTCCATCATCACGGTCAGTTCCTGGAACGAACGAAATCGCAAGATCAGACGCGCTCCTTTGTACTTTGACCTGAAGAAGGCGAGTACCAGTTTCCGACTATCGCCACCTCGGACAATGAACCGATTGACTTGCTATTTTTATTCGATTTTACTTTGAAAGTCAAAAGACAAATTAACATGATACGTCTATCTTGGCGGGTGAAAAAAATTGTATTTACCAAAAATATTTTTATTCGATAGTATCACCTTTTGGCTATATTCCATGAAAATGTTATTGAAATATTCATAAAATTCAATGAGCTACAGCTTGTAACAGTCGGCCGGGCGAGCGGTTGCAGCACTGTACTTTTAACCTTAAACGCGTTTTCCTCAAAACACTGTTTTCAAAGTTTTCAAAGTCTAACTTTATAAAAATCGTTCTTCATTCTTTAATAGTTACGTAAAAACGACGACGTTTTTTCCATAGATGTTGCATGGTCGAGTTTCAATTCGTCGCCACGTTGTTGAAAAAAAATTATTTTAAAAATAGAACGCTTGCCCACCTGCTCATATTTTTGCTTATAACTTGAATAAAAATTGAAATCTCGACCTGAGCTTTCAAATCCCCATTATTTAACACTTCTAGAAGCTAAAAACACACTGGTAATTTTTAAACAATTTTTTTCAACCTCAACTAAATGACGTTAAAGTTTGTGCGCTTAGCGGGCACGCGCGGTTACCCACTAGATGAAAAATGATGTTTTGACTCATGAATTAATTAATATCGTTGATGGATATTTCATTGAGGTAACAGGGGTTAATAAATAAAGAATTACAATCATTTTCAAGGTAAAAAAAAACCACCACTATTTAAATTTTGAACATCTGCGGGTCGCCGAAGGGCAAAACTGACCGCGCGCTACTTGTGCAGCGCTCGGAGACTACTTCTATCTCTTTTAATAGAAGCTGTAGCGGGCTGGGGAACTTGGAAATGGCTTGGATAGTGTCTATTGATTTTTATTTAATAAAGTAAATAAACTATTACTTACTTACTGTAAAGTAAGTTACTGAAAAACTATTGAGCCGATTGAGTTGAAACTTGGTGGAAATATTGATAATATACCGTCTACTCGACGACAATTGTTTTTAAAAAATTAGAAAAAAAAACTACTTTTTTAATCCGAATGTTACAGAAATTGTGCGTGAAATGTTGATTTTCTTTGTATTGCGTATTTGTGTATTGTGTTTTTGCGTATTTGTGTATTTGTGTATTTGTGTTGTATTGTGTATTTGTTTGGGTTTGTATTTTGTATTATTCTCTCAAATTTGCCTTTTCGTTATTCTAATGACTGTCAAATAGAAACTATATATGTTTTTAGTGAAAAGAATTTTAAATTTTTTTGCAAATCAAAGTCCACGGCAAGCTGAACTGCACGCCGATTCCAAACTCCCGCGGCAACCTTGCTGTAACACTCTACCACAGCGCCGTCATTTTGATGATAAATTAACTTTAAAAAAATAATTATTTTGCATACTTAAATATACTATTAAATTACACCTATAGTTTGATACATGAAGAATAATTATTTTTTAGTTTGAAAAATGCCTCAAAATTGCTTAATTTTTTCCCGCCTTAACCTGGAGTGTCCACCGCCGAACGTCGCAAAGAAAATTTCATCTGTTGGCGGCCATGTTTTTGTTGTTTTTCTGTATTTTGTGATGATTTTTTTAAGGGCTGTCAATATATGTAGCTTTGTGTTTGAAAAAATGCGTTTCTTTTTCCCCAACAGATTCCCACAAAAAATCGGAATCTGGCCATTTTTTCGGGCCTCTAGGTAGACGTACCCCCCCCCCCCCTTAAGCTCCCGAGTTGAAGTCTAAGTGGTAGCGTTCTATTCCCATCCCCATTTCATGTACACGGAAAAGTTGCTCTTTGCTTTCAAGCTTGAATAGCTGCAGTTGTGAGTTTTTTTCATTTCACCGGCCACCCTTCGTAGCCTTGTCGAAGCGAAGCAAAAAATATCCGCTTTCTTTTCTCCGAGGGCAAGTGGGTTGAAAAATAAAAAGCGGATTCGTACTTTCTGGCGACCCTCCAATTCTTCCTTAGCGGCTTGCAACTGCTTGAGCTGCTCCTCGAGACGCCTGATCATTTCTTGTGCCTCGTTCAGCTCGGCCTGCCGCCTATCCATCTCCTCGGCCATGGTTCGCAGCCTCTCCTCGTACTCTTGATGCTTCTTTTCGGCGCGTTCCCTCGCAGCGATCTCCAACTGGAGCTTTTCGCGCTGCTGTTGCTTTGCAAGCTTCTCGTCGCGAGCTTGAGCCTTTTGAGAAACGGGAATACATTTTGTTTTCTTCTCGCATACATATTTCTTACGATCAGAGAGTTCGTGAGTGGCTAATAGCCGTCATCGGACAAAATAAAGAACGAGCCTAGCGGTAAACAAAAGTGGTCAAGTAGGCTTCCCTAGTTCTTTAGGTACCCACAAAAAAAACTTCACGAATTAAGGGGTAACGCCAATGTAGAATTCAAAATAAAATTGGCTCAAGAGATGCTTTGAACCATCTAGAATAAGAGGGAAACGTTTTATAAAATAAAGGGGGAACACAATTTTTTTAAACGGCGCGCAGCATAACTCCA
This sequence comes from Ophion ellenae, assembly GCA_963210295.1. Lineage (NCBI taxonomy): Eukaryota > Metazoa > Arthropoda > Insecta > Hymenoptera > Ichneumonidae > Ophion > Ophion ellenae. The sequence continues at coordinate 36,592,282 of OY723389.1, read as the reverse complement.
ACAATTTTCATTCTACTCACTTCAAATTTTTAGCACACTTTTAAAATAACATTCCGAAGAGGAATACGTACGGGGTTTTCCATTAGTTAATTACAACATTATTTATTCACAAATGATTGTCCTTTCGTTCGAAAATTGAGTTTTTACTTTAAATGCTTGCCAATTACACAAAAAATATTTTCAAAATCCCCTACGTATTTCTCTTGAAATACTCATGTAAATTGACAGAATCGAAAAAAATTCCACATTCAAATTTGGAATGGCTCTAGTGTCACCATTTTGTATGATTTTTGAATATAATTTCTTTTATGTTCACTCGAATATATGACTAATAACGTCCTTGAATATTATTATCCTCTTGCTTGTCCTTCCACGCAAAAAAAAAATTGCGAAAAAATCGTTGAATTTTAGACGTTTACAGTGGTTCAATTATTTTAGACGTTTACAATGGTACGGTTTAAATGTAAGCCCTTAAGGCGGGCGATACAAATGTATTGCCCGCCTCAAGGGCTTATATTTGCATCGCAACGATCAAAAAATCGATTTCTTTTTTTTTCTTCTTTAAACGATAGAACTACATATCTAGAATATTTTCCTAAAGTGTGAAAGCGAAATTCGAAAAACTTCAAACGTTACAGCCCGTCAACGCTGTGCCTCACCGCTCGGATTCGGAGCGAACGTGAGCTTCAAACGTGTTTTTCTCGAAATTCCATTATCGAAATTGGCGTGCAGGATTACTGAAAAACTATCAAGCCGATTGAGTTGAAACTTGGTAGAAATATTGGTACCATCTACTTGACGAAAATTGTTTTTGAAAAATTGAAAAAAAAACTACTTTGGGGCCGTCCATATATTACGTCATCGATTTTGGCTGATTTTAACTCCCCCCCCGAAATCATCTTATCCTTCCTATCGTCATAATCCAATTATCGTTACCGTCATCCAACGACCAGACCCCCCCCCCCCCCCCCCTATTTTAAAATGACGTAATTTATGGACGGCCCCTTTTTTAATCCACATTTTACAGAAATGTTGCGAGAAATGTTGATTTTTTTTTGTAAATGCGTGCCATTTTCTTAAATTTGCATTTTCGTAATTTTAATTACCATCACATAGAAACTATACACGTTTTAACTGGAAAAATGTTTGATCTTTTTTGCAAATCAAAGTCTACGGGAAGCTAGACTACACGCCGATTCGCAACTCCCGCGGCGACTCTGCCACAGCTCCGCCATTTTGATGATGAATAAATTGAAAAAAGTTGTTTTCTATACTTAAAAATACTATTAAAGTATACCTAAAGTTTGATAATTGTAGAATTATTATTTCTTAGTTTAAAAATTCCCTCAATATTGCTTATTTGCTTCCTGTCTAAATGTATATCCCGCCTTGAGGCTTTAGGCCACTAGAGGCCGGAAGAATAGGCTTTTTGGGGATTTTTTTTCCAGAAAAACTACAAAATAAATCGAGATTTCAAAAAAAAAGGTGTTCATCATACATATCAGTGACTGTATACAATAATTTTTTTGAAGCGATTCATTTCAAAATGGCGGCTGTGCAGCGTCTATCTCAAAACTGCATTTTTTAAGTTGGCCGGAAACACAACTCAGACAATTTTCAACCGATTCACTTGAAATGTTGAATATATCTTGAAAAATACATTGTCTATGGAAGTACGATTTTTTTTATATTGCATAGTTCATTTATTATCAACGATTTTTTAGGCAAATTTTTGGAAAGTGAAAAATTTGCCTAAAAAATCGTCAGACAATTGTTAATAACACATGAACTATGCAATATAAAAAAAAATCCTACGTACCGCCATAGACAATGTATTTATCAAGATATATTCACCACTTCAAGTGAATCGGTCAAAAATTGTCTGAGTTATGTTTCCGGCCAATTTAAAAAATGCAGTTTTGCCATAAACGCTGCACAGCCGCCATTTCGAAATCCATCACTTCAAAAAAATTATTGTATACAGTCACTGATATGTATGATAAACACCCATTTTTGTAATCTCGATTTATGTTGTAGTTTTTCTGAAAAAAAAAAAAAACCAAAAACCCTATTTTTTCGGTCTCTAGAGTGGCCTAACGACTTGCGAAAAAATCAGCATTTTCATTTCGCTTAGCCAGACTCGACACGAGTTACCTTCATCTGCTGTACATCGATGGTGTCGGGTTTGCGTCTGCGCATGTATAGCTCGTGATTGCCCATGCACAGTGCCAATATTCTCTTGTTGATCTTTACGCGGGGTGCGAAGAAGACGAAGTCGGGCGCCTTCTTGTCGATCGGTTTGATGATGAATTTCTTATCGTTGAACGATATGTTACGTATCTCGGACCACGGGAAGCCGATTTTCGGTGTAAGCTTGTCCTCCTTCTCGTAGATATTGAGACCAAGTGCGTCGACACCGAGCCACAATTCCGTTCCCTTTTTGTTCTTAATCTCGAAATAATTGACACCGTACATCTCGAGATCCTGGGCTATCTTGAGATATTCCATCATCGCGTCCTCCCGCAACATTCCACGATGTTCCTGCCACCACGTGGTTATGGAACTCTCCCATTCCTCCTTGCTCATCTTGTGCTGATCCATAACGCGCTGGGGCAAGAGACGATCGTTCGCGAGAAAACCGGCCGTGTGGAGTGCCTTTTGGAAATCACCGTGTCTCGCTTGCACGGCGTAAGAAGCCAGGAGGACCGATGTCTCAGGTGGACAATATATCTCGTCGGTGAGAATGGCATTTTTTACCTTGAAACGAACATCAATCCACATTGTAACAATCATTTTCGCAATAGGACGATACATTTTTTTCAATAGTGATTAAGGGGTGGTTATAGTGATTATAGAGATTATAGTTAGATATAACGTTTAAAAAATCCGAAATATTCAAGAACCGCTTACTTCGGGCGGATACTTAAATGTTTTAAAACCCACAATGAATTTATTGGATTTTTTAAATCGTTAACCGCTCAGAAAGCACAGAAAAAAAGCATTCTTCCACTGCGGGTGATAGTTTGAACGTTTTTACATATAATCACGCATTCTTGGGAATTTTTTCAGATTTTTACATCGTGGCGTTTTTTTCGGAGATTTTTTTTATTTTATTAAAGGTTGTTTCTGTAATGTAAAAAATGTAAACAGATCAGGGTGTCTTTTAGAGTCAATGGAATCAGATTAAAAAAAATTAATCTAATTTAATTTAATCTGAAAAAATTCCTCAGAAAAAAATTAATTTTTCTGAGGCTGATGTTTTACAGATCCCATCTTGTTTAAAATCTATTTCGATGTAAAAAATTCTGAACTTTTCGAAAAAAGTCCTTTCAAAACCGGGAAAGATGGGGCAAGGCCCGAAAAATCGATTTTTATACTTTGAACGTGATTTTTGTAATTTTTAAAACAACTCAGAATTTCAGCATATTATTTTTCAAACAGTTCATGTTTTTCTCTAAAACATCGTTTTTTAAAAAAAATTCTAGCTATAGTTGGAGAGAAGTCATGGGCATTTGAAAATTTGGTGATTTACAAAATTTGAAAACTGTGAGCCGCCATTACTAAAAAAACTATTGGATAAAAAAATTGGAAAAAAATTATGGATGCTTGTTTTAATATGACCTTTCAGATGATCTTCTTAGTTTTCCTAAATTCAGACCACTCGGTACAACTTTGACACAGAATTGGTGGAATTACTCATATACATATATAAATTCAAACCCAATGTTATTTTTGCTATTTTTTGTTATTTACAAGCCTTTGTTATTTTTTACAAGCATTCCATGTTCCTAACCTACAAACTCGTAAACTAGTAAACTACTAGTAACAACCAACTACTAAAATCAATTAAAGACTAAAAAGTAAAAAATAATTTTTTTTTACCAAGTCACCTACATGTGATTATAAATAAAACCTCGGGGCGCTCAAACTTCAGACATATAATCTTTAATTCACATAAATCCGTTAACATATCAACTGTATTGAATTTACTGTAAAACAACCTTAGATTTCTTAAATAAAAATCCTGAAACTGATTATAAACGTGTGATAATAATTTATCTAATTACTATTGCGCCAAATTAAATACGGTTAATGAAACTGAATTGATCAAATTTCTTAAACATTCAAAAAGTTGAGCGCCCGAGCTTTTATTTGTAGTCACATATAGGTGACTTGGTAAAAAAAATTATTTTCTCCTTTTTAAGACATTAGATATAAGCTTGTTTTTTGTAGATATTTTTTTTTTACATATAAACTTTCATTAGTTGTTAACAATAATGTCTTTTTTACTAAAATAAATCGATAAAAGAATTTGAACATTTTTTCGATAATTGAAACACGATAACAAAAAAAAGCTCGGTCAAGTCTTAGTTGATATTATCTATTTTAAGGGGGAAAAAACTCTTCGTTTTTGTTTCCGATCAACCGGATGGCCAACATCAAATACACCGTTGAGCCCCCCACGTTCAAAGGTCCTTCACGAGATTGTTTATAATTTCTTTAAATATTAATATTTCTCCATGAAATTTGGTACACAACTTTGTCAATTCCCGAACGATTTTTTATTATCTTACTTATCCCTTCAAACTTAATTTCTTTTAATATCCCTGATTTTCGGGTCGTCACAGTAGCCTAACCCCTCGAGTACATTGAAAGGATGACATCCAGTACGGACATGAGTAAAGAACGACACGCGGACATCGCGCCTAGAAATGAATGACTGGCGGAGGCCAAAATTGAACAGCAGCGTCAATAGTAGAAGGGTGAAGGAGGAGATAATAAACGAAAAAAAGAAGAGCACAGTCAATTGTGACGTTGGAATGCAATGAAAAGTCATTTTTATCAATGTCTTCAATTTAGTCCCGGTAACAAGATTTTTAAATAACTATTGGGAGAAATTACCATTTTTTGGACCGACCAAAAATTCGCTTGCGTCTTCGTGACATTGGGAATTTTCTCCGAAGATTTTTTCCACTTCAAATCGCAATTTTACAGATCAATGCTTAGTATTTTGAAAACGCGAATTTTCGAGCGCAGTGAACTTCCGAAAACGGCCATTTTTAACGAGACAAACTAACCACCTTAAAATTCGCTACTTATCGCCAAACTCTTATCGAACGAGAATTTTTTTCAGAAGAAGATCAGCACTCGTATCGGTAATTCGTATTTCCATTCTTAGATCGCAATGATCGGGGTCGAGTGATAGAACTGTTCTTATCGTGCACCTGCCGCAGCAGACAATCGAGATAACCATCTCGTGCATTGGAGTAAAAACGGCGCGATCCCACGGATACATTTTCGAACCGACGAGGATGAAATACGTGACGTAACAATTGTTCCTTAGCGAGACGTCTCGGGTGATCCCACACTGCACGCTAACACATTTCTCACAGTTCCATCTCTAACCTCCTTTATAGTAGGATATTATGGTGTTGCAGTTTGCATCGATAGAACGTAATGAAAAATCTCTTTTTATTTATGCATTTTTACCCTCACTCCAAACTTTTGAAATTTGTATATTTTGTGCAGAATGTTCACCCGAAACCGACTATTGAATTAGAAATCCAGTTAAATTATTTTTCATGGGGAATACATGGAAAGGGAGCACAATTTTTTTTTCTCACCCTGTCAGTGGAGTCTCATGTTTTAAAGCTCATTGAGTAGGGTACAAATATATATATTTTTTCATTTTCATCTTCAAAAATAAAGAAATGGGGGTCCGTCAAAGTTGTCAGTTTTAGACTATTTTGGTTACGGGGTCTATCTCAAAAACTAAGTCAGGAGTTTCGAATTTCTGTATATTATGTACCATATAATGTATTTAAACAACAAATACTGAAAACGCCGATTTATAATGTAGTATATATAATAATTGATTGTATACATAATACAATAAATTTATGACGAAAATATATAAAATATTATTATTTAAATATTTACAATACAAAATGACTAATTTTTAGAGTCGGTGCCAGCCAAGAAGAGATTGACGTCACGGAAGAAACGAGGTTGCAAATTTAAAAAGACTGTACATCGTATTTTTAATTTATTTTTCTTCGCCTCCTCTTTTTATTGCGAAAAATGTTACAATATTGGCAATTGGTTGGTACTGACTCAAAAAATAGGTCATTCGGTATTATAAATATTTAAAAAACAATAATTTTATATATTTTCATCATTTTATTACTACCTATATTTTCATCAGTTTATTACTACCTAAGAATTAAGACAGACAAAAAGCATTACCAAATTGAATATCGAGTTTAAAAAAAAGTTAATTCGTCATATGTACGGAACCCTAATAGAGCGAGGCCCAACTCGCACTTGGCCGAGTTTTTTTCCCCAATGAGGATGTAGTTCTCTGACAAGGATCTTGAAAAAACACTCGACTTACTTTCGTAATTTATTTGTCGAAATGTATTATTTATTTACTTATTTCGTCGAAATTTATTTTTCGAAGAGACAATTTAAAAAAGGTGCCTCATTGCATTCCAACGGTGCAAACTCCAACATGATCAGATGATTTTTGACTGAATGAAATTTATCTAAATTCACTTTTAGTCATTGAACAAAGTCGTGGACTCCGAAGTTTTTTATTATTCGTTGCATCAACTTTGACGCAGCTTTGCATTGATGATTCGAAAATATCTCACCTGGAGGTAGAACAGACGAAGGGTAATTTCCTGGATGAGTTCCTCAGCCACGTCCTCGGGATAGAATTTAGCCCGAAACTTGAATTGCAGAGGGTTCTCCTTTCGGACCTCCTGGTTCATGACCTGTTGACAGGAGATGGAAAAGAAGCACACCATTAACACTTGCAGTTGGAAGTCTGATTTTCGTGACTCCGTGAGGCCATAAGCTGGTCAAAGTGTGCCAAACGCTTGATGCTCATTCCCCTTTTGTCATTGTTTTTTTTTTCAATACCCCAATGACGATGGATCCACCTTTATCATGGTCATTCGAGGTACTGTTTTTTTTTTTAATTGCTAGTGCCAAAATTAGTCGAAAAGACGTGAGTCGAAAACAAAATCGTGAAGCAAGAAGAACGCGCGTGCGTTTCTGCGATTACGTGGAAATTAATCAGATCATTGATCAGAGATCGAAGGTTCAAAAGTCGTGTTGCGTCTCGCGATAACGTAAAAAGGAAGACATTTATTTTTTTCGTTCTTTTCGTCAGCCCAACGAGGAAGTTAAATTCCGAGATCTTCGTGGTGGCTCTTCGATGCTCGTAAAATATGTAATCGCGTTTAACCTTGGAAGTTAAGGATGTATACGTGAGTTACTCGAGCCATTGTGCCATAACGATTTTTCGCGATATTCATCGTCGATAGGCAGGTAACTCGTACACGATTGCGCAACGACGACTTCTTTTTCCGCAAACGCACAATGAGAGTCTCATCCCGAGGATGTTAATCAACTACGATAACAGCTATTGCGAAAAAGGTGCGAAAGGAAAAACGTAAGATACTTGAGTACTTCGCGTGGCAGTGCATCGAATGTTGGCATTTAGGAGGGGAAAAAAATCAGTGTTCGTGATGTTTCGTTAAAACGGAAAAATCATAAACGTCAAAACGAAAAATCGGGGGTGAGTCGAGGAGAGAGCACGTGCAAAATTGGGAGCCATTAAGGGGGAAGATTCCTTCAGGCGATTTTTTTTATTCTGATTTTCATGATTTTTTTAAAAGGCATAGAGTACTTCACTATTTTTGAGATTTAGGGTATGTTTTATAACTAGTTTTTGGCTGTTTGGTGGTATTTTTTATTTTTTTAAATCTTTAAATATGGCGGAGGTATGGCACGGTCTTCTAAACTGCATTTTCAAAAAATTGGTATAAAATCTTTCTAACCTCATTGTCTAAAACATGACCCTAAACGTTTTTGAAAATAAAAAAGTATTTTTCATTGCATAATGTAGCCATTTTTTTCGGAAAATTCTGTTTTTGTTCCAAAGCGTACCATTTGATCGATTTCCAACATTTTTCACTTTTTCTTAGTTCATATTGTGCGTATGAGTGTTAACCCTTCCTTGACACACTAATATTTCGCCACGGCTTTGATTGAATTGCCGATTTTTATTGAAAAAAATCCGGGATACGCTATTAACATTTCTTAATATGTCTGCATAATTAAAATTAGGAAAGTACAAAATTAAATGGTTGAAAGCAATTATTAAAAACTTTCAACTTTATGAAAGTGAGCATTTTATTTCAAACTCGTCCGGGTCAAAATCACCCAGTGTGTCAAGGAAGGGTTAATGAAAGGAAAATCTTCGTTGGTTTTTTTCCAAATTAATCCCGCTGACGCGTAATTGGCAATAATAAAACACCCTAGTAATAATAAAACATACCCTAAGTCTCAAAAATGGTAAACAAATTTCCGTTGTAAAAAAAATAATGAAAATTAAGAATTTTTTGCACGCCTAAAGGTATCCCCCCCACCTTTAATTTTGATCAATTCCCGAATCGTTCTCGTCCTGCGAACATGGTCAACACTAGATTGCACAAAAGTGATTCGTTATTGATCAAAACGTAGACGATTTTTTCGCTCGAATCTCTCACTGAGTCGATGCTCTCTCTCTCTTTTATTGTTTTCGTACAATTTTCCTCGTTAATCTCAAAAATGATAAACTAAAAAAAAAACGGGCCAAATAGACAATAACGACACACGGAGTTTGCGTGAAAAATCCGAAATTGATGTCTTACGTGCCAGATCTTTCTTCGTCCGCACGGTATTACCTGCAATAATTCGCAAGATATTTCAGGATCGATCGTCGTTAATTGTGATGACGAAAAATGTCCACAAAAAAAAAGACAATGTCCTTTTCTTTCGGGGTTCAAATTACTGCAGTCTCCGAATTTCCAATGCCAATAATATAGGAACCGAACTTGCGCGATAATTTTTTAAACAAAAACGTCTTCTCGAAAATGGCAATGAGATCGAAGTTGTAGCGGGAGGGATGGAAAGTACAAAAAAAAAATGACGTTAATAATCGTAGAGTTTAATAACTGTGCAAAAATCTTGGTTCGAACAATTACTGTTATCGGTCGGGTGTAGTTAGTCGTTCGGTCTTATCACTTCGAAAAGAGGAGACCGGAGTGTGAGGGAATGAAGAGCAGGTTGGGGGATCGTAACTCGGGCGTGTCGTCCGGGTAAAACAATCGTCTTCCGGTTTTGTTCTTCAACCATTTTGTTAAATTCTTTCACATAGTGTTGGACACAATGAGAAAAAAGTACATCTTAATCTACTTCATAAGTAACGTAATTGCTTACCCTAGACAATAACGAAAGTCCACTCTTCCAGTTGTTAGTATTTCGGTCGGCATGCGTTCAAAGAATGGAAAATGCGGTAATGTTAAGTACGATTGAACACACATAGTTGAAATAAAACCAATGTCGAAAGACTTATTATGGGAAGAAGCATTTAGACTATCATCCTTGAAATAAATTTGGATGTTTTCGTCTGGCATTGAAATCGTCGGGACGGATGAATCCCACGCCGCGTAGTTTATTAATGTAATAAATATAATAAAACAGATGACTTCCGGTTGGACTCTCGCCACGGGTGGTAGGGCTCCGCGTGGTGTGCTACAATTTTGCGTAACCTAACTGGAAATAGTCTCGTGCGCCGCAAAAAAGTGTAGTAGGAAGGTAGAGCGCTAAGTGAGGAAGCTGTGGAAGTGTGGGGAAGGCGTAGGAGGACGAAGTGAACCCATTAGGGCGCAAAAAAAAAAAAAAAAGGATCGTCGCGAGCTGGGCAGGTTAAGCCAGTGACAGGGAAAGGTGTCATGGCGGAGGAACGACGGAACGGGACGGGCCACGGCTTCGAGGACCGCGAGGACCGGGAACGGATGTGGTGCGATAAAGGCGCGTCCACATGGCCAGGGGCACGAGCTGGTGAGGAGGATGGAGATGAAGGCGGGCGGCTTGAAACGGCCGATGGAGGCGCCGCCACGGCAGCTCTAGAAAACGCGGCAGTCGAGACAGAACGCGACGATGACAGGCAGAGCGTCAAAAGAGGAAGGGGGAGACCGAAGAAACTGGCGGGAGGAGGGACGACAAAAGGGCCAAACAGCATTGATAGATACTTCGTGCAAGAGCAGGCACAGGAAAAAACCGCTTTTGGAAAGAACACGAAGATGAAGAGAACGCCATGCAAGGAGGGGGGAATAGAGAGGCAGAAGACCGTCGCAACACGTCTTGAGAAAGGACCGGAGGATAAACAACGAGACGAGGAGGGAGATGACGAGCGAAACGACGTCGACACAGTAGAATGTCACAAGGAGATTAATGCGGCCAATGGTTGTGACAATGTGAGTAAGGAAGAAGGTACAAATTGGGAGGAAAAACTGGAAAAAACTGTGGGAAATCTAGAAAAAGTGTTAAAGAGCGGTCTGGCTAAAATAAAAGAAGAGTTAAAAACTGAAAAGGAAAAGTCACCACTGCCCTGTCGATGCGAGGATATGGACAGAATTATAAAGGAGTTGTTGGGAGAGGCAAATTCATGGAAGTACAAGCTCGACAGGGATACTATTGTGTGGAGGGAGGAGAGGGAAGCCCTGGTGAGAGAGATAAATTTCTGGAAGAGGAAAGCGCATGAACAAACGGCTGTACGCGATCGCGAAGCCGCAGCAAGGGAGGAGGAACCGATGGGACCGGAAGTCGCAACATTCACCATGGGAAGCGACCAAAACAACAACGAAGCGTCGGTAGAGAAGGAAAGACCTGCTACAGCTGACAACAATTGGACAGAGGTGGCAAGAGGAAAGAGGGGGAGGACAGCGGGATCGAGCCGATCATCGGAAATGGAAAAGGACGAGAGGTGCTGGAATCTGCGCGGCGGAAGCAGAAGGAACGCAGATCACGGAGGGAAGACGGATAGGAGGGGGTTCGAAAATTCGGGCCACGGCCGCGCAGCTGCGTGGCGCGACGACAGGACGTTGGCTGACGACCATCGAGTGCGGCGGCATACACATCGGCCGCGACCAATGGAAAGAGGGGAATGGGAGCAGGAGCGCCTGGAAAGAAGGGCCAGGAAGAAAAATGTTAAGATAGGGGGAATGAATGCAAAAGGAAGCGAGAGGGAAATCATCAGGGAAGTGGGCGATTTCTTGGGGGAAAAGCTGGGGGCAAAGCCGGTCATAAGACGGGTGATTAAAACGTTGGGCGGGCCAGTGCTAGTCTTGGAGTCGATGGACGAAAAAGTCCAGCTAATGAAGCGTAAGCGCGAGCTCAGGGGTACACGTATTTTTTTAGAGGACGACCTAACGATAAGAGAAAAGGAGGTAAAAAACTGGTTGAGGGGGGAGGTGAGCAGAAAGAGAAGGGAGGGGAGGGAAGCTAGAGAGGGGTACAGTAAGATGTGCGTGGATGGTGAATGGTGGTACTGGGTAGACCCGGAAGGGCGTCTGGTGGATGAAAACAATTTTTTTCGAGATAGAAGGGGGGTCTGGTAATACTCGCGGCGCATACAAGCTGCTAACGTGGAATGTCTGTGGAATGGGGAACATAGCGGAGGCAAGAAATCTTTTGGAAAAGCATGACGTAATTATGTTACAAGAAACGTGGTTAGAGAAAATGCCGAGTGGGAAATATCTGAACAAAACCGCGAGGGGGTATGTGTGGTGGTTTAAAAAGGCGGAGAGGGGGAAAAGAAAAGGACGAGCTCGTGGTGGACATCTGATAGGCATAAAGAAAGAAATAAGTACGTCTTGTAAAGTAGTCGAATGGGAGTATGGGGGAATAGTGCAAATATGGCGAGAAGAGGAAAAGAAATGGTCGTGGATTATTGAGGTATATAATAATGTAGGGGTAAAGAACCTCGAGGGACCGCTAAGGACGCAGGTTGAGAAGGGGATCGAAAAGGGAGCTGGGATCATCATCGCGGGAGACCTGAATGCCAGAATAGGGCGGGAGGGGGGAATCACGGTCTGCGAGAAATCAGGGGGGCCATTGTGGGAGAGGAATTCAAGAGACGGGGTACTGAATGCGGAGGGGAAAAGCTTGCTTCGGCTGTGCGAAGGCTTAGGCCTGACGATCCTAAATGGGAGGAAGAGAGGTGATGAGATGGGGGAGGTCACCTTTGTTGGGAATAGGGGGGTAGGGACGGGATCGGTCCTTGACCTAGTCATCTGGGTGGAAGATGAGGAAGAGGACCTGGTAAGAGAGCTGAAAGTCATACCAAGAGCTGAATCGGACCATTTTCCGGTTGGGTTCACGATTATGGGGTCAAATGTGATAAGGAAAAGAGATAAAGGGGGAGCGAAGAAAGGAAAGGGGGAGAAGACGGAAGACAGGCTAACCTGGATTGATGAAGCATCTGAGGAATATGTGGAGGAAGTCGAAAAAGTAAGAGTAGGGGGCATTAGGAATGACTCGACCAATCAGAGGTGGGAGAAATTGCGGAAGGCGATCTGGAAGGGAGCGGAAGCCACGGGAATGGTAAAAAAGAGGAATAAAGGGGGTGGGGACAGGAGCTGGCTGGGGCAAGAAGGGGTGCAACAAAAGAGGAACGTTCAACGAGCACTCAAAAAATTTCTTAAAACAAGAAATCCGGAAACGAAGAGGAAGCTTAATGTAGAAAGGAAGAAGTGGAAGGACCTAAAGGGGAGGAAAAAGAAAGAATGGTTAGAAGAAAGATGGGGGGAGATTCAGGGCAGTAAAACAATGACTGACTGGTGGAGGGCAATAAAGAAGTTCAGAGGGAGGAAAAGTACCGCAGGAGAAAATATTAACAAGGAAGATTGGGAGGCACACTTCAAAAAACTTATGGGGGAAGGGGATCCAACACAGGCCAGTACTGGTCCCGGGGAATGCGAGTTCGTAGAAGAGGACGGTGGAGAGGATGGGCCCTGGAACAGGGAATTCAGTAGGGAGGAACTATGGAAAGTGCTGAGGAAATTGAAGAGAGGGAAGGCGGCAGGGAAAGATGGGATCACAGGGGAGTTCATAAGGGGTCTATCGAAAGAGGCAAAGGAAGAGTTAAGGAACATATTAAATGGAATCTGGAGAGAAGGAAAGCTACCAGGGGGGTGGGAAGTAGCGTTAATTTTTCCGATACATAAGGCGGGGGACGAGGAGGATGTAACCAATTATAGAGGCATATCATTACTAAATGTTGGCTACAAAATTCTGACAAGTCTAATGATTAGGAGAATTAACAGATGGGTAGAGGATAATAGGATCGTGAGGGAGAGTCAGGCGGGCTTTAGGGAAAAAAGGGGTACGCGGGATCACGTCTTCGTACTGAACGCGCTAGTAAATAATAGCCTTAGGAGGAAGGGGGGGAAACTGTATGTTGCGTTCGTCGATTTTAAAGCGGCATTTGATAAAATTAATAGGAACATCATGTTTGGGAAACTCTGGGAGAAAGGTATTACCGGAAGGATGTTTAAGTTGATACGGGGAATCTACGAAGGTACTACAAACGAAGTCATCACAAGTAATGGAAGAACGGATAAATTCGAAACAAAAAAGGGGGTGAGACAGGGATGTCCCCTCAGCCCGACCCTCTTCGGGTTGGTCCTAGACGATATTGATGAGGAATGGGAAAAGAATGGTATAGGAGGAACGGTGATGGGTGGGAAAAAATTCTACGCCCTCAAATATGCGGATGACATTGCTCTAGTAGCAGACAATGCCGAAGCGTTAAGGGATATGTTGAGGCGGTTGGAAAAATTTGAGGCGAGGATGAAAATGGAGGTAAACACGGAGAAAACTAAGGTTATTATTTTTAAAAGGGGGGGAAGACCGAAGAAGGGAGAAAAGTGGGAATTTAGGGGGAAAACACTGGAGGTCGTGAGGGAATTTAAATACTTGGGATTCTGGTTCGCTGCGAATAACGCAATGAAAAGGCATCTGCAAATAGTGACAGCGAAGGCTAGGAAGGCAGCAAATGCGGCCTGGGGGTTGATGAAGCGAGCGAGAGTGGACGATCTGAAGTACAGATTACAGCTGATGGACTCCTTGGTAAAGGCAGGAGCGCTATATGGAGTGGAAGTGTGGGGATGGAGGAGAAGGGAGGAGGTGGAGAAAATGCAAGGGAGGTTTGTAAAAATGGCATTGGGCTTAGCGAGGAATACACCGAGCTATCTCTGGAAAATGGAAGCGGACAAGAGAAGTATCGAGGTTGAAGCAAGGAGGAGGGCGAGTAGCTACCTGCTAAAAATTGTGGAAATGGAAGAAGACAGATGGCCGAAAATTTGCCTAAGGGAAGAGCTCAGGAACATCCTGAATGGAAACGCGTCGAAATGGGGAAATGAGCTCAGAACAGCGATGGAGGAAGTTGGAGATGGGAGAGTCCTGGAGTTAATAAGGAATAATGGGAATAAAAGGGCGATTAAGGATATGTTAATGGAAGGAACAAACATAAAAAGGGACCAGGACATACAAAAGGATTGGGGGGGCATTGGTAGATCCACATTCTGCAGCTATTTTAAGGGGATCAAAGAGAAACTGGGGAGAGAGGATTTTTGGGAAGAAAAAGATATTAGGGGGGTCATTAAAGAGGAATGGGAAAGATTGCGATGCGGAAATCTGGAGAGGTCAGGAAAGAAAGGTTATAACAACTGGAATTGCAGAGTATGTGGAAAGGAAGAGGAGACGCTGGAACACATCTGGAGGTGTGGAGAGGCGAGGAGACAAATTAACGATAAGTGGGTAGCAGGGGTAGACAAATGGAGAGGGGGTAGAGTGGGGGAATGTCTAAGGGGATGGTGGATAGAAACGTTAAAGGGAAAAATAGTTAAGGAACTGGCGGAATATACTCTGGCATTCAGGGACCTCGACGAAGCGGGCTGAGGACTACGCGGAATTAGTTTATTAAAAGACTCTAAACTAGTAGCTGTAAGCACGCCAAAACGACCGAGTATCCCTAAGGAAACGCAATAGGAGTTAGCTTTATGACTATTGTTATATATTATGATTATTTATGTAAGGCGAAATGTATACAAAAAATGGAAAACTTGTAACGCAAAATGTAAGTATGTAAGTTGGGCCATGTCACAGCAAATGCAAGACATATGGAATAAACTCATAGTAGTAATAAAACAGATATTCGCGGGCTTTTGCATTGCGCAGCACATATTATTTACTTTATATATTCATACCTATATATATAAGGCATCCCACTCCATTTCACCTAGCCCGTCACCCCGACCATTTTTTATTTTCCTGATTTTTTTTTTGTAAAATTGTTCCCCAAAGGAGGGAATATGCACACCAATTTTTCAGATTTTCATCCGTTCTCTTTTAGGAGTTACAATTTAAAAAAAAATGTCGATTTCGGAAGTTTTGGAAACGTTTAAACGCTGATAACTCCTGAACCAACTGAGTTATCGACAAATGTCGATCCCAGGTAGGGATTGACGATGAGAAAAGGGCTCGCCAAGCTCTGAAACAAGGCTCACATTTTTTAATTCAGGCTGAGCACCAGCCTGATTTTAGGCCTCGCTGAACCTCTGAATGATAACGCGGTTTCAGACTCTTGCACACAGGCTTGACCAAAGGCTGGTAGAAAAGCCTGTACTAAGCCTGAAACGACGAAACAACAAGGTTCAAAACGAGCCTCAATGAAGTCTTCACGAGCATTTATGACCAGGCTTATCCCGAACTCTTCTCGAGGCTATATGAGGCCTGTTTTTAGTTTTCTATATTCTACATTGGGGTAAATTTAATAAATTTGTGAAGAATTCATTTTATTTATTATATATATTTATTATTCATTATATTATTTGTTATAAAATATATATAAAAAATATTTTAAACACAATACTTTATTTAATTTATTGTTTATGGGACACGTAATACACAGAGTGTACGCAAACTCCAGAGAGTGAGTATATACGACATCTGTGTGTGACGAGAAAAAAACTTTTTTGTGTACCTCACAAATATCGTTAAGAGAATATGTTTAAATGTTCTGAGCTGCCTCCTTCGCTTTCGTTTTTCGTGCCTTCGCATCCGACAAATTTATTGCTAATTTTCTTTTTTTCATAAAAGTACAGAAAAAATATTATTTAAAATTTATTTTATTTTATCACAACCTGAAACAAGCCTACATCCAGCCTTGATTTTTTAGACTTAAAATTCACTGGCTGAATAAAGCTTGAAGTAACCCTGAGTTTAGGCTAAGCAGCCAGTCTTGGTTCCAGGCTGCTCCAAACGATGCAATGAAACCTGGCCCAGGTCTGTCTCACTCAGGCTCGGTGAAACAAGGCTCGCACAAGTTTGTTTCCATCGTCAGCCTTTTGATTCCCTACCTGGTTTTCCCTTTTTTTTTCATTTTGAAGCATACTTTCGTTACAAATCTAAAAAAACTATCAGCAATGAATGCCAACTCTTTTTTGCTTCTAAAAAGAAAACAATTTTAAAAAAGGCGATCGCCATTTGTTATTATTTTTCAAAAAATGCTCTAAAATAGAGTAACCCATCCTATGATTTTTAAGACTAGTTTCATCGTGGGCGCATTTTCCTTCTATTTTTTTTCGAATTAATCATATTTTTTTAGAAGATTTTTATCATTTCCATTCCCGCTGGAACGTTGGAACTCGGACAATCAATATATATAATTTATTTATATTAATTATATATTAAGTTAGTTCCTTCCACACCTTGCCAATAAACTAAATACTACTACCGTCCCTGCAATGCATCATTTTCTAATCGAGTTTATTTATGCTCTCATCGGAATACATTAGGTTTATTTGCATCATTCTAAAATTATCCATTGTGTGTGTGTGTGTGTGTTTTCATATAATGCAAATCGACTACACACGGTTACTGTCCCTGAAATGCATCCTTTTCGTGCATTAATTTCGTAACACTCGTGTAATTTTGTGTCGTTAGGTAAAATGGGCTCGAGGTCGTTCGCGAGCGAAGCACAATATCGCAAACCGTTTTGTCTCCTGAGTTACATTGATGTATGTGTGCGCGCGCGCGGGTGTGTGTGTGTGTGTGTGTGGCTACGATTAAACCAACAAGAAATTACACGTCACCGGACGAAAAAGAGAGATAGAACACGTTTCGTAGTATAATCTTGAACTATTGCCAAGCGGTTGACCTGCGGTTTTCCTGATAGACTATTCCAAGGACTGTGGCTAGTCGGGATTCTTTCCTGCGCCGTATCCGCTGTACCAGTGACGAAGCGAAAGCGAAACGTTGCAACTTGCAACTTGGTCTAAAGCCGCGGAACGTTTTCGTTAATTTATTTCCAGCGCGAAAAACATGGCCTTGACGGATGAGGTTGGAGTTTCCATCATTGCAATGCAATGAAAATCTATGTTTCTTAATTCCTTCAATTTTCTTCGGCAGATTTTTCCTACGAAAATCCGGCAACCATTTTTCAAGATGTTTAGTCCGCGATCTACAATATTGATCTACAACGATGAAAAATAAGGAAAATGAAATGTAAAAAAGAACTTTCGTTGGTTTCCAACGATGGAAACTTCACACCTAGTGTATATATATATATACACAGGATATCCCGTTATGAATGGATGATCCTGTAACTGGCGATAGGTCATCTACTATATGCTGGAATGTCAGTTTAGTAAAAGTCCCACCGTTTTCCAGATTTTGGGCTTTGTGTTATTTATTTAAAAAATTATCTGCTTTTGGTTTTTCGCATGCCATTTCTACGAATGACGTGAATCGACAAAAACTAAACAACTTTTTAAAGTAATTGGCACGATGTGCGTAGTACATTTTTTTTACACCGCTATCAAAGACAGATTAGCGAATTGGTTTGTATGAAAATTCTGCATAAGATCGTTTTTTCATAAAGTTTCCTTAGCATTTAAGGTTAAAATGAAGATTTTTCTGGATAAAACAAATAACGAAGAGTATTTTTTTAAATACCTGGTGAAATATATTTATCATTTGTAGAAATGGCATGCGAAAATCCAAAACCAGATTATTTTTATCTCGAAAACCGTGGGACTTTAACTAAACTGAAATTCCAGCATTCATTGCAGCCTTCAATCATGAAGGATTATCCATTCATAAAAGGAGACCCTGTATACATCAAATATAATGAGGCTGATATACTCTGTGTAATTTCAAATGATAATGAAATGTAAAGTGCCAATCTATACGTCGAAACTCAGAGTTGAATTGACATACCATTGATGGGACGAACAAGTGTTAGGATGAAGTTGGACACATTGCTCGGCCGCGGAAAAAGAACACGATAAATGATATTCCGAACGAATGTTCTTTGAATGCACAGTTAAGATCCTCCTTACATATATTATTATTATCATTATTTGTCGCTCCGATTCCTCCAGATCATCGCTCCGAATTCTTTGCCCCCCTAGAAATGGCGATACGCGGATACGTTCGACATCCAGCCTACTGGCGATCC
Source organism: Ophion ellenae (assembly GCA_963210295.1). NCBI lineage: Eukaryota > Metazoa > Arthropoda > Insecta > Hymenoptera > Ichneumonidae > Ophion > Ophion ellenae. Next base: position 36,573,924 of record OY723389.1, on the reverse strand, counting down.
AATATGCAGTGGCTGTTGCACTCCGTCGAGATGTATCGAATGTACATCCGCGTGGTAAAAAGTGGATTATCGGATCGGGAATTGCTCGCCGTACCGTTCCGCTTAAGGGGTTACATCCCAGTCGGAATTTTGGAAAACATCGATTTTTCGTTTTTGACGAATTCTTATACTATAACCTTTCAAAAATATTGTCAGAAAATTTCAAGTTGGTCCGTTGAAAGTTGGAGGAGTTATGAGCGTTTACAGGTAGGTCCGCTTACCGCTTCACCGTTACAGGTAAAAACTTTAAACGCGTTTGTCTCGGAATGACTTTTTCAGAATCGGTGACCAAAATATTTCAAAAATAACTAAACCGATCTGCTTCGAATTTCACAGACATTTTTTGTACATCAAAAGGCAGTCCTTAATCGAAGGATTTTTTTTCAATGCATACTTTTTTATATAAAGGAAAATAGAGGTTTTTTTCACCGAAATTTCGACGATCACGTTCGATCGGCGGCCATTTTTTTTCAAAATGATTATTTTATCGAATCCTTCGATTGAGGCCTTAGGCCACTCTAGAGGCCGAAAAATTGGCTTTGTGGTATTTTTTTTTTTTTTCCAGAGAAAGTACAAAATAAATTGAGATTACAAAAAAGGGTGTTTATCATACATATCAGTCACTGTATACAATAATTTTTTTGAAGTGACGAATTTCAAAATGGCGGCTGTGCAGCGTTTATCTCAAAACAGCATTTTTTTTAAGTTGGCCGGAAACATAACTCAGACAATTTTCAACCGATTCACTTGAAATGGTGAATATATCTTGAAAAATACATTGCCTATGGAAGTACGTAGGATTTTTTTTGTATTGCATAGTTCATTTGTTATTAACAATTATCTGATTTTTTAGGCAAATTTTTCACTTTCCAAAAATTTGCCTAAAAATCGTCGGATTCGTTCATCCTTTTTTGTAATCTCGATTTATATTGTAGTTTTTCTGAAGAAAAAAAATCCCCAAAAAGCCTATTTTTTCGGCCTCTAGTGACCTACCCCCTTAAAGACTAGATAATACGGTACAAAAACTAAATTCTTTTGGTTTTTCAATTTCAGATGATTTGTTCCCGAGCAGGAGTAGTCACCTCGAAGGACCCTTTTTGCACAGCGGTATGTGCAATTTACTGTATCTCCGTCGTGCATAAATATTTCCCAATAAAAAATTGCCAAAGATACTTGAAATGATACCCTTTACTATGAAAAAAAAGTTAAAATCCTGCACCCATTTACCAACAAAAAAATCACGAAAACACCTCTTTTTTCCGACCGCGAAGTAGGTGTAACCCGTTAACACGACGAATCGCGATGAATCAGCCGGGAAACGAGAATTTTTCAGTTAGAAACGAGACGCCCGCGCTCTCGATGCCTCACCAGAACGAGCCGCTCTTATCTCAGGAATGCCAAGACGAACACCCGCCGACTATAACGTTTAGAGAACAAAAAAAACCGTCGCATTGTTACCGTACATCATCGGAGCTGGAGAGGAACTTCAGCTCGGAGAAACTGTCGAGCGATGAAGAGGCATAAAATTGATTTCCGGTTTTAGCGCGGACTTTGCGATGTCCGGACATCAGGAGGCCTCTTTCGGGAATATTAATCGAAAACTCAATACAAGCATACGAAGTGATACGTCAGATGATGTTGCGTCGTCTTGGGCCTCGAGAGATGACGTAACCAAGCCGTTTTCGAAATGCCGAGATATAATTGTTTAATAAAAACAATAATCGTTGTAGATTATGAAGAGCGTGTCTGGTCGACGATGATGACGTCTTTGGGGAAAAGAGAGAGGGGACGAGAGAGAGAGAGAGGAGCTGGGGAGGGGGGAGGTTTGCTCTTAGGCATGACGAACATTATGATAAATCCCTAACATCATAATTGTAAAACATTAATTGCTCTGTATTCTTCAAAAATCATTTATTTTCAATATCTTTAAGTCTCATCATTACTTGCGCATTATTTACTTCATTGCCGAATGAAATAATTCTTAAGAATAAGAAATAAAATATTTCGTTTATTAGAAACGACTTCATTTCTTCAAAAAATAAATAATAATAATAAATTCGTTATTAAAGGCAACCCATCTGTTGTGATTTTTTTAAATTCAATTTCCAACCTTGTGAGCATCAAGTAAACGAAACTCATTTTGTGAATTTGTCATCTCGACTCAATGATTATTGGAATAGCTTGATTGCCATTGGAAAATAAGATAATATAATTGCATCATCATTATCTCCGTGCCTCATAATTAATTACGAATTATTTAATTCATTACTGAACGGAATAGTTCATAAGAATAAAAAGTAAGATATTTCGTCCATTAAAAACTACTGCTTTGCTTGAAAAATAAAAAATAATAATTCATTCGTTATTAAATACTTCCCATTTGTTGTGATTTTTTTAAAATTTAGTTCCCAGCCATGCATCGATTAAGGCAGTAGTCTGCTTTACAGGCTTCAAAAAATCGATTTGAAGAAGAGGAAGGATTATTGTATGGCCCGGGGATAGCTGATTAACATCTAATTAGTGTAGGTATCCAAAAACTTATATTTTTTTGGACCGAAAACTTTAAAGCCCGTTTTCTCGAGTTTTCATTTTCACAAGTTTTAGAAAACGGTGCCGGCGATGGCAAAGACAATATATGTCCGATCGAAAAAAATCAAAGTGATCTAGCTTCAGTATTAAATTATCTTCTATTTGAACTAAAAAAGTTGGACAAAAGTACTATGTAAATTACTTGTTTTGCAACTTAAAGTGAATTTTTTTTCTTCAAAAAAGTGCATTTTTTTTTCAAACTTCGAAAAAATTTGGAATTTCATCATTTCTTCGGTATTTTTTTAGTTCATATAGAAAAGAAACTTATAAAAACTAAAAACAAATTTGGTTCGACTGTTTCAGATGCATTGCACGACCTCCATCACCGGCACCGATTTACAAGTGCAGACTCCAGGCGCCCCAAAAAAATCGTTACAACTTTGAAAACTTTCAATATTTTTTAATAATAAAAATTGTTTTTTAAAGCTTGAATATAATACACTATCGTCTCAAAATTTCGTTTACGCAATCATTTCCTTCCCTTTCAAAAAAATTGCTGGAAAAACGCTATTTTTTCGGCTTCTAAAGCAGACTACTGCCTTAAACAAGACTCGCATTTTAGGAATTTTTCATCTCAACTCAATGATCATTGGAGTAACTTGATTGCCATTGGAAAATAAAATAAAAATAATTCAAGCCGCGAAAGTGATGAATATTGACGTGAAAAATAGTTGTAATCATTTTGGACTACCGGGTTCTTTTTTTTCACTCGAACGATGTCTATACCCGATCACGAGGAGCTCGTCATCGTGACCGTTCGCCGGTTTTCCATCGGATGAATTGCGTAAGAGTACGGAGTCCGGGCCGGCATGAGATCGCACCTGTGGCTCGGCCTCCTTCATGACTCTTGTAACTCTCTATTACACACAGATGTATCGCTTGTTCCTGAGGCTAATCGCGTGATAGTCCTATGTAAATATCACGAAGGCGTTTCAACACGCGAATGGGCACGGGGCACGGGGAGGGGGGGGGGGGATATTTATCCAGCTCATCCTTATATTCGTTCTCCTGAGAAATCACGATTCCTTCATTAAATAAATATCCCTGCTGCTTTTTTGTCTGCAGCTACAAAAATCTTGAAAACTTAAGGATTTTTATCCGAAGCTACGAAAGTCTTGGGAACTTGGGCATTTTTTTATCCAAAGCTATGAAAGTCTTGGGAACTTGGAACTTTTTTATCCGAAGCTACGCAAGTTTTGCAAACTTCCGAATTTCTTTTCCGCAGTTACAAAAGTCTTGTAAGCTTGGGGATTTTTTAACCCAAAGCTAAGCAAGTCTTTATGATGAGGATTTTTTTATCCGAAGCTGCGAAAGTCTTGATGACTTGAGTATGTTTTTCATCCGAAGCAACGAAAGTCTTGTAAGTTTGGAGATTTTTTAAATCCAAGGCTGGTCGTCTTCGTGACGAGGATTTTTTCTATCTGGAGCTGCGAAAGTCTTAGAAATTGGGGAACTTTTTTTATCCAACGCTAAAAAAGTCTTCATGAGGGGGATTTTTTTATCCGAAGCTGCGAAAGTCTTGATGACTTGAGGATTTTTTTATCCGAAGTCACGCAAGTCTTGATGAATTGAGGATTTTTTTATCCGAAACTACGAAAATATTGTAAGCTTGGCAATTTTTTAATCCAAAACTAAGCAAGTCTCCATGACGAGAAATATTTCAAAATCGAAGCTCCGAACGCCTTGGGCATTTAATGCTTTTTTATTCGCAGTTACGAAAGTCTTGTTAACTTGGGGATTTTTCATCCGACGTGACGTTACCGTTTTGATAACTTGAGGATTTTTTTTATCCGAAGGTCTCGGAAACTTGAGAATTTTTTTATCCGAAGCTACTAAAGTCTTGGAAACTTGAAAACTTTTCCATCCAAAGCTAAGAAAGTCCTCGTGATGAGGATCTTTTTTTCCGAAGCTACTCTTGAAAACTCAACGATTTTTTAATTTGAAGTTACGAAAGTTTTGATAACTTAGGGATTTTTTATCCGAACCTACGAGAGTCTTGCAAATTTGGAGTTTTATTTTAACCGAAGCTATGAAAGTCTTTAAAACTTGAGATTTTTTTTTCATCAATACGAAAAATAGAATAAAGTTTTGTTTGTGTTAAGCATGAGTGAAAAACATGTAGCGAGAATTGAATCGAGACGACGGACACGGTAGAAATAAAAACGTGTCTCGATATGCATAATCGTTCGACAGGCCTCTGTTCTAACCCGCAGCTGATAAGGTGTATCATAAAAATCATAGATGACTCGATCAAGCTTGTACTATGTACTTTATTGTATCGGCAGTTCTGTCTTGGAATAAAGAAGGCTTATAATAGCCGCAGCTCTCGAGTCTCAAGCTGTCTTACGATTAATCGCGTTCCCGTTAAAATTATTAGTCATCAAAGAGTGGATGGCTTTGAAAACAGCTGGGAACGAGCATACGAAGTTTTATCGCTAACAATGCGAAGAAGAAATATTTGTAGGTAAATTATATGGTGAGTTTAATTTATTGTGAAAAAATGTAAAAGATTTTTTCTTGCAACTGGACATGAAAACATGTTATTTGCATTTGTACGAATAAAAATTTAATTCGCCAGAAGTAGCCTTGTTGACCGTAAATTAATTCAATAAATAACTTCAATGCGAAAAAAAATCGTCAAAAACTATCACTTTGATCGTTGGAATGCAAAGATTAAAAAAAATTATAACTTCATTTTCATTATTATTCGCAATTTTTTTTAAATCTTAGGTCATACATCTGTAATAAAAATACGTAAAACTTTCAAATGATTTTCATAGCTTAAATCGGCCAAAAAATAAATTTCAACAGTGAAAAATAATTCATTTTGATTGCGTTCCAACAATGCAAATTCAAGATCATCGCAAACTGTTGATGGTTCTATGTCGCTTCCTCGTATAAAAATCATTCAAGTCATGTATGGCGATAAAAAAAAACTCGCTGCATTGGTACTTTGTATGATCCAAGCCTCTATGCAAAGTTTTGGATCGACCCCCACTAACCCACAGGAGGAATGATCTCAAATTTCGCATCGTTGGGACGCAACAAAAATTCTTTTCGTTTTTCAATGTTCATTATCATCCAGAATATTTTTTACAAATGCAGGCTGTCGAAATTGGGACAAAAATTTAAAAAACTCGTTTGAGTCTTTATCGTAGACTAAGACTGCAAAAAAATCAGACGGTAACAAGTTACCGAATGAAAGAAAAAAAAAATTCGTTGCATCCGTCCATGCAAACGTCAATACCATCTGAAGAATTATAACACTGTTAATTCACAGTAGTTTTTCACGCATTCTCATGACACCTCATTTACTCGCAGATATAATAAGAAAAAGCGTAATGAAAATTTCATTCTCTACATAATCGTAGTGCAATTGATTGTAAGGTATCGGGAATAAAAAAATATTTTTCGTATTCCAAATTTCGTTCTAGTTTCGCCTGAGATAGTTTTTCCCACACATCCTATAAGTTTGTTGATAATTAATTCGCTTATTTTAGCATAAGCGTGCATTGTATAAAAAAAAGATGAAAAATTGCTGCGTTGACAGTCCGACGACATCTCCGTAATGTATCTAATTATCAATATTATTACAATATCCACCATATAATCGACATTTGCAAACCAAAAATGGCGCAAATCGGAACTACCTCCATGCGCCGTCTGTTCAACTTGCTTCAAAGAATTCTAAAATCACTAGTTACACCAAGATAATGAGAACTTCGAAACGTGTCATTCGTTTTCATTACTGAATACAGATTGCCAAGTTAAAAAATGGAGAAAAAAAAACTCCAAGGAATAATTTTCCGCCGAGGAAAAATAAGGATATAAATAGATGGAAAAAAATGTAGTGGTCAGACTTGTGTTTCAGCATCCATTGAGGACTATCAGCAACGTGACTGACGTAATGCATTAGCTGGTAATTTTAAATCTCTCAACGGCTCTTTCCTGCGAGTCACATTTGCCGTGTAACGTGTGTGTATGCGTTCGCGTGTGTGTGTGTGACAATCCCAAACGAGATCATGCGAACGTGCTGAATTAACGCGCGGCTCTCTTTAACGTAAAACTTTGCTCCATCACGTTTATTTCGTAATCTCATCGACGGTTACGATCTAATTTAAGGGTTCATAACAGTGTAAAATTTGGTAATTCTTTAGATATGTGACTGTTCCGATAAATGAGCAAATTTTCTTTTTGTTGCTACTTTCTCATTTATTGGGTTGTAAAAAATGATATTCATAGGGGGGGAAGCTGAAATTCATCACCCCCCCCCCCCCCCTTCCCCCCACCCTCAATATAAAATGATGAAAGTTTGAAGTTCGCGGAAGCACATAATAAAATAGGGCATTTTTGAACATTTCGACGCTTATATTGAGTTTGTTTGGGTTAAAGTATGGGTAAAAGTTATGGGGTTTTGAAGTTTGCGGATACACGTGACAAAATATGGCATTTTGAAGATTTCGACGTCTATATTGGGTTTGTTTGGGTTTGTTTGGAAACAACAATTTTTCGGAAAAGTCACTTATCTAAAGAATTTCCAAAAAATTTCAAAAACCGATTTTTCGGCATTATCCGATAGTATATACGGTTATAAATGTGCTGTTCAATATTTGGGCGAAATTCGAATTATTTCGGTAGCTAAAACCTTGCTCAGAAAAAGGGTTTCGACCAGCTGCGTGAGACCTGGCGCGGACAGCCGCGTTTTTCTCAAAATGTCGTTTTCCAAAACGGTGTACACTCTCAAAGGAAAAGTTTTGAAGCTATCCGTCTCAAATTTCTACACAACATTTTCGCACCATTCTTCATCTTGCTATGGATTTCTTTTAAATCTTCATTATTTTTTCAACGAAAAACTCTCGAAAAAATAAGCCAACTTCGATACTTTTTTTTCAAACCGCCGCCATTTTGTCAATTTTAATTTTAAAAAAATCACCATAGCAAGATAGCGGCTTTCATACTGATTAATAATCTTTTTACAAATTTTGTTTCAAATAATATTTACGGCCACAACCGTATACGCCGTGAGGACCCCTTTTTTCGAAAACATTTTCAACCGTTGAAAGAGAGTAAAAAAATTCAAAACAAACGTTTAAAAAATAATTTTCTATTCTTCATGAGTGCTTTGATTTGATATTTAAAAAACCAGACTGATTAGCGTATTTTAACCATTCAAAAAAATCCCGAAGTCAGCTATTTTTTGACCAGTTACACCCTTAAATAATTAAAGCCACTGCGGTCTAGCGAAGACCATCGCGAGCCACAAAACTGAAAGCATCGCTATCGAATTTTCACAAAAAACATAGAAATACCATCTTCGTATTGTGTGTTTAGAGTACTCCAATATATATAGGGGACATTTGTCATTAAACGACAGTTACGTTTACATTACCCGTCTCTAAACATCGTGAAAATGTTTCACGGAGATTAGATTAACTTCGATCGATTTCTCCGTCCACAGCGGATATATGCATGTTTTTCATTGATCTCGTAATCTTATCGTAGCCGGTCAATGTGATCAGAAAAATCGCGAGTGGACGAACGATAATTCGAGCGACTGTACACGGTCGTTTGAACTCAAAAGGCTTAGCAGCTAATCCTAGCTCAAAAAAACAAATTATACTCATCCTCACCACGGTTTTTTAAATATTTTTTTTTCCATTATTTAAAGCCTTTCTTGCGAATTGAGGACACAAATTTCCAATAAGAAAACGTAAAAACGTTTGAGTGATTTATGAAGCCTAAATCAGCCGAAGAAAATGAGAGCAATGAAAAAGAGTAATTTTCGTTGCGCTCCAACGATGCAAACGTCGTTAAATTCGTCCCATATATATCTTTGATGCTTTAGCGAACGAATATTACTCGTGAACGATTCGAACGAATCGGCTCGTTTTTTGCTACGTTAGAGAATTTCATTGAGCAAGGAAGTTTTTGTCATTTATATTGGGTATGAAATAAAAGCTTTTCGATCTGTGTTTGTCGTGCGTGTCGTATGTATGTATGGAGGTGTTTGCACAACGATAGCCCAAGGATCGTCGTAATTATATTTGTACGCGTCAACCAGGTCTCTAGCGGTAGCACATAACCAGTGGGTGCAGTGCAAAGGATTTGCATAACGTACGAGAACTCTGGGAGCTCGTATGGTATGTGACGATGTTGAAGTTTGCATCGTTGAAATGCAACGAAAATACTTTTTTATTTGTTTATTTCCCCATTTTCATTGGCATTCGGAATCTTTTATCGCGTATTTAGGCTGAAGATCTCGAATGAAGATCCTAAAAAACGTTCGAGTGATTCTGGAAGGCTTAATGTGCCGAAAAGATTGGGCCTCGGACCTTTCGTTGCGTCCCAACGATGCAACCTTCAATATCATGGCATATGTATATACACACATACATACTCGTACATATATTTATGTCTACATGTATATGTGCAATGCTGATAATCCTGCAACTGTCGATAGTTATTTATTTTATTTTTTATATCATTTATTTTACTTACTTTATGTTATTTTTTTTAATCATCTGATTTTGGATTTTGGCACGCCATTTCTACAAATGATATGAATCGACAATAACTAAGCACCTTTTCAAAGTTATTGGCACGATATACGTAGTGCATTTTTTTTTGCACCTCAGGCTATCAAAGTCAGATGTTCGAATTCGTTTGTATGAAAATTCTGCATAAGATCTTTTTTCAGTTTCCTTAACTTCTACGGTTAAATTAGCAATATTTTTGTATGAAATTTGGTACGCAACTTCGTCAATGTACATAAAAATAAATGTCAACACGATTTTTCAATCATCTTACGTATTCCGTCAAAATCAATTTTTTTTAAACTCTGATTTTCGGGTCGTTACAGTAGCCTAATCCATTAACCCGTGCAGAAATGTGACCGGGCATTCCCTACTTGGTGTCCAGCCCTGACCAGACTTGCCTTGTCTGATTTACCTGACGGAGCCCTCCCATGGAACAAACCGGGAAGATCGCAAAATCGTTTTTTTACGGCTTACCCTCTATGTTTGGAAATTGCAATCTTCTGGCCTGGATACCTTGCGAGCAAGTACTTATTCACGTAATGTCTACTCGGCCAGAACATTGACGTGTTCTGAAAAGCGGAGCCCGTCTTTAAGAACTAAAGAAAAGCTACTTTGCTTTTCACCAAAGATATTTATCATCAAAGATATTTATAATTGATTGGGATGAACCTAATACATTCGTTGTAATTCTATTCATCATAAAAAGCATTCATTTCATCAATGATAATCGACGAGGATAACAATGCTCATCATAAGTACCGGGATTACGATGACTAATGATTTGAGCATAAAGAATAGCCAAATTATTTTATGGGGCAAAAAAGTAAAGCAAGTCATTCGTGGTTTTTGAACGCCTTGTCGCGATGTTGGAAAATATCAGTGTTCCGGCCGGGAAGACATGACCTGAATGTATTTCGCCAACAATCCGCCAGGTGGCTACAAGCGAAGCGCTTCGCGTAAGCAAGGTGCCATCGTACGAGGATCAAAGTTCGTCCTGTGAGTTGTACCACGTACAGAAGTGCTATGCTTACAGCGTGCACTTACGCTTATGATTTTGCGATACTTACGAAACAACCCTTTGCAATCTAGGCTTTTTTCCCTCGGATAGTGATCTGTGTACGTTTTTCTCTTTGCCGTAAGGAAATGCGAGCTAGCGTATGTGTACACTCATATACTACCTTAACAAGTAGATAACCAGCAAACAATATGTCGAAATACTAAATTGAACACACTCCCGATTTTACCTCCTCAAGGATTTCAAAAGGGCTGAAACGTAATTTTGAATTTCCTCGTTTGTTCCCGGTTGTTTCCCGATCTATTCTCTACAACTTTCCTGGTCATTTACCGCTTGTTCTCCAACCTATTCCAGGCTGGAAGGCTCGACCAGAGCCTGATATTATCTAGGAAAGGCAGATCAGGGGCAGTACTTTTCCCGACTCAAATTTCTACACAGAAAAATCGCTTGCAACCTCTTGCAAAAAAAATATCTGCAACCTAAATGTATCACAAAAGATTTCAAATAATATTTTAAATGGGGGAAAAATGAAAAAAAAAGAGTATTTCCTTGCTGTTACATAACATACAGTATGGGGACGATTGGGTGCTGAAAAGACAGCCTCTGGAGTGAATAATGTCTTCAAAGTCACGTTTTTCCGATCCGCACACGTGTTACGTCATGCGTATGTGAGCCTCCAGAATCTTGCACGACACATGCGCATACGCGTACCCAGTCTTTTCATGTGAATGACGTATCCTTGCAAACGGGAAGTACCTGCCTATCTGTTATGCACTCACGTGCTGTGCGAGAAGTAGCTGTGCGAAAGAGCGTGCCAGTGAAACGTATCATCATATCGAGACTAACCGACAATTTCACATACAGGTGTGCATATGAAATATCGAACGTACGATGTACACACGTACGAACGCCCTTGTATGTAAAATAATCGGAACTCGTATTTTTTTCTCATGACAATTTTAACGACTCATTGAAAAAAGGAGCGTGTATCGGTCGCAACGCAGCGGGCGCTTGGCACGCGTGGCTGTTGAAAATTTGCGATATTTTATCGAGTAAGAATTACGCAGGGCAATTGTAGTGAATTCAAGTGGGGGAAAAAAGGAGATACTTTGAAGAATCGTCAGAAAAATAATTCGACGATGAACTCGTGGGAGTTTCATAAAGTTTCGCGATTGGGGGTCGGCATTTTGCAAATACGTACGAATCATGAGACTGACGTTTGCATCGTTGGAATGCAATGGAAATAATTTTTTTTTGTGTTGCCTAAGTTTGTTTTGGCAAATGTCGCCTAGAAATATCCTTGAACCCTTTTTTCAAGGTGTTCATTCGAATATTTACCATCTTCATATGCAAAAAATAATTTTTATCATGAAAATGAGGAAAAGGTGAACGTTCATTGCATTTCAAAAATGCAAACTTTGACACCATTTGCATCGTTGAAATGCAATCAAGGATTTTTTTTCATTTTCGCATTTTTAGGATGAGCATTTTTTTTGCATATTTGGATTGTAAAACTTCGAATGAACACCTTCAAAAAAGGATTCGAGGATTTCGGTCGGCAAAATTTGCCAAAAGAAACTGAGCAATACAAAAAAAATCATTTCCATTGCACTTTAACAATGTAAATTTCAATCTCATGATTCACACACTTACGTAACGTTCAGAATCATACCCTTAAACGAAAAGTTCAAAATTCAATATCTCGAAAACTAATGCGAGTCGCCAAAAATCCCTTCGGAGGTTGTCTTAAAATATTAAAAGGAAGGTTTGTGAAAAATTTCAGCTCGATCGGGGGGGGGGGGGGGGGACCTCATCCTAGGGATGGATTGGTATCATCATTATCATAAGTTTGAAAAAATAATTGGACGCGACCATTTTGCAGAAAAAAAGATTATCATACCCCTTCAACTTTGGATATGATCAACTTCATTGCGACTTATTTTTATTAAGGCGGTCATCCCATGTGACAGGTCCGAAAAAGAGAAAATTTTTTTTTGCACAAATTGCAAAAAATGTGTGCGTGTTCTACGGACCCCCGACATAGCCGTCTAACGGTGAGTCAACGTTTTCTTCATGTAAATGATACTTGAACTTTTAAACGCGTTTTTTTTAACTGTGTTTTTCAAATTGGCTTCTATGATATGTCAAAACATTTTGAACAGATTTCGCTCAATTTTTTATGGTATAGTCAGCACATCTATAGTTCTCACCTGCACTATAATATTTCTGATATCTGCCAGAGTTTTTTTAAGCTGATAAAGTCGAAGAAGAAAATTACGAAACTTAGAACTTGACTTTTAAAACCGTGCCAAAAAGTCAACTTTCGATATTTTTACTTTACTCTAGTTCCGGCGATAGCCTCAGGTCTACAAATTAAAATGCCGTTTGATTTTTTTTTAATTTCAGATGAGCAAAACCTCCGGAATCATGCCAGCCGTCAACCAACTTTTTTTTACACATGAGTGTCTTTGGAACGGTGCGAGGTCGATTCAACTCGTTATCTTTTTTTATAAAATTCCGAGGGACTGTGAATATGTTAATAAATGTGTGGTAAAAATTAAAAAACAGTGTGTTTTAATGGTTCTTAAAAAAATCGCAGAAAGCGAAAAAAATAAATAGCTGTCACATGGGATGACCCCGTTAAGCGCCATTGTAATTTAACCAATTATTTAGAAGAGCCCTCCTCATGCCTCCACAGCGCTCCGCGAAAGGAATAAGGCGGGAGGCCTGAATTCGAAGGAATAAGGCCTGAATTCGAAGGTCCAAAAAAGCGTTTTTTCGGGATTTTTTTTAGAAGGAAAAAGACACGTGAGCCCAGTAAACATTGAGGTATCTTTTTATGTATATTTAAAATGGATAAAAAAAATCAACATAAAACAATAAATGACTGCAAATTTATCAGCCTATTTCATGTGCGTCTATCCACTGCAGTCCCCAATCGGCGGGAAAGATGCAGCCCATAGTTCTTCACTGAACCAAATAAACCAATAAAATGTTCAATCGTCATATATTTTTCTTCTGGGTGAATTAAGAAAAAGCTGAAAAAATCTTGAAATTATAACTTTTCCCAGGTTAAAAAAAAAAACACTTTAACGTGCTCCAAAAATGATTTAAAAATACTTTTTCAACGACTTTTAAAAATCACTTAGAAGAGATTTCCTAACTGAATAAAATAAACTTTAGTTTGATTCAATAAGTCGTTCACTTTTTTTTGCTAACACGCCCGCCAATTGGGAAAAATCGTGAAAATGAAAACTGGAGAAAACGCGCTTCAAAGTTTTCAATAGGAGGAAATATCAATCGCTTCTCTGCTTTTGGCCTTGTATCTTCGAAAATATTTACAATTGGCCTCTGTAACTTTGTAAATATATTCTTAGAAAGTTTATCTATCGATTTAAGCAATTAAAAAAATAAAAAACGATTTTTCAGGCCTTCTAATTCAGGCTCTCGCCTTATGGCAAGTGTGGACCCAATCGAAGTTAGGTGACAATAGCCAAGTGCAGGTAAGGACTGATAGGAGTGGGTAATACGGAAAAACCCGGAAGGGTATACGTTGGAACTCAGGAAAAATAAATGTTCGATGTGTTTTGTAAAAAACTTGTAAAGCAAGTTTATTATTAAACTTGCTCGAGTATTATTATTATTAAATGTTCGATGTTGGTATCCTCAAAATGGACAATTTATACGCCAGTAACGATGCCAAAAAAATATTTCCAGACACTATTTCTGCGGCGGTAATTAATTTCAGTGTCTCAGATCGTACATCGATGTCCATTGGGGAGAGTTGCGTGACTTTTTCTGGAAAGTTGTGGCATTTTTTCCGCTTTTACGAATTCTTGTCCGGCGACGTGACACGTCTACGGGATATTCATGGTATCGAGAAATATGAAAGTACGTAGACGAATATCCATTGATGTATTATATATGTATAGTTTCTACGCGATTGCTTACCAGGTCGTCGTCGTACTCGTCGTCGTCGCTATCCGAGTCCGAGCAACCTCTCAGCTTCCGTACTTTCTTTTTCACCTCCTTCTTTACCACTCGGGTTATCACGCTTTCCGGCTGCGTCCAATATGCCAATATCATTCTTTCCTTTCATCAAGTCACGCTATTTCGATTCTTATTTTCTTCTTTTTTTTCTAACTCTATCTACTTTTTCAACTAAATCGTACTCGTCGCGTGCACAAAGAGAGAATGTACAAAAAGGAAAGTCTACGAAATGAAAAATGATGTACAATAAAATGGGTGGGGTTGAAAAAAAATCGATGGAAATTTCGATTAAATTCATCGATAGTTGGTTTTTTTTAATCATCCAATATTCCAGAGTATTTTTTGCCGGCTATTTACTTATCTTTTTACGTAATAATTGATTAGGCAGAAGTTCCTTTAGACGCCCGAAAGTGAGTTATTTTTCATGCATTTTTTAAAGGTGATAAAATAATCGCATCATTTTAAAATTTTGACATTATCTTATTACAACTTTCAAGTGTTACATTTTTTTTCTTTTTTAAATAAAACAAAATGGCGGCGTTATACGGTATTCCTTTAGGCGTCTTTTGAAAAACTGCTCATGTTATAGCTCAAAAAGTTATTGATCGATCTGGCTGAAATTTCAGGAGGATTCTGACTATAACATTATTGGAAGGATATGCCTGAAGTTTTAAGGTTATCGCGTAAATAAATTACTTTTTTGGGGTAAAAATTGTCGAGAAAATGGTAAAAAATATGAAAATTTTATTACAAAACCTACTTTATTCTTAAATTTATACTTTTTAAATATTTTTTGTACGTATATCCTTCCAATAATGTTATAGTTAAAAACCTCTTAAAATTTCAGGCAGATCGATCAATAACTTTTTAAGCTATAACATGAACAGTTTCTCAAAATATGCCTAAAGGAATACCTCGTAACGCCGCCATTTTAGTTCGTTTAAAAAAGAAAGAAAAATATTAACACTTGAAAGTTGTAGTAAGATAACGCCAAAATTTTTAAATGATGCGATTATTTTATCACATCTGAAAAATTCCATGAAAAATGACTTATTTTCGGGCGTCTAAAAGGATTTCCCCCCTTAATTTATTAATGCTTGATTGAAAAAAGAGACTTTCTCTAAGAGATTTAATTTTGTTCTCTCTTTCTTCGATTTAATATTTGTCCTTACGACTACTTCTGACTTGTATGGAAAAATTTGATTTTGGAGTCACGGCAGACGAATGGAAATCTCTACATAGTGATCTATTGCTACTCTAATGGGGACAAATTCATGGCATAACACGGATGAGAAATCGCGGACCAAATGCTCTACGCTCGGCCTGCAAAGCTCTATTGGCAGGGACGATACTTTAAACCTGACCTCGACCTCCTTCTCGAAGAATCTCGGCGCTCGGCTCTTTATTTATCTTGAAAAAAAATATAAAACCTAGACGATCGATGAGTACACGTTTTGAATTTTTTTTCAAAATACATACGAAACTTATACCTCATCACAATATTAAAAAAAAAATACAACATTTTGTTCAATCAAATCGAATATTTTTTTGTTCCTTTATAGCTATATGTAGTTTCCAATTTGTGAGAACGGAGGAAAAGTTTCAGAATCGGTAAAATCGTATATCGACACGAAAAAATAAATGTCCAGTCGATAGGGATCACTAAAATGCTATTGGACAATATTTTCGTTACGATAACTCGTATTTTTCAAAATCCTGCAGCCTATCCGTCCAAATTTAGTCAATTCATTGGTGAAGATTTTCATGGTAGAAAATGCAAAAAGAACTGCCATAGAAAAGAAAATTCGCCGGAATTTCGATCAAGCGACGAAAAAAATTGATCGTGTTGAAGTTTGCATCGTTGGAATGCAACGAAAATTCTTTATATTTTTACTTCCTCATTATCATCATTCTAGACTAATTTTTTCGGCAGATTTGGATCATCCATTTTTCAATGAGGGATTCAAAAAAGTGTTGAGGCATTTTCGTCGCTAAGGTACGCCAAAAGAAATTCGAGCAGTCAAAAAAAGAATCTTTTTCGTTGCGTTCCAACGATGCAAAATTCAGTCTCATAAAAATTGTTCGTAAGATATTCGTTGCGTGTCGATTATTACAAACGTTACTAACAAAAGGCAGTTCATCAGTAATTGACTCATTATTTTACGACGCTAAAGTTTGCATAGTTGTGATGCAACGATTAATTTTTTTTTTAATTTTCATCATTATCCAGGAACTATTTTTTGAAAATTGGGATGTTGAATTTTTAACAAGAGTACATAAAAACGTTTGAGTTGTGTTAATTAATAGCCTAAGTCGGCCAAATGAAATTTGTGCAATTGAAAAAAAAAAAAAAAACATCGTCGCGTTTCAACGATGCAAACTTCAACGTCATATTAATTTTAGGTAATTCAATTCGACTGCACCTGTCATCAGACACTCAATTTTTTATAAAAAGTGCATTCAATGACGTTCAAGTTTGCATGGTTGAAGCGCATCGAAAATTAATTGCACGAGTTTAATTGCAATTATTTAAAAATAAAAAGTGAATTCGATGACGTTGAAGTTTGCATGGTTGAAACGCAACGAATTTTTTTTTTCAGTTCCACAAGTGTCATTTGGCCGATTTCGGTTGTGAAATTTATTCGAACGTATTCTTAGATATTTACAAGCTCAATTTGCAAAAAAGGGGCGTTGGATAATGAAAAAAAAAATAAACGAAAAATAAAGAAAAAATCGTTGCCTTCGAACGATGCAAACTTCAACGTCGTCCAATGCGATAAATTCGTTTTTCCGTGCGACATAGTTGGAGTCGCACGACGATTTCTTTTTTTTTCTTGCTTGCTTCTAGAGCCACGAGGGAGCCCCGACGCTGCCATCCGATAATCCATTATCGATTAGCTTGTTTTTTTTCCCCGACATTATACACACTCACACACCATACGTGAATGGAGTACGACTCGCTGTATCTTCGTTGTGTAATTATTATCGCAGCCATGCTTTTTATCGGTCGAAGGCCTTGCGCTAGAATTTATTACCTTATTCGTGTTACCATCAGATGCATATAATCATGAGATCGATCGGAGAGGGAGGCAAAAGAGAGAGAGCTGGAAAACGATCGAGATATATCTCGAGATATTAGCGCGTACGCTCCTTTGACGATAATGAACGGCTATCGATACTGAAGTCATTGTAATCGATAGATTCGATAGCCGACGAGCTGCACAACATTTCTCGTCGTTTGCAGACATTTATTTCGTCCAATAAAAATTCGAATAGAGAAATTTAAAAAAATTGGGAATGATCTCGTCAACCGAAAATCGAAAAATCGTCTCAGATGTGAAATGAATAATATAATTACGTCGCTGTGACGAAAAAAAATCGTTAAAATAAAGTTTCCGTGTGCAAGTGTTCGTATAAGGACAAAAATTTCAACACCCGATCCAACAATAATTGACTGAATTTTTTTCGCAGCTCGAGGCTTCTGAAATCAGTCAATCATTTTTGAGGATCCTCGTTACAGATCGACAATATGCATTACCAAAAAAAAGTAATTTTTTTATAGTCAAAATTCCAAAATTGATATATTGAAAAGATTGTTCGTCAACTGAAAATCGAAAAATCGTCAAAATTTCTACACGATCTCAGATGCGAAATGAATAATATAATTACGTTGCTTTGACGAAAAAAAATCATCATAAAAAAAGTTTTCGTGTGCAAGTGTTCGTGTAAGGACAAAAATTTCAACGCCAGATTAAAAAATAATTGACTGAAATTTTTTTGCAGATCTAGGCTTCTCAAATAACTCAATCATTTTTGAGGATCCTCGTTGGACATCGACAATATGCATCATCAAAAAAAGGCATTTTTAAAATAATGAAAATATCGAAATTGAAATATTGAAAAGTTTATTCGTTGCGTTCCAACAATGCGAAATTCAATTTTTCGATGCGGTAAGGAAATTTGGCGGATAAGATTCTTCGCTTTCAATTCCTCTTCGAGCTACATTTCATTTCAAAATAATGCGAAGTTCAATTCGACTGACGTGCGGAAAAATTGTGAGTCTCGAGGCAATTACGCTACGACTGCGGATGCGGTAATGTTGCTACTTATGTGTTTGTTTTTGTGGATATATTTTGCAGGAACGTTCGGCAACGTCTGGACGGACCTTCGCACGTATCTCATGACGTTCTCGACTGATTGACAATTTTGTTTGTTTTTCTTTCGTTTTGCGTTTCACATTGTCTCTCTCTCTCTCTCTCTCTCTCTCTCTCTCTCTCTCTCTCTCTCTCTCTCTCTCTCTCTTTTATTTTCAAACTGATGGCTCGTCGAGTCTGCCCATTCGTCGTTTCCTCATAGCATAAATGTTGGGTCATAAATAAATAAATGGAGGAAAGACCAACCCAACGTCCTAAATGCCTTCTAGACAGATACTTCTCAAACTCGCCACGAGATATTTTCTTTGACTATCCAGCAATGCGTTTGTCAAGTCTAACAATAATTTTTTTCTTTCACAATGTTTAGTGAGAAAAAAAAGGAAAAGCGAAGGACGCCGAATTTGTTCTCGACGAAGTTTGCCTCGTTCAAACGCAACGAATTTTTTTCTATTGCACAAATTTCATTTCGCCGATTTCGGCTATCGAAATCACTTAAACATTCCTTATTGGAGATTTACCATCTCAATTTGCAAAAAAAGCTTTGGATAATGATAAAAATGAAAAAAAAAAAGAAAAAAAATCGTTGCATCCCAACGATGCCAACTTCAACGTTGTAGTTTTCCCGGTCGTCCACCGATATTTTTTTTCATATTTCAATCTGTTTCAAACTATTTTCACTTTGAAAAATACAACAAAAAAAATACTTAAGAGAAAATAAATGAAAGGAAGCACAATACTATAAAAAAAAAAACGGCGATCCAGGTACCAAATTAATCTGTTTTTTACGATATTTTCAGTCTACCAATACGAACTCCAATCGTTTGCATCGCTGGGATGCAACGAAACATTTTTCCTTCCTTATTCCTCTATTTTTTAGCCCATTTGGACTAGACAAATTATTGAAACATTTTTCAAAATCCTTATTAGGATTCCTTTACTTAAACTGGGCAAAGAAGGGTTCAGATTGTAATAAAAATGAAGAAATTAAAAAATAAAAAAGTATTTTCGTTGCATTCCAACGATGCAAATTGCAACGCCCCCTCCAAAATTGACTTCGGCTCTAAGATTGCAAATTGAGAGCGAAAAATATCACCGAAGAGCTCCATTGAAAAACAACTTCCACTCGTGTTACGAAGACGAAACGATTTGTTCAGCAGAACGAAAGTCAAACGAAAAGTGTGGAATTCACGCGCGAGATTAGAAATTCAAAGCGTAGAATAGCTGGACGAAAAAACGTGACCATATGTCTTGCCGCTCGCGAGACTCCCCATTTCCGGAAGTCGTATTCTCGCTACCTAAGTTCATGAAAAATTCGAGCTCGTGAGCACCTGTCGCGTCCACCTGTTTTTCTTCGCCGTGCGTACAATGGAGTCACATCATTGGGGCCTTACGACGGTCTGTTCCCATCGCTATTCCGATGCATCGCCTATTCCATATACAACACTGGCGACCTACCGTAAAACGGGGTTGAATTGACATTAAGGGTAACTTCGACGGTTTTTGGGGCTACTTTAACACAGCGCCAAAATACGATTTAGATGTATGCGCATTGAAATGTGTTTAAATTTGTGGTTCAAATTTATTATAATGTTGCAAAAGTTGATTGTAATGTTGCTCAAGTTGATTTTGATCTCAATGATAATTACAAGACTGATTAAGTGTCTATAATAGTACCCTAGGTACTTGATATTTTCATGAAAAATGTTTCATTAATAAATTACAATTTCATGTATAATGCATAAATTTTGTTTTATCAAAATGATGTCAAAGTAACCCTTAATCTTTGACATAAGTTGCATTTCAATGCTTCTTAAAAGAAACCCCACATTAGAGGTTACTTTGACACTTTTTGTATAATACAAAATTGTGGGGGGGGGGGGGGGCTAGTGGGGCTTTACTTTTTTATACATTTGATAGCCAAAAGACACATTGTTCTACTGGAGAAAAAAAAGTTGGAATTTAGGATGTTACAAAAAATTACCTGCAAAAAACTTCCAAAACCTGATCATAGTAACCCCATTTTACGGTACCTCTCTCCTGCCAGTTATTTCTTTCCCGCCCAAAGTAGCTTGAACCATTTTTTTACCAGTTCGTGACCTAATTCATCTGATTTCTGACTTCGAAGACTGAATGCATTCTAGGATAACGATCATAAAAAATAAGTTCCACGCTACGTCAGCACTATATATCTTAATGACATAATAAATAAATAATAGATAAATAATAAGTGAAAAACAATCAAAAATACCAAGAATAATTATAAGAATGGTAACAACGCTAATATTCTGAAATATTATGAACTATTCCGATGAAATTAAAACTTTTCAAAATACGTAATGAAAATTGCAATGAAAGTCTAAATCTCGAGAAAAAAATGCAGTTTTCAAGACGTTTGATTTTTTTCCCTAAGATTTTGACTTTCTTTATCGCAATTACCGTAACGATTTTCGAAAACTTTAAATACAATTGGAATAATACATTTTTATTTTTATTGTCGTTATTACTATTCTTATCATTTTTAGTATTACTTATTATCGCTCCATTTCGTTTTATTGCTATTGCTGTTATTCTTGCTACTGTTACTGTTGCTATTATACTTCCGGCAACCATTTTTTATTTCCTCGAAACAATAAATAATGATTGTTGTTATAGTTGTCGTTTTTATTACCGTAATTTTTGTTATCACGAGTCTTATTTTTATTTTAGTTATTGTTACAGATTGTTATGGTCATTTATCATTAATACATTGCAACTATCGTTAATATATATTACTAATTAATATTATATTACTAGTTGAAATTTATATTACTGTTATTGTTGTTACTGTCATTACGGTTATTATCGTACGGTTGTTACTGACATTATTATTATAAATGCCACATAAAAAAATACGCGCAAAGTGCATGGAGCACGCGACTGTGTCAAGGTGAGGAAGGCACGACGCCTCGATTCTCAAGTACGGGCCGAGAGTCGTTGGTGAAAGCTACAAAACCGATGCCATAAAACCCACCTACGAGTAACTGTACAGCAAAAGCCAACTATGTACCACCGCACCGCGATATAAATGCCATTCGGTCGTATAACTCGAAGAGTACAAACGCATGCACATGACGATGCTACAGACATCGTTGTAATATCTGCCAAGCTTTCTTTCTTGTTTATATATTCATATATGGCAGAAAGTACCCTCATAATCGCGTGAGATGAATTTCAAAATTGGCGACGTCACGACCAGGGGCAAAGTTCCGAAAAAAAGGGAAAAAAATGCTGAGCGACGTATCCTACGTTCCTCTTGCGTCTTACAATCCTAAAGTTCGAATTGCAAGAGAAAACAATGTTTCGTTGTTTTTTTTAAATTATTTGCTAGATTTATTGAATTTATTTTAACCCTTCGACTGCACAGGGGGTCATTTTGACCCCCTTTTTCAACTGCCTGTATCGCAAAACGGGGTAATCTATTCGGCCGCGGTGCGGCACTCGAGTGCTCCCCCACTCCTACTCTATGTCTTCAATGACAACGATATGTCATTGAAGAAAAAAATGCGGAAAATATAAGTTTTCAACAATAAATCTGCCGAGGGAGTCGGTTTTTCCATTGGACACTATCCCGAAAAATGCTCAAATTCAAACCTCCGAATAAATGTACTTTTTGGAAAGACGGTCGACATTTTTTTGTTGTAGCTACAAACCTTCCTCTTTAAGAACCTCAAAGGACTTTTTTCATATTTGAAGAAGACAAAATCATGATCTTTTTCGTGCAAGTACGTTTTTTTCAACGCTTCTCCCACTTTGAACGAATGTTTGGACACTTAATTTTTGTTTTTGTGAAAATCAATTTCGGGTCAGAAAATAAGGATCATTGACTACAAAGAAACGTCGTTACCAAAAAAAATGCATATTTACCGAAACACAACGCTTTGAAAAATGTCTGGGGTCAGATTGACCCCATATGCAGTCAGAGGTTCGTGGCGGAAGTGTGCAGTCGAAGGGTTAATTATTTGTTCAATTTGTTCAACTTGCGATTTTACTTATTCGATGAATTTGTACAATTTGTCATTTTAACTACTTGCTAGATTTCTTAAATTTGTTATTTCAATTATTCGTTTTATAATTTTTGATTATTAAAAGAAATTATTATACAACATTTTAACAAATTTTTGATTGATCGAATTTTTTGTCTGAATACCGTACCATTACGAAACTCGAATGCGTAAATTTTATTTCCCTGTTGTATTTGCACTTCTTTGAATTCATTTCATGACTTTGGTACTAAACCCAATTCTTTCAAGGCTCGCCTTTCGATCGAAGAATTTATTTTCACTCCGCACGACCACGAGACTCCTCGCGTCCTCTTTAATTTTCAGTTTTACGTTTAGCGAATGACGTTGAAGTTTCCAACGTTGGTATGCAACGATATTTTTTTCCATGTTTCATTTCTTCACATTTATTATCATCAAAATCGTTTTTTTTTTTCGCAAATCAAGGTCGTAAATTTCTAATAAGATTACATAGAAACGTTTTTGCGATTTTCACAGCGTAAAAGGCAAAAAAGTTCGAGTGATAAAATAGGATATATTTTCGCTGCATTTCAACGATGCAAACTTCAACATCATTTTAGCGGAATATTGCATTTTCGATCGTTCGCATGTACGTGTAATTATCGATATTCTCGGGATTCGGCGATTCCGATATTTCTCACACTGTGCGTGGGAGATAAGGTGAATTTTTGTTTGTCAACGCTCAATGAAGATTGTCAAAAGGATGAAAAAAAAGGCCAAATTATTTTCATCGTTATTTATAGAAATATGCGCGAAAAGTAAACGCGAGTGTCATCGTTATTTATAAGCGACTTTGGTAATCCCGATGAATCTAGAGAACGAGACGTACCGTCGAATCTCTTTCGAGCTATGACTCCATTCAATACGTTCGCGATTGAAGAGGCGCATTTGTGTACCGTCAGAGAGAGAGAGAGAGAGAGAGAGAGAAAGGAGTGTAGAGTGCTCAGAGATCTCAGAGGGAGAAAAAGACAGACATCCACGCGATGACATCACTATTTGTCATTCGAGCGAATGGTCTCCTTTTTCTTTGCTCTCTGGTTCTTTTTTCTTCCATCGTCGTGACACAAATGGTCGAACGTGTAGCTGCGGGGGCCAACGGCACAGATACACCAGTCATCGTGCAAGTTCGTCGTGTTTGAGGATGTAAATCTCCTTCGTACAGCCCCATTCAAAAGTCGAGCTCTCAGTGACAACTTTATTCGCAACTTTTCAGTCATGTTGTTCCCCAGAAGAATATTAATCCGCTGCGGCTAGCCGGCCGGTTATCGGACGAATAAGCGTATATTATTCGTACGGATAGTGGCTCAGTTCACGCAGTTCACACTGTACAACGCCCCAAACAATCAAACCCAAACAAACAAGCCCAAACAAACCCAAACAAAATTATAAAGATTTTTCCCGGACCAATACGTGTAAATTATTCGTCCGGATAGTTTGTTTAACAATTTAACACATTCTATCCGGACAATTATATATATGAGGTATTCCACGTCAATCCGGTAGACTTCTTCCCTGACCCCCGCCAATTCGATTTATTTTTTTTAATTTCATTCTATTGACTCTAAAACACACCCTGAATTTTTTGCACATTTTTCGAAACAACCCTTATTCCAAATAAAGAAAATTTCTCCGAAAAAAACGCCCCGATTTAAAAATCATTAAAAAATCCCAAAAATGCGTGATTATATGTAAACATTTTCAAGCTATCACCAGCAGTGGAAGTATGATTTTTTTCTGTGCTTTCTGAGCGATTAACGTTTTAAAAAAACAGAAAAATTGACTGCTAACTGTTCAAGGTCCATAATTGTGATTTGGTTATTCAAAAATGGTCAAAAAAATTCATTGTGGGTATCAAAATATTTAAGTATCGCCCCGAAGTAAGCGGTTCTTGAATTTCCGGATTTTTTTTAACGTTAATCGCTCAGAAAGCACAGAAAAAATCATACTTCCACTGCGGGTGATAGCTTAAAAATGTTTACATATAATCACGCGTTTTTGGGAATTTTTTGAGAGTTTTAAGTCGGGGCGTTTTTTTTCGGGTTGTTTCGAAAAATGTAAAAAAAATCAGGGTGTCTATTAGAATCAATGGAATCAGATTTTTTAAAAATCGAATCGGCGGGGGTCAGGGAAAATGTCGACCGGATTCACGTAGAATACCTCATATGTTACTCGGCCGGATACTAGCTGACACGAATCACAATAATATGTACGTCTACTAGAAATACGGCGTGAACTGAGCCACTATCCGGACGAATAACATACGCTCATTCGTCCGATATCCGGACGGGGAGACACTCCGAAATTAATCACGCCCGCGAAGCTCTAGACGATTCTCACCGAATCAACCGCATTGAGAATGAAACAAGAAAAAATTCATGCCAATCTTCAATCATAACTTTATTTAATTTCTTTGCGGCCAACTATTTAATTTTTCTCCCACCTTCCACACCCACGTCCGAAACATTGTTTTCGTTATGTTTACTTGTTTATTTTCTCGGTGCAACGCGGAACACAATTTTCCCTGCTCAAGATATTTTTTATTTTGTGAACGGAGGACACGACGCGAGATTTTTTAGTGCGACAAATATCATGGTTTTGATTTTTGCATAATTGAAATGCTACGAAAATTCTTCTTTATATTTTTATTTGCTCTTTTTCATCATTCTACAAAATCGTGTTTGCGGATTAAAATTATATAAATTTAAATAAGAAATTTGAAAAATTGTTAAGGGATTTTTGTCGCTCAGATGCGACGAAAGAAATTTGAGAAATAACAAAAGAATCATTTCCGTTGCATTCCAACGATGCAAGCTTCAATCTCGTTAAATTTCAATGATATTGAAGTTTGCGTATGATGTTGAAGTTTACATCGTTTAAATGCAACCATTTTTTGTTGTTTATTTTCTCATTTTTATTGTAATCCAGAGTTGTTTTTTTTTGCCAATGAAGGTCTCGAATGCCGTGGTACCAACGATGCAAACTTCAATCTCGCTAAATTTCAATGATATTCAAGTTTGCATGTGACGTGGAAGTTTACATAGTTGGAATGCAACGATATTTGTTAATTTTTTATTCTTATTACGATCCAGAGCTGTCCTTTTCGCAAATTAAGGTCGTGAATCTCTAATAAGAATACGTGCAAACGTTTTACAGATTTTCCGTCAAATTCGGCAAAAAAAATTCGAGTGATTAAAAAGAAATAATTTTCGTCGCATTCCAACGACGCAAACGACAATGTCATAGTTTCTATGGTTGGTACGCAACGATAACACGTTTTTTTCAAATTACCCACATTCTACCGGCTAGTTTTCGCCTACAACAACCACTCGAACGTTTTTATCACGTTGAAGATCGCATCGTTGGAGCGTAACGAATGTTTTTAAAAGCACAAATTTTATTTGGCTGTTTGTGGGTGTAAAAATCACCCAAAAGTTTTTACGTATGGTTATTCGAGACTTCCCTCAATTTGCAACAAAAAAATGCTTTGGAGAAGAATAAAAATAAATAAACGAAAAATTACGAAAAAAGATCGTTGCATTCCAAAGATGCAAACTTCAACGTTGTACGTTTGTTGGGATCTTTATTGGAGGCTTACGGCATATATTTGCAAGAGCCAATTTTCGATTATAATGAAAAAGAAGAAATTAAAGAGATAAAGAAGTTCGCTTGCATTCCAGCGGTGTAATCTTCAACATTGTAAGTTTCAGTTGTACGAAAGAGTTGGAAAACTGACTATGACATGAACATTCAAGATCTACAATGCGTGACTATTAAAGGGGGAGATACCTGTAGGCGAGGAAAAAAATTGCTGATTTTTTTTTAAGTAAAGATTTGTTCCCCTTTTTGAGACTTGTATGTTTTATTTCTACTTTTGGCTGTTACATGGTATTTTTTTTATTAATCTCTAAAAACGGCGAAGGTGTGGCACGGTCTTCTAAACTGCATTTCCAAAACTGGCGTGACGTATAGCTAAAAAACTACTCTACCGGTTCTTATGAAATTTGGTATAGATCTTTTCAACCTCAATGTCCAAAACACGACCCAAAATATTTTTGAAAATTAAAAAAAAAGTATGTTTTATTGCAAAATGTAGCGATTATTTCGGAAAATTCAATCTTTTTGTTTCAAAGTGTACCATTTCATCGATTTTCAACATTTCTCACTTTTTCTTGGTCCATATTCTGCGTATGAGTATCAACGAAAGAAAAATCGACGTTGATTTTTTTTTCGGATTAATCCCGCTGACGCTACGTGTCACGCCGTCAGACAACATCCGCCGCAACCCGTTTAGAAGACCGTGCCATTCCTCCGCCATTTTTCAAGATTAAGGGGTTACACCTAGTTGGAATTTTTGAAAAAATCGATTTTTCGTTTTCGACGGATTCTTATAATATAACCTTTCAAAAATATTCTCTGACAATTTCAAGCCGGTCCGTTGAAAATTGGGGGAGTCATGAGCGTTTGCAGGTAGGTCCGCTTACCGCTTTACCGTTACAGGTAAAAACTTTAAACGCGTTTTTCTCAGAATTACTTTTTTAGAATCGGTGACCAAAATATTTAAAAAACAACTAAACCTTTCTGCTTAAAATTTCACATACATTTTTTGTATATCAAAAGGCAGTCTTAATCGAAGGATATTTTTTTTCAATGCATACTTTTTTTATATCAAGGAAAATAGAGTGTTTTTTTTCACCGAAATTTCGACGATCACTTTGGATCGGCAACCATTTCTTCGAAAATCATTATTTTATTGAATCCTTCGATTGAAGACTAGATAATACGGTACAAAAATTAAATTCATTTGGTTTTTTTTTTATTTCAGATGATTTGTTCCTGAGCAGGAGTGGTCACTGCGAAGAACCTTTTTGCACAGCGGTCTGGGCAATTTACTGTACCTTCGTCGTTTATAAATATTTACCAATAAAAAAATTGTCAAAGATACTTAAAATGATACCCTTTACTATGAAAAAAAAAGTTCAAAACCTACACCGATTTCCCAAAAGAAAAAATCACGAAAACACCTCTTTTTTTTAAATCCCTAATTTCATTATTATCGATAATGATATTTCATAGATTCGAGTTGTAGATCGCTAAGTAAGGAGCTGAAAAATGGAACGCATGATTTTCGTAGCTTAAACCTGTCAAAGATCTGTCAAACTGGTAGAAAAAAAAAACGTTGCATTCCAACGGTGCAAACTTGAACATCATAAATGAAAAATACAATGTAACAGCCAAAAGTAGTAACAGAACACCCTAAGTTTAGAAAATGGTGAATAAATCGTGCCATAAAAAAAATCATGAAAATCAGCAATTCTTTTCCTCGCCTAGAGGTATCCCCCTCCCCTTGATAATAAATTTAAAAAATCGACGCAGGCAGATTCTCGCCTGCACGCATCTTCATTTCTTCCCGTTCTTTCCTAGCAAAGTGAGGTCCCAATATGAGTGTACTTCTGACATATGAATAAGGCGCGCGCGCACGCACACTCATAGAGTACACGTATGTATACGTTATAAATCTTTATTTTCGCGAAATGAGTGCGTATGACGCACGATTCGCCAGCCACCGCGATAAAGGGATACGTACAGTATGTACACGAGTATTACCGTGGCTTGCGTATTCGAAGTTAAGTCGGCATCACCAGACGGTTGGCAGGATGGCTGTAACGGGTACAAAGAGCCGTGGACGAGTCAGCATTCACATATGCTCGCTCGCTACGATATAAAGGGTGTCTCAATATGACCTGACATTTTAAATTGCGCGACACTTTTTTTTTGCGGCGAACATAGAGTACTAATCTTTGACAACTGGCATCAGGAAGTATTGAGGTTTACGATTTGTTGGGCAAATTGTTCACTTTCCAAAAATTTGCCTAAAAATCGTCAGATAATTGTTAATAACAAATAAACTATGCAATATAACAAAAAAATTCCTACGTACTTCCATAGACAATGTATTTTTCAAGTTATATTCAACATTTCAAGTGAGTCGGTTGAACATTGTCTGAGTTATGTGTCCGGCCAACTTACAAAAATGCAGTTTTGAGATAATCGCTGCACAGCCGCCATTTTGAAATTAATCGTTTCAAAAAAATGATTGTATACAATCACTGATATGTATGATAAACTCTCTTTTTTTTTGTAATCTCGATTTATTTTATAGTTTTTCTGAAGAAAAAAAATCCCCAAAAAGACTATTTTTTCGGCCTCTACAGTGGCCTAAGACCTTAAGGCGGTCCTCTAGTTTCTCGGGTCGAAAAAATCGATTTTTTTTTCTTTTTATAAATCACATCTACAACATGTGTAGAAAATGTGTGCCAAAGGATTTTTCGATATTCGAAGTGGTTCACAAGTTACGGCCCTGGAACGGAGCAGGTATACGGAGCAGGTATACTTTCAAACGCGTTTTTCTCGAAACACCATTTTTCGAAACGGTGACCACGGTATTTCAGAAACTACTGCACCGATCTTGTTCAAATGTATACAGCATCTTTAATATGTTATAAGCCAGCGATTGAACTAGGATTATCAGGATTGCTTCGACAGTTTTTTTTTGTACGAGCGAAAAACTTAAGAAAAAGTGAGTAAAAAATAGAATGTAATTTTCAAAGGTGTATAAAAAAGTCAATTTTTGTAATTTAGAATTCACTCTAGTTCAATCGCTAGTCTTAAATGGGAAGATTAAAATGCCGTTTGGCTTTTAGATTTCAGATAAGCAGAACAGCCGCAATCTTGGTCACCGTCAAGCACCTCTTTTACTTGATGCCTTCCTGTCGGCCACTATAACTTTTATTCTATTATATATTTTGACTTCAAAAAATTTGTAAAGCTTATTTAAATGTTAATAAAGATAATGCAAAAACAATGAGATTGATTATTTCGATGCTTTGCCCGTAAAAAATTATTGAAAAAGCCGTAAAAAAAACAGCCGAGAAACTAGAGAACCGCCTTAATGAAATTCGTCCGCAATTATGCCAAAATGTTATTGAAAACTTCGTCAAAAGAGTGAGAACCTTCGTTTGCAAACAGGGACGAGGCGGCCATTTATCGGATATTGTGTTCCACACATAACCTCCATGTTTGTACCTTATATTAAAATAAAAATATTCGCACTCTTCAAATAAATAATACGTTTTATTAATAAATTGAAATGTCAGGTCATTTCGAGACACCCGATAGATGTATACATGTGCGTGTATGCTGCACGTGGTTGAAATTTTTGCTCGCTCGCGATGTCTGCGAAACTGGCACCGTACGATTTAAGAGAGGCTCGAATCGTTCAGTGTATTTTTCCCGCGCCGTCTCGACGAGACCACCTTTCTCATCGTTAAAGCAACGTGAACGACACTCGGTCGGCAATAATTCCGTTGCCTTGTTTTCACCGGAACGTTCAACATTTCCGGCAAAAAAAAATAGAGCGCACACTCATCTTTTTGTGTCGAGTGCAAAGGGGCTTTTCTCTATTCGAAATATCGGTCGAGACGATTGGGAAAATCGAATAATGGATATTCGACTCTGTTGGGTTTGTGGACATTTTAAAAAAAAGACCGAATTATGACGATTTTTGTGAAACCTCGCTGCGATTTATCGTTTTTCTCGAAACCGTTTATGATATTGAATCTTTGGAACGCAACGAAAGTTTCGTAGCCTAGTTTTTTTCTTCTTTTAGCGCATTTAGCCCTCCACAATCTCTCAAAGGTTTTTCAGGATCCTTATTGGAGATATTCAGCCTACATATGCAAGAAAAGATTTTCCATAATGAAAATGAGGAAATGAAAAAAAAAAAAAAATTTCGTTGAATTCCGATAATGCAAAATCTGTTCTATGCTTAAAATATATTCATCCGATTTCCTTCAAATTCGGAGAGCATAGTTTATAACGTGTTTACCAATTTGCTAATAGAAAAATTAGTATAGTCGTTTTCGTAGTGAAAAATCGATTTTTTTCTTACTTGCCATTTTCGTAATTTTTAAATATTCAGTTTTTTACATTTTCAATTTTGTATTTTCGATTTTTAATTTTTAATTTTCAAATGATAAATTGTTGAAATTCTTTATTTTCAAATGTTAAATTTTTCATATTTACAATTTTGTATTTAAAAATATTCATCTTTAATTTTGAAGTATTCATTTTTTTGATTCCACATTTTTATTTTTTATTTTCAAATGCTCAATTTTCAAATTTTGACATTTTACAATATTTTAATTTTCAAATTTTTAAAAGTTTTATTGTTATACTTCGAGTACATTTTTCGTTCCAGATCGCCCTAGTTGTCGATGCACCTACACCGATTGGCCATGCAGCAACGGCGGCAATTTCCTTCGAATAATAATAATAATCAAGTTGTTTATCAATATTTTTCAATAAAAAACCTCAAACTCGGCAAGACTCGGTATTAATTGTGTGGAAAATCCCGAGCTCGTCATCCCAATACTCTTATCAGAAAAAAATATTTCAAAGCGACTTGTCTTCGGGCTTACGCAGACCCGTTCACATTTCCCAAACAAGTGGCCATAACAATTATCTTTCTCCCACTCTTATTTTAAGTTATTTTAAATTCCTTCAAAAGTGGCATTTTACACAATGGCATAAAGGTCACAGGATACGAAGTGAACGTTGCTCTCGACAATTTTATTCCCCGCCAGTGGATATAAACAGACGTGGCCGAATGATCTTGAAGCTTGCATCGTTGGAACGCAACGAAAATGAATTCGTTTCAACTGATAACATTTCTTTTCCTACGATTTAGGCTATGAAATTCATTGGAATACTTTTACGTACTCTTATCAAAAATTCACAACCACAATGTGCCATAAAAAAAAATTTGATAATAGAAAAAAAGAAGAAATAAAGAACGGCAAAAAATGGTTGCACTCCAACGATGAAAATTTCATCATCTTGTGGATTATAAAATACTATAAAAACATATGGTGTTGAAGTTTACATTATTGTGTACAAAATTCCGCCTTTATTTTTCGTTCTGTTATTTTTTATTAATATCCAAACTCTTATTATGCAGTTTTCGGTTATGGATCTTCAAAAAAATATTCAGTAATATTTGTAGCCAAAATATGCCAAAAAAATTAGACAATACAAGGGAAAAAAACTTTGTCGCAACGATGCAAACTTCACTACCATAAAAATGTAGGAAATTAAAATCCTGCCGAGTAAGCATGAAGACCATGACGTTAAGGATTGAATAGTTGAAGCGCAACGTATTTTTTTTCTTCTGAATTATCCAAATTTTCTTCAGCAAATATGAGCAATGAAAATAACGCAAACATTTTTTAGGATCCTTATTCAGAGATCTACAACCTAAATCTAGAAAGTATGATTTTCGATAATAATTAAAAAAAAAAAAAAACAAGGCATAGAAATAAATTTTCGTTGCATTCCAACGATATAAGCCCCAAGTCCATAAAAGACCGAACAATCGAGATTTTTGTCAATGCGCGGAAATACGAGGTAACTGCACGGGATGCGACTTATCGTTGGCCCGCATCGAAGTAACCTGAGAGCCTCGTCAAATCGGTGTATCGAGCTGTAGGTAGACGGTGAAGACGCTATACGTTACAGGGGGGGCGAGCTCTTCTTCTAGGGCTTTGCGAGGGTTCGCGAGGATTTATTTTACAGAGACCGAGCGGTCCAAGCGCAGAAGCTTTTACACGGAGGATACTTTCGAGCCGATGTCTGCAACTACGCTTTATACACTAGACGATAGTCGGTCGATTTTTCTTAAAGTTAGTTCCTCGTGAAGTCTACTTTTGCCTGATTCTCATCACGGGAGAATCATGTTGAAGCTTGCATCGTGCAAACTAGATTTTCATTTATTCTTTTATTTCGTTATATTTATGGGGCCGGGTAGAAATTCCGAACTTTGAATGATCAGAACGCTTAAAACTCCGAAAGAATTTTCCACGATAGACCAAAACTCCGAAAATTTGAACATCGTCAAAATAATTCGGCTATGGAAGTTTTAAAAGTTTCAAAATTTTCAATAAATCGACGAATTATTTCAAGCTTTTTTAAGGGGCTATACCAGTGTGACACTTTTAAAAAATCGATTTTTTTTGCCTGTTTCGACAGTTTATACTTTCAAGAATATCATTATCATTTATATCAATATCATTTTATCTTGCAAAAATCGACAGTTGAATCTTTAAACGCGTTTTTTCTCGAAATCAGGTTTTTCAAAATTGCTGACATTGTAACTCAAAGAGCAATTATCCGACTGACTTGAAATTTGAACTGAGTACTCTTGAATATATTTACTCTACAATGACGTAGGATATTTTTCATTGGATGAAAATTGACGATTTTGCATTGAAAAAAAACGACCATTTTGTAGGCAAGAAAACAGACTTTTTTCATAACTACGCCATTTTGTTAGATTTTGATGTTTTTCGAAAATCCTACGTCATTGTACAGGAAATACCTTCCAGTTTAACGGCATTTGTTCCTTTTTCGGTTTCAGCTACTCAATCGGCCGGAATCATGTCAGCAGTGGAGCAACTTTTTTTTGGCGCCTCCGAAGGCAGCGCACAAGTCGCTCGGATCTCAATAATTATCTATAAAAAAATTATGTAATATAGGTCAAATATAGCCAAATATATTCTTAATTTTCCGAAACATTTAATTGAGTACGTTTCTTCCAAAAAATTCCCGAAAATCACCCAAATTTTCAGCGTTCACACTGGTAAACCCCCTTAATTTATTATAAAGTGATTTTACGTCAATTTTGAAATTTGTCTGGACAATGTTATACGTTCTGCATCATTTACAGTCAACTGTTGAAACTTTCGCTGGCATGATCTTGACGAACCTCGTAATTTCGGAACATTAAAATTAGGAATTTTAAACCGCGGCGCATTCGAAGTTCGGAATTTCAACCCGGACCCACATTTATTATTATCCAAATTCTTTTGTTTCCGACATACATTGTATGCCTACACTTGTATAATAAAGGTAACAGTGGCCAAAAAACGTGCTGCATTCCGAAGATGCAAGTCTCAACATTGTGAGAATCATTACGAGATTATGGTAATCGATTATCGACGTAATTTCGGTATCGATGCTCGTTGCAGTATTCCGAAGTAACGAAATACAATGAACCGCTGGCAAGATATAACGTCGAAGTTTGCATCGTTCGATGGCGACGAAAATGGATTTTGTTTTCTATTTACCAAATTTCCTTTTGCAGATTTGAGCTACGAAAATCAGGCTAATGTTTTGCGGGATGCTTATTTAGCGATTTACAATGTTAATTTGTTAAATATGACTTTGGATAATAATGAAAGTTACAAAATGAAAATAATTTTCGTAGCATTCGAACGATGTAAACTTCAAGCCCATGACAAAATCCTGTCGCTCAGCAGAGGGACTTTACCAAGTTCCGTTAATTACAGTGGTTCGCGTAAATTAAGAACCGAAATTTTTACCGACGAATGTTACAGAACACTGTTTCTTTGTCAGAAGCGCATATGTTCGATAAACGCTCGCTTCGAAGTTTTCAAAAAGCTCGCAACTTCATTTTCGAAAAAAAAAAAACAATTAAAAACTCAGCAGCAAATTAAAAACTCAGCAAAAAAACAAAATTAAAAACTCAGCAGCATGATGTTGACGTTTGCATCGTTGGAACGCAACGAAAGTTCTTTTTTACATTTTCCCTGTTTTTATAATTATAGAAAATCTTTTTTTATAGATTTATATTCTAAATCGTTAAATAAGAATATTAAAAATGCTCAAAGCATTTTAGTAGACAAAATCTGCCAAAAGAAGTTAAAGGAATTGAGAAATATTAATTTTCATTCCATTTCAAACGATGTAAACTTCAACCTCATGGTTTAGGACACTTGTGAAAATCGGGAATTCAGAGTGTTAATCGCTGCATCGTTGAAACGCAAAGAAAATTCTTTTTTCGCATCTTTATCATCCAAAATCGTTTTTTAAAAATTATTTAGCCTGTAAATTTCTAGGGAGAATGCGAAAATAAAATCCTTGAATGATTTTCGTGGCCTGAAATTAGCGAAAAAAAACTAAGGGGATAAAAGTGATTGCTTTCCAAAGATGCAACTTTCGTTTAGTATCAACCGTGGCCATTGTCTCTGAGGGGTTAGACTACTGTGAAAACAGGACCGGGTTGAAATTCCGATCTTTGAATGATCAGAACGCCCAAAACTCCGAAAGAATACTACCCCAAAATATCAAACTACGAAAGAATTTTTAAAGTTTCAAAATTTTCAATAAATCGACGAATTATTTCAAGAATTTTTTTTTATTGAGAAGAGATTTCGCGTCAATTTTGAAATTTGTCTAGACAATGTTATACGTGCTACATCATTTACAGTCAATTGTGTCGACTTTCGCTGGCATAATCTTCATGAACCTTGTAATTTCGGAACATTAAAATTCGGAATGTCAACCCTGCCCCGTGAAAACGACGAACACTCGTTCGGCGCTTGAGGCAACTCAAATTGAGGAGGAAGGTCCAACATATGGTGCATCAATCGCAGATGGAAGGTAAACTTACGATTACAACGATAGAACTTAGTAAAACTTTGAACGCGCTTTTCGCGAAAGTGTTTTTCAAAATGGTGTACACGATTTCTCGACATCTTATAAACGAATTAACTTGAAATTTGGTATACTTATTCACTGTAATAGTATTTCAGTTTTGACCAACTTGTTTTTTTCATTAGTAATTAACAATAATATAATTTTGTCTTGAAAAATCGAGAAAAAAAATTCAAAATATTTCGTTTGATCATTGAAACACGATAACAAAAAAAAATTCGCCCAAGTCTTCGTCAATATGATCTATTTAAATAAAAACAACTCGTTTGCTTGTTTCAGATCAACCGAATAGCCTAAATAAACACGAGGTGCTTTATAACTCCTTCAATAATTAATATCTTTCTACGAAATTTGGTACACAACCTTATTAATGTACATACAAAAAAATGTCCAAACGATTTTTCAATCACCTCACACTTCCCTACAAAATTAATTTTTTCAAATAACCCCGATTTTTTATCTTCACAGTAGCTTAACGCCTCAAAGTTCCAGTGCCATTCACAATCGTCCATAAACTATATAAAATTCGCAACACTTCAATACCCTCTTTTTCGAAAACGCTGTAGCGAATTGTACAGAAACTCCGAAGTTGAATTTTGATGAGATTAAAGTTTCCACCGTTGGAATGCAACGAAAAGTCATTCTTTGTCAATTGCTCAAATTTCTTTCAGCCTATCTCAGGACCGAAAATGGCTCAACAATTTTTTCATTCGCTCGTTCAGAAACGAATGAATCAAATCGACAAAAAAATATTTCGTGGAATGATAAAAATGAGATGAAAATATGAAGAATTTTCGTTGCCAACGATGCAAGCGTCAACACCATGAAATTTGAACATATTCGCGTCTGAAAAGAATCAGCACGATTTAACGTTCAACGATCAAGTGCTCGACCGTCATGGAGAGAATGTACGGTTTACGATGGCTGATACCGAGTCGTCGATTACTCGAGGAAGGTCGTTGGTAGCAGCATATGAAAAAAGTCTGAAGCGACATACCTTCTTGTAGAGCTTGATCCAGGTGAGGTCGCCCTTCATGTCCGTGTACTGAAGCCCGAAGAACCATACCTCCCTGAGGCCGATGGTCTTCACGACCTGATCGAACAGTTGCTTCCCGGTGGTCGCGTGCTGGATAGCGAACTCCAGCTCCGCGTCCATCGTCGTCACTCTCACGTTCATCTAATGTTTTCGTTATTTTTTTCCCCCAATTCCCATCGCACAGCAGCAAGAGTGCATGAAACAGAAAAAAATCGCAAAATACCATCAATAAGTCGTCAATCGTTGGCTGGGATCGACGGATCGATCGATCAATTTTCGTCCGCCTATCGTTAGATCCAACAGTTATTTAACCCTTTGAAGCATACATTTCTCTTCACGAGCACGTTTTTTTTTTTTGCACTTTCGTTATTAATGACACCCGCTGCGTGAAAAATAAAAATTCAATAGATATGTTTTCGTAGTTATTAAAGTCCTAGGAACCCTGAAACGCATTTACAAGCGCTATATTTAATTTAAAAACCCTTTTGAATCGTGAAAATCCGAATTTAATCAGGTGTAACACCAGTCTTATACTATGCCGCAAAGGGGTCTTCTCACTTTAGACGCTAAAAAAGGGCTATTTTCATGATTTTTTAAAATAGGTTTATACTATAGATATTGATATCAAAGTTGTTACACTTGATAGATACACCTTCTAAAAACATTTTTTTAAAATTATTTATTTCTTTAAGTCACTATTTAAATGCGAAAATGGTAGCTAAAAAAATGTCCTGAAAAAATTGTAGGTCTGCGCTGGTGATGAAATCTCGGAGATGGATCATGCGAAACAAAAAATCAAACGGTTTTACATTCAGTATGTTAATGCCTATAGCGCATATCATACGATTTTATATATATGCAAAAATAACAAAATGGCGGACATTTTTCGAAAAAAAAACGTTTATTCACCGTTTTTGGCAAAAAAAAAATAGTAAATATCAAAATTTGAAGAAAAAAAAACTTGATATGCGTTATAGCTATAGTTGTAAATAATTTGCGGTTTACATTTCATAAGGGTCGCTTCAGTAGTTTCGAAGATTTTATCACAAGCCGTCGAAAAACGCTGTTTCGAGAAAAACGCGTTTAAGGGGTTACCCCCACTTGCGATTTTGAAAAAATCGATTTTTTTTATTGCATTTTTTTGAAGTATAAGTATCTGAGAATATGTCCTGAAAATTTCAAGTCGATCCGAACAAAATTGACTGAGATATGAGCGTTGAAAGAGAAGAATCCGCGTTGAAAGAGCGTTGAAAGAGAAACTTTAAACGCGTTTTTCTCAAAATGGCATTTCTGAAGTCGGTGACCAAGATTACTCGACCACTAATGAACCGATTTTCTTGAAATTTTGCAGGCTTATTTAATACATAAAAATGTAGTCTTTAATCGTTCGATTTTTTCGTTAAAATCGAACCATTAACTTTGACTGTCCGCCATTTTGTGAAAAATGAATATTTTTTAAAATCCTTCGATTAAAGACTAGTTTATACTTATATTTGACTAAATCCATCCGCATTTTTTTCTTCAGATGATCCACTTCGCCGCAATGTTGGTCACCGCAAACCGTGTATATAAAAACATTATTTCATTGACGGCCATTTGCCACTAAACAATGTAATATTTTTCAATAAAAAAATTACTGAAAGTTCTTCAAGATGTGTTCTTTAAGATGGTATATTGATCGATTAAAAAAGTTTTGTAGTTTTCCTTAAAAAAATTAATGAAAAAGGCCTTTTTTGCGCTACAAGTGGGGGTAACGCCTTAAGAGGAAGATAGGGGTTTCAACGTGAAAAAAAAACACTTTTTCGCGAATTTTTTTTTCATCTAAATGGAAAGAGTAAATTTATTGAAACCTTTTGTACATTGTTAAGTGTCATTTCAAGAACATTCCGTGAAATTTGTACGCGAAAATATCCACAAACAAGCCGGTGCCGCGTATATATATAATACCTCCCTCCAACGGTTAGTTTGAGATTTTTTTTTACATTGAGGGGGTTTCCCACCCCCAAAATGGCGAAATTTTTCATGAAAAATAGCACTTTTTACTTTACATGACCACCAAAAATTTAGAAATGAAAAAAAAATTATCAAAGATCGTTGGGGGGAGGATTTGATGATACTTTAACTAAATTTTAATGGTACTTGATTTCAGATAATTTCTAGCTGAGATACAGTGAACAACGCAAATCGTGTTTTTCCAAAGGCGTTCTTGGAAAAACTTTGTCACCGGCTTGTTTGTGGATATCTTCGCGTACAAATTTCACGGAATGTTCTTGAAATTACACTCAACAATGTACAAAAGGTTTCTATAAATTTACTCTATCCATATGGATGAAAAAATTCGCAAAAAAGTGTTTTTTTTCACGCTGAAACCCCTACCCTCCCGTTAAAGTTTGTTTGGGTTACATAAATACATTAAAAAAATGTTTGTATGTATTTCGAAAGTTTTTTAATTAATTGTAACAACTTTTATATCAATATCTATAATATAAGCTTATCAAAAAAATTCATGAAAATAGCTTTTTTTAGCGTCTGAGGTGAGAAGACCCCTCAATCCTAAGCGGATTGGGTAATTGGCCGACCGTGGAGTTCGTCGTGTTGACGGCAAGCCCGTCAATGGAGGATTTCCGGTTCGGCGTTGGACACCCAACATAGAGTAAATGGATTCGTTGCTTCGTTCTTCGAGCACAAACGACCACACGCACTTGAGATTAAGGGATCATCACAGTGCAAAATGTTCCAAAAAATCGATTTTCTTTTTGCATTATTCGATAGTATGTACGGTCAGAAACATGCTGTTCAATATTCTCGGCGAAATTCGAATAATTTCGGTCGCTACAGCCTTTCTTAGATAAAGTGACGCGAGCAGCGGCGTGCCCACTCGAAACTCGAAACGCTAATCAGACTGATAAGCGTATCTCAACCATCGAAAAAAAGCGAAAATCAGCTATTTTTCGACTCGTTACACTGTGACCTCATCAATATTTGTGCACGCGTGTGCACGAGGGTACAATGCCATTCGTTATTTTCGATTAGCGGCCATGCACTTTTGCGTTGATGCGCAAATACCTGCACAGCGCTGTAGATATCAGCAAACGCTTTCGCTCTCTTCATTGTGCCTACCCTCTCTTTTTCTTTTGCTAATTGCACTGGCTACAATCACGGCCACAAAATCAATCGTCATTTTTTAATGGCTACGTAAAAATGACGACTTTTTACATAGATTTTGTATGCTCTGGTTTCAATCCGTCGGCACGTTGTTGGAAAAAATTATTTCACAAATCCAGGATCGTCAACGACTCGTATTTATTGTTAACTTGAATAACCGGTTTGGTTTTTAGATTTCGGATGGACCGTTTAAGCTGGAGTTTCTAGCGCCAAACGTCGCGAAAAAATGTTAATGTTGTTTTTTTTTTGTATTTTTTGGTGATTTTTTTTAGGCTCTCAATATATATGTACCTTTGTGTTGAAAAAATGAGTTTGGCCATTTATTTCGGGCCCTAGGGAGATGTAGTCTCTTAAGGTAGTAGGGTTATAACACAATGCTGATGCTATTACTGTCAATTTTTACGTTGAAGTTTGCATCGCTGAAATGCAACGATTTTTTTCTCAAATTTATCATTATTTGAAGTTTTTTTTTTGCAAATTGAGGTCGTAAATTTCTAATAATACGTAAAAACGTTGGAGTGACTTTTACAGCCTAAATCGGCCAAATTTCATTTCGAAGAAAAAAATCGTTGCGTTCTATGTAAACATCAACGTCATTCATTTTTCACTTTTTATCCAACCGCATGTTTGATCGAAGTTGGTGTGGAATTGGCTAAAGCTTTATTTCCCCGAACCCGTAGTACACGACAATAAACGTTTCCGGAATTACTCTGCATTCTGTTTCGTCTAAAATCGTCAGGTAGAGCCTGCGAAACGCAATTGTCCTTTTCAAAGTGAAGTAGTGCGTAATACACTTCAGCATTTATAACTAAGTTCTCAATGTAAAAGATTGTTATCAGCTTGAATCATTATCTAACTGGATTTTTGATGTTTTTTTTCTGATCATGCGTTTACGTGTTAAGAGGCTATACCAGTGTGACACTTTAAAAAACTCGACGTCTTTTGCTTTTTCCGACAGGGTCGATTGTATGGGCCAGGTATAGCTGATTAGCAGTTTTTATGGTAAATATCATTTCATCTTGCAAAAATCGATAGTTAAATCTTTAAACGCGTTTTTCTCGAAATGAGAGTTTTCAAATTTGCCGAAATTGTAATTCAAAAAGCAATTATCAGATTGACTTGAAATTTGAACTGAGTACTCTTGGATATATTGACTCTACAATGACGTAGGATATTTCTGATTGGATGAAAATGGACGATTTGGCATTGAAAAAAACGACCATTTTATAGGCAAGAAAACAGAACTTTTTTCATAACTACGCCATTTTGTTAGATTTTGGTATTTTTCGAAAATCCAACGTCATTGTACAGGAAATACCTTCCAGTTTAACGACATTTTTTCCTTATTCGGTTTCAGCTACTCAATCGGCCGGAATCATGTCAGCAGGGGAGGAACTTTTTTTTTCTATGAAAAAATTATGTAATATAGGTCAAATATAGCCAAATATATTCTCAATTTTCCGAAACATTTAATTGAGTACTTTTCTTCCAAAAAATTCCCGAAAATCACCCCAATTTTCAGCGTTCGCACTGGTATAGCCCCTTGAGGGGTTAGGCTACTGTGAAAATGATGAACGCTTGTTCGTCGCTTGAGGCAACTCAAATTGAAGAGATAGAATGATAGAACTGCTAGTAAAACTTTAGACGCGTTTTTCTCAAGACTATTTTTTTCAAAACGGTGTACACGATTTCTCGACACCTAATGAACGGATTGACTTGAAATTTGGTACACTTATCCAGCGTAATAATAGTTTACCGGTATTCTTGAGAAACGACTATGAATACGGGTGTTATTCTTGACCGACGTTTTTCTTAACGTGTTTTTTCATTAGTTATTAACAATTATGATGCTATTTTCCGCGAAAAGTCGAAAAATGCAATTTTTTAAAATAATTGAAATGCGCTACCAAAAAAAGGTCGGTCAAGTCTTAGCCACTATTGACTATTTCGAGAAGTAAAAAAACTCGCTTTTTCAGTTTCAGATCGACCAGGTGTCCTTCACAAGATTATTTACAACTTCTTTAGTTATCAATATTTTTTCATGGAATTTCGTACACAAATTTGTTGATGTACATACAAATAAATGTTCAAACGATATCTCAACCATCTTACTTATTTCTTCAAAATTAATTTTTTTAATAACCATGAATTTCGTGTCGCCACAGTAGCCTAACCCCTTAAGCTTTGTAAAAAGTGTTTTCGTTTTTATTCTACGAGAAAAAACGTGTTCTTCATCGTATACCAATAACCTTGGTATACGATCTTTAATAAAATATGATGCTAAAATCCTTTCCCGGCAAAACACGAAAGAAATTCCCGACATGCACCCGACATGCAAATTAAGGGGGAGGGGGGTCATGTGTCTATATATAGGCATTGCGAAACTTGCCTTTTTGTACCCTCCTGTACAAGGCAGCGCAACTTGCGTCCATGGGTAATAAAAAATAATACAAAATGCAAAGTGATTTTTCATTCTGCCTTTTTTTTCCGTGTGTCATAACTCACAAACCGTTTTCCATACAGATACAAATTGAAAGCAAGTCTCAACTACTTTTTGAACGATGCGAGCCACTATTGTAGATCGCCATTGCCGGAAGAATGTTTTTTCGAATGAACCGACGTGTCATAAATAAAGTGATGACGAAAAAAATATTCTCTTGCGTGGTTTGCGCAACGATGTGTCCACCAAACTCGTGTGAAAATATTTACCTTGACGAAAAATTTATTGAGAATCTTTATTTAATAAACCAAGCGACGTTACGGGACTTTGAAGATCGCGTATTTTTGCATTTACGAGTATGTGTGGGACTTTTGCAGTTGGATGGTCGTAGTTGCGATAAATTGTGTATTTGTAATTGTAAATAACGATTTCGTGGTTTTGTGTAATTTACAATAATGTTGGTGAATTTTGCTGTCGATTATTGCAACGGTGGGATTTCGTGGATCGCAGTGGTTTCGTAAAGACCCGGCATGAATGTGGATAATAATGAAACGTGGACTTTGGCAAGATTCGTTTGGAATGATCAAGTATCGAAAGTGCAATTTCTGTCTGCTCAGCGAGTCAGCGGTCTGTTCCGTTTCCCGTAGCCGTCAGTTTTGGTGAAGATACTTGAATCAATTGCTGCGCTCATTGAAATAGTACGTGCACGTACTACCGTTAGATCTTTGCTTAAGGGGCACCAGTGTGACACTCAAAAAATCGTTTCTTTTGCCTTTTTCGACAGTTTATACTTTCAAGAATATCCTGTAAAAATTTCAAGGCCGTATCTCTGATCATTGTATCTTCCAAAAATCGATAGTTAAATCTTTAAACGTGTTTTTCTCGAAATGAGATTTTTCAATATTGCTAACATTGTAACTCAAAGAGCACCTATCCGATTGACTTGAAATTTGAACTGAGTACTCTTGAATATATTTACTCTACAATGACGTAGGATATTTTTGATTGGATGAAAATTGACGATTTGGCGTTGAAAAAAACGAGCATTTTATAGGCAAGAAAACAGACTTTTTTCCTAACTACGCCATTTTGTTAGATTTTGATATTTTTCGAAAATCCTACGTCATTGTACAGGAAATACCTTCCAGTTCAACGACATTTTTTTCCTTTTTTGGTTTCAGCTACTCAATCGGCCGGAATCATGTCAGCAGTGGAGGAACTTTTTTTTTGGCGCCTCCGAAGGCATAAGTCGCTTGGATCTCAATATTTTTCTATGAAAAAATTATGTAATATAGGTCAAATATAGCCAAATATATTCTTAATTTTTCGGAACATTTAATTGAGTACTTTTCTTTAAAAAAAAATCCCGAAAATCACCCAAATTTTCAGCGTTCACACTGGTATAGCCCCTTAAGGAGAGATATACACCTAGATTGTCGAGGTCGAGGATTTAGAAGCTATGAACATTCCGTCGACCGTAGAGACCTACACTATGGGCCTGCTATCGATGATTCCATGTAAGTTGACAAATTTCATGATTTATTCATTCCCAAATTTTCAAACGCGTTTTTCTCAAATCCACGTTTTTCAAATCGGTACCCAAAATTTCTCGAAAACCAATGAACCGATTGCCTTGAGGTATTTTGTGGTTATTCTATACACCATTATCCAGTACTTGTCATAGGATTTTTGTTCCGTTACTTAGTTTTTGTTTTATAGGCAAAATAATAACTAATTTTTGGCCCAAAAATCACTATTTATG
This sequence comes from Ophion ellenae, assembly GCA_963210295.1. Lineage (NCBI taxonomy): Eukaryota > Metazoa > Arthropoda > Insecta > Hymenoptera > Ichneumonidae > Ophion > Ophion ellenae. The sequence continues at coordinate 36,530,570 of OY723389.1, read as the reverse complement.
TTCAAACGTTCGCCATTTTGTCACAAATCGATATTTTCAAAATCGGCTATAACAAGTACTAGATCATAGTATCTAATTTAATAATCTTGTTGGTTTTTTTTTTCAGATGATTTTTGAAGAAACGCCGGTGGGTACCGTATACGCAGATTTTTTTACGACGCTCCAAGGATCATACAATGTCCTTGTATATTTTTGATATTTTTAAATAAAAAAAATTAAACATATTTTTGAATGTATATACTTTTAGATAATTAAAACCCCAATCCGAAATTTCAAATAGTTTTCCTTGAAAAAATTCACAAAAATGACCTTTTTTGCGGCTCCTAGGTGTATATCTCCCCTTAAATACAAAGAATACCACTTCCACTTGGCCAACAAGTGGTTGGACCACTAGAGTACAACTCGCTCTCCACCGTACATCGACACCCTGTATACAAGCATCGCGCGAATCTGCACGAGGTAAGATGGCCCCCGTATTAAGCCAGGAGAAAAAAAAAGGCAAAAGAGCGAGCGCGGGCGAGCGAGAGCGAAGGAGAAAAAGACCGAGAGAAGCCAGAGCCTGCGTTCCCGAGGCCGGTAGGATCAGGTAAAAAATGGCCCCTTCGTCTCTTACAATTCAATGCTGCTCCCCAACCGAAACGCGAGACATCCACAAAAAAATGCCAAAATCTCGAAAACCTCGACGAAAAAAAAAACCCACGGAACCTAATATTCTAAAAAAAAACCATTGGAGATCGTAAACGACTAGGGGATCGCTCCTTACCATCTTCGTGCCGGCGACCATTATTTGCGACGATCGGGCGTTCCCGTAGTCTCCGCGGAGCAAAAGATCAAGCTACCTCCCAAAACGAACAGAAAAATCTTCTCCACCGAAAAAGAAGCACCTCGTCGCAAGAACGACCAAAGTTGCCCAAAAAAAAACCTCTTCTTTCCGCACTTCGCAGTCTCGAGACCGCGCCGTTTACCGACCGGCGTCTCGTGAGGAAAAAAAAAACGGCCGCGCTGGACCAACGTTCAGTTCAGCCGGACGTCGCGATCCTACGTGTGTACACGCTCATAAGCATCCGCGTAGCTGCCTACGAGCAACGTATCGTCCAAGATATCGGAATATATCAGCGTATTCGCCGCACCGGAAATATTCGCCGCTTGCACACATACGCGAACAGAAACGTACGCACACACACACCTTGAGCGCGCGTGCGCGCAAAATTAATTGCCGCGAGAATTCGAACGATCGGTACGAGGCTTCGAAATTCGTTATCGCCGAAGGAAAAAACCAACCGGAAACCAAGAAACAACAAAGTGTAACAAAGTGTAGCAAAGTCTAACGAAAACGGACCGCGGAGATGGGCACGGTTCGAACGCTGATTGAACAATGGCCCAAACGGGCAAGTGCAACCGGCGTCTCCTCTCGAGACGGCGGTTGGAACGGACCGAGAGAGGGGGCAACCGAGAGGGCTTCTAACCAGCGGCGAAATTCCCCTTTCGTACGTATTCACTCGACGGCCGCGCACAAGATACGGTGAACGCAGCGAAGAAGACGACGATGACGACACCAACGAGCATCCGACAGAGAGAGAGAGAGAGAGAGAAGTCCAACGGCCGAACCAAGCCGCGAGATCAGAAGTGAATAGGAAAAATGAAAGAAAAAAAGAGAGAGAGAGAAAGAGCTGGAAGGGGCAAGGAAGAAAGAGAGGGGTGGGGCGCCGCAGCTGTCTCGCTTCGATGCCATAGTTTCGTTTTGTGCTCAAGAGTGTACGTGTAAGAATATTATACATAGTATACTACATTTACTAAAAAAAACTCACATACGCGAGAAGAGAGGAAGAGAAGGCGAGACAGGGGCAGAAAGTGAGGGCGAGAGAGAGAGGCTACAGTTTGGTTCCTATTATCCGTATATGTATATACTCTTAGTACATAAAATTGGAAGTAAATCTTAGTACATACACAACCGGTCAAACGTTTCCGGACCCATCAAATAATTGCAAAACTTTCGATCACTGGATAATTGCCAAATAATGTCAGAATAATATAATTCATTTCATTTATTATTTTACGAAGACATTACATTGCTCTGTATAATGAATTATATTATTCTAATATAATTTTGCAATTACCCAAAGCGATCGAAAGTTTCGCAATTATCTGAAGTGTCCGGAAACTTTTGGCCGGTTGTGTACATACGCTCCATTGTGTGTGTGTGTGTGTGTGTGTGTGTGTGTGTGTGTGTGTGTGTGTGTGTGTGTGTGTGTGTGTGTGTGTGTGTGTGTGTGTGTGTGTTTATGAGGTATTCCAGCTCAATTCACAAGGAACATCACTTAAGGCGAAGTAGAAGATCTACCACGTGACATATGAGTGCGAGATCTCTGTCGCACTCATATGGCATTTCATAGCTGCAATTTTCGAACAGAGATTTCTCATAGTTGAATAATATTTAGGGCAAAAGGAAATCATCAAGCTCTGCGTCAGGAAGTTCTTCAGAGCCTAATGCTTTGTTTTTCCTAAAAAATTTAACGATCTATGAGAAAATTGGGTTGGAAAATTTGTGAGGTTATGTTGACCTTGTACATGCCCTTAAGGATTCTGTCTTGTTGGGCCAAAAAATGTTCGATTTTTCACCAATTTTTCACGCGACAAGTATTAAATATAGAATGTTGATATTTGGTATGTCGACTGAGCGGTCTTTATTGAACATCAAAATATTTTTTAAAGTTTGACAATGACGGTGGTGGGAGTGGGAGGAGCCACGTATGTCGGTGCGCGGGCGATGACATTCTTCGCTTGCGGAAGTACTAAGTCTCGGACAGGTGATCTTAAGCAAAAAAATCAAACATATTTTTACTTTGTACAATATTGTGGATAAGTTGACCTAGAATCGAGACGAAAAATTGAAAAATAAAAAAATTGCGAGCCATCGGAAGGAAGTTTGATTTTTTTTCCAAAAATTCGCGCAGTTTTTTTGCTCACTATTTTTGTATTTTTCAATTTTTCTTCTTGATTCTAGGTCAACTTGTGCACAATATTGTACACCGACATACGTGGCTCCTCCCACTCCCACCGCCATGTTTTGTCGAACTTTAAAAAATATTTTGATGTTCAATAAAAATCGCTTAGTCAATATACCAAATAGCGACATTCTATATTTAATACTTTCCGCATAAAAAATTGGTGAAAAATCGAACATTTCTTGGCCCAACAAGGCAAGAACCTTCACTTAACGTATTTCTTATATTCTACGAGTTTTTTTTACTTGCAGGACTGGAAAGAGTATTGACTTAAAATTGTCGAATAATCGTGCCCAGAATTCAAATTTCACAAAAAAAAATTCAAATGTCAAAAGCACAAGTTAAGCTCTTGTGAAATATGCAGAAAAATAGGTCTGAAACGTAAATGAATGTTTTCGGAATTTAAAAAATGGCCAGAGTGAACTTTTCGATTTTCTGCAGGCGTAGAAAGGGATCGTCCATTAATCACGTGAGGTTTTTTGGCCACTTTGTGAGCCCCCCCCCCCCTATGGTGATGTGGGGTCGTACATAATTTACGTGAGGCTCAAATAGGGGGGGGGGGGGGGGGGGGGGGGGGGGGATTTGGATAACAGAAACCTCACCAAATATCACCATGGGGGAGGGGGGCCTCAAAAAGTGGCCAAAAACCTCACGTGATTAATGGACGATCCCAAAGGGAAGGGCGGGAGGGAAAATTTGAAAAAATTAGGTGTTTTTTTGACACCAGGAGTATGGTTTCACAATAGGTTTCACAATTATACAGGGTGGACCATTTAACGTGACCGCCCCAAATATCTTCGTTGCCTTTAGAGTGACGAAAAAAATGTCACGAGGTAATTTGATCGATTTCAAAGGGCTGATACAGTGGTGAAAAATTCATTTTTGTATGGGCCATAGTTCTTGCGTTCTCAAGGTCATCAATGGTATTTCTAATGGGAACATGTTTTTTTTTTTAAATTAAGACGCTGTAGCTGATATTCAGACGAATGCAACGACCTATGATATCGTGACCTTGAAATGATTTTTCACCAAAATACACGTGTAAAATGAGAAATCGTGATTGTATTGACAATAAGAATATCCGAATAATGTAATTGAATTTTTTGTGCAGAATATCTATTGTAATAAATGTTCAAAGTGTTGGCCATTAACCTTGAGACATTTGTGAAGACGCCGGATGAATGATTCTCTTGACCTTCGAATAGTTTCTGGTGTGATAGCGGCGCAGGTTATACAACGGATACAATAATATCAATAGTCGGAGATGTTTCTGATGTTTGTAAATACTGGCATTGTAACGTAGTAAAACTGTCGTAGAGTGAATAATGTTTACACCCCCCCCCCCCTCCCCTAGAAATGCCGGTGCACCATGCCCCAGAAGAAAATCGATCCAAAATAATTGAATTCAAATAATATTTGCCGACTGATACACAACCAGACTAACTAAAAAAGGGTTGGGCCGGAGTGCAGAAAAAAATTGAAAGACTTATTTAATTGAGTACCTACTGGAAGTAAATTTCAAAGACTGGTAACTGCATTAAAGAATGATGAAAAAATAGTCAATTTTTTTTAAGGTATTGCAAGGGTTGGATATTCATCGTTGTTACGCATTGTTGACTCAGCAACTCCCTGACTTTCTCAGGTTTCCACACAGGTTTTGCAAAGATTCCAGGGAGATTGGGGTCAAATAAAGAACATACCTTTTGTTAAGCTCAAATATATGAAAATGTTAAATATTAAAATTAAACATAAAATAAAAATGAAATTCGAAAAATAGATTAAACACTGTAAAGTAAAAAAAAAATACGTTAAAAGTAAATACAGAACCTGCTCTTTATTATGAACGGAAATTTGTATGTAGGTGCTAACAAGTAAAATATATATATATATATATAAACACTTTTCTACAATGATAATTGTGTGGTTGCATATCGACAAATCGAATGCAAATATATAGAGCATAAGAGTAAATTAGTTTTTTGTTTTTGAAATCTTTAATGTTTGTCATTGACATAACTTTTTGTATATAATGAAGAATAATATAAATATCGAAAATATACAAAAATCTTTACTTCTTTAATTTTCATGTTTTTTCAAGTTGGATTCATCTTTTGTAATTCTTGCAAAATGTAAATTCTGAAAAATTTACAGATAATTTCCAAAATTCGCTGAATTTTCCGTGATTATTCCAGGAGGAAAGAAATTCCCCGAGTTTTCCCTTTTTTCCATATGCGTAACAGCCATGATATTGATGTTCACATGAACGTGTAATTGAAGCTTTATATTTTATGTGTGCAACCTTATTATCGGTTATTACATAATTTTTTTTAAACAAGTATTATTGTGAATGAAACCCTCTTCTGTCAGCCTCCCCCTCTCTAGAAAAAATGCTGGCAACGCGAATGGGTATGCTGTCATAGACGTTAAATGTTCCCCCAAAAGGGCCACATACTTCATTCTGAGCGAGAGCCATCTAAAGAGTGTCTCAAAGTAACCTGACATTTTAAATTGCTCGCCATTTGTTTTGTGGCGAACATAGAGTACCAATCTTTGCCATCTGGCATCAGGAAGTATTGACGTTTAGTCATGGAGAATTACACGATCGAGCAACGCATAGAAATTGTTATTTGCTGCATAGTTATTGCAGACGAAGTTTCATGGACTTGGTGTCTCGCGCCGCGGCGATGTGAATTGGCCACCAAGATCTTGCGATTTGACGCCATTGGACTTCTTTCTTTGGGCTTTTACGAAAGGAAAAGTGTATGCCAATGGTCCACAGACCATTCCGGAGCTCAAGGAAGCAATTGGACGCACCATTAAGGCGTCCAATTGCTTAGTAATACAATAATAGGCCGCAGTAACGGGTATAAAATCATGTGCGAATTTAACCATTTTTTTTTTCGTATGAAAAAGTGATTCACTCATAAAATTAATAACACATCCGTTTAGTATGAATATCGAAACAGCTTTTTTCCAATTTGCGTGACAAATAACTTCGACAATTTTCACTCGATTTACTTCAAATTTAAAAGTTATGTTCCTTATTGCATTCCGCAGAGAAGTACGTACGGAATTTCTGATTAATCGGAAACTTTTCATTTTATGAGCAGTTTATGAGCAATTATAACGAAATTTTTCACTGAAAATTCATTTCTTAAGTTCAAATACCTACAACTTTTGAATAAAACAATATTTTTTTAAATTCCGTACGTCATTCTCTAGGTTTTCCAATGTAGATTGACGAGAATTTTTGTTTTTTGTTCTCGGTAAAAAATTGCGGATGTTAAATGACACGCCGCGGAGCGCCTAAAAAAAGATAACAAAAGAAAATATTAGTAGCCGGCCATTTTGTACATCGAAAAAAAAATATATATATTTTTTCTAACAGCTTGATATTCACACTAAATAGACGTGTAATTAATTGTATGAGTGAATCACTTTTTCATACGAAAAAAAAAATTGTTAAATTCGCACATGATTTTATACCCGTTACTGTGGCCTAAGACCTTGATGAAATTAGTCCGCAATCATGCCAAAATGTTATTGAAAATTTCATCAAACGTTTGCAAACAGGGACGAGGCGGCCATTCATCAGATATTGTGTTCCACACATAACCTCCATGTTTGTACCTTATATTAAAATAAAAATATTCGTACTTTTCAAATAAATAATACGTTTTATCAATAAATGAAAATGTCAGGTCATTTTGAGACACCTTTTACATTCGTTTATTCCGAGCATGTGACGTCACAAGCAAATAGCCTTAAAATCCTTTGGTAATCGGCCCACACAGATAATCCCAACTACACATTGGGCTGTCAAAATAGTACTGAAAATTTTTTATGGATTGATATAAATTGTTGCACAAAGTTGTGTAGATAAATCGAGTAAGGCTCTAAGAATGCGACGTCGATGCTCAGAGCCTGGATACGCCCTTCGACGATAATTCCCCGATGAATGCATCGCTGCAAGAACGCGAGCCCGCGTGCATCTCCGTATATGGAGCACTCAGAGGCAGAAGGCCCTCAGACGCATCGATTTGCGCGCCAAATCCACTGTGACGCGCCATTTTGTTAGCAGACGATTGATCGTGTGTGTATCGATGTGGCGAGTATGTGTTAAGTATGAGTATGTTACATCCTGCTGGTAAGTCGTGTAGAAAGAACAACGCCTGTGTGTGTGTGTGTGTGTATGAGCGCGTGTGTGTGTGGCGTCGTGAACGCAACGGAGACGAAACGACGACGCCCGGGTCTGCGGATCACGTGAGCGAGCCGGTCCCAGCAAAGACCCACAGCCACGGTGGAATCGAGCCAAGACATACCGGGTGTCACGTCAAGAACAGAGGATAATTTTCGTAGTGTTGAAGTTTGCATCGTCGAAGCGCAACAAAAGTTCCATTTTATATTTTATTTTCCATATTTTTATTATCAAAGGCGATCTTTTTTTATAGATTTATAATGTAAACGCTAACTAAATATCGTAAAAAATGGTTGAAGACACATGTGGTTGAAGTCTGCATCGTTGAAGTGCAACAAACGTTCCATTTTATATTTTATTTTCCATATTTCGATTATTAAAGGCGATCTTTTTTATAGATTTATAATGTAAACGCTAACTAAATATCGTAAAAAATGGTTGAAGACACTTGTGGTTGAAGTCTGCATCGTTGAAGTGCAACAAAAGTTCCATTTTACATTTTATTTTCCATACTTTTATTATTAAAGGCGAACTTTTTTTTAATAGATTTATGATGACGCTAACTAAATATCGTAAAAAATGGTTGAAGAACTTGTGTAGACGAAATCTGTCAAAAAATAAATAAATTCGTTGCAGCCCAACGATGCAAACTTCAACATTGTTAATTTTCACGGTCGAGGGGATGTTGGAACGAGCCAGTGATGAATGGTATTGAAGTTTGCATCGTTGGGATGCAACGGAAATATACATTTTTTTTATTGCCCTATTTTTATCGGCATATTTAGGCTACGAAAATCACTGAAACCTTTTTAAAGGTCCTTATTAAGGTTCGGTTACCTCAAACTTGGAAAGGAAAAGTTTAGATAGTAATAAAAATGAAGAAATGCAACAGTAAAAAAAAAAGAATTTTCGTTGCATTCCAACGGGGCAAACGTCAATACTCTAGTGATGATGAGACGCTGTATCCTATGATGTTGAAGTTTGCATCGTTGAAATGCAACGAAAGTTCTTTAGATTCTAATTTCTTTGTTTTTATTGTTATGCAAAATCATTTTTTTTGTGCATATTTCTATTGTAGTTGCCCGAATCGATGGCTTAGAACACAGTGAATGAATATCGCGATATTCGTGATTTCGTCAATAATTATTGATGTCTAAACGCGTCAGCAACTATATTGACATTATATTATATTTATTTATATTATATTTATTATATAATTATAATTATATATATTATATATTATATAATTATATTAGCTATATTATATTTATTACAAATTAAAATGTTTATTTTTTATATGGATATGTTATCTTATTTTTATATATTAGGGGAATTCGAACATTTACGTAGATAAACTCTCTTTTGCCAGCTACTGTGCTTGTACTACGTTGATATGTATGCGAGAGATATTGGTTACGGCTGATCCGCAATTTTCAATTTTGAAAGCTGCAAAATTGCCGAGATTTTTATCTTAATTTTGTCATTCAAACGATGTAATGGAATGTAGAGAAAAATCAAAATTCAACGGTGAAACACTCGACTATCCTTAGCAATGATTTTTATGGAGAATTACATGCTACTCGAGCGATGATTTTATTTATATTTTATTTTCATTCCGAAATTGCGAAAAGTCGGTCGTATAATGTGAACATGTAACTGAGTTATAGTCGGATCAAATTGATAAATGAAATCATTGAATTTAATTAGCAGACATTATAAATGATCAATTACTTAATTCGTTGTGATCGATTGATGTTCCGATTGCAATGAATATCCTGTATATCGCGGAACGAGAATACAATGTCGGAAATTTACTCTCGAACGGCCGAGCCAATTAAAAACAGGAAGTCTAGAGTAGATTCGAACATGTGGGTGGCCGACACTTCCGCGCAGGACAAAAGCCCACGTTTGTTGCTCTTCCGAATTGTGGGGATCGAAATGTCCCATTTTCACGTGAAAGTAAAAAAAAAGTTCACTGTCGAAACAAGAAATTAGAGAATGATAATAATTAGCGCCAGCGAAAAAATCCTTATATTTTTTCGACATTTTTTTATATGAAAATAATTCAGTTTATTTCCCCGACTCTGAATAATTTATGTATTCTTCGATTCACGAAAAGAAGCACAAATTGGGAATATTCGCCAGAAATATTTTTTTCGTGTTTTTTTAACGCTCTATTGATTATTATTATTATTATTGGCCAGTACAGAAATAAACTAAACTTATTTCTATCAACTTTTTTTTCAGAAAAAAATCATTAAATATATTTATTTTAAAAATCGGACTATTTGTTCGTATTACTCTGTCGAATGGCCTTACCGATTTCGGCATCTTGATGGCTGCGTTGGCTCCTCGTAGGCAGTTTTAAACTGACAGCCTGTAACAGATCGGAAACGACGTATTTAGAACACCATTCGCGTACTTAATTTATTACGAAGTAGACTTCACTTCTCCGACGAAGTATAGCTTCGTCATAAAAAAAATACCGTTCGGGTACCTGCGGGCATATTTTCTCGTACAACTTTTCCCGCATGTTTCGAAATATTATTTACATGACGTTGTACGTTGTAAAAAATAGAACTCAATTAACGTAACGGGATAAATTCACGACGACGTCGAAGTTTGCATCGTTAGAATGCAACGAAAATTAATTCTTTTCAAATGCTAAATTATTTTCTGCCAATTTTACCTGCGAAAATTGTTTAAACCTTTGAACGTATCCATATTAGAGATTTCCCTCGATTAAAAAAAGGCTTTGGATAATGATAAAAATAAAAAATGAAAAATAGAGAAAATAATCGTTGCATTCGAACGATGCAAACTTCGACGTCATAATTCATGACTGGAAGGTTCAATTGTGAAAAAATCCGACAATAATAGAACATAGAGCTAAATTTTTTTTTTAAGGGGTACCCCCACTTGCGATTTTGAAAAAATCGATTTTTTTTAAATTGCATTTTTTTGAAGTATAAGTATCTGAGAATATGTCCTGAAAATTTCAAGTCGATTCGAACAAAGTTGACTGAGATATGAGCGTTGAAAGAGAAGAATCCGCGTTGAAAGAGCGTTGAAAGAGAAACGTTAAACGCGTTTTTCTCAAAATGGCATTTCTGAAGTCGGTGACCAAGATTACTCGAACACTAATGAACCGATCTTCTTGAAATTTTGCAGGCTTGTTTAATACATAAAAATGTAGTCTTTAATCGTGCGATTTTTTTTTTCGAAAAAAATGGCCGTTTTATAGTAAAAAAACGGCCGTTTTTTTTCGTTAAAATCGAACCATTAACTTTGACTGTCCGCCATTTTGTGAAAAATGAATATTTTTTAAAATCCTTCGATTAAAGACTAGTTTATACTTATATTTGACTAAATCCATCCGCATTTTTTTTTTCAGATGATCCACTTCGCCGCAATGTTGGTCACCGCAAACCGTGTATATAAAAACATTATTTCATTGACGGCCATTTGCCACTAAACAATGTAATATTTTTCAATAAAAAAATTACTGAAAGTTCTTCAAGATGTGTTCTTTGAGATGGTATATTGATCGATTAAAAAAGTTTTGTAGTTTTCTTTTAAAAAATTCATGAAAAAGGCCTTTTTTTGCGCTACAAGTGGGGGTAACGCCTTAATTTCGTTCCTGCGATATTAGACGACACGATATTTATATATTTGTGATAATAAATATGGACAGCAGTTACTGTCTCGCAGACTAATTAACGGACTCCATCCTAGGTGGGTAAACGGACTCCAACCTAGGTGGGTAAAAAAATAGCATTCTCCAAATTTCAATCCGAAAAATCGGAATTCGTTAATTTTTTTCAGGCCTCTAGGTAGATGTACCCCCTTAAAGCGCCATGAACAATTTTCGATAAGAAACTCTACCAAATTGTCCAAAGTTTAATTTTTTTCTTCTCGAATCCGGTGATCCTAAACTTGTCAAAAGTTCGAAGTTGAACTTTTATCGCACGTCTAAAAAAAAAGTATTATCTTTCAACACCGATGGGTAGGACCCTCGAACATCCGCAAGAAAAAAAAATACAAGAATTCAATAAGGCGTTAATGTTCCACCGCTGGTGTTCGGTGGAATGCAGGCCTGGAATTGTCTCAACAACGGCAGTGCGGAAAATACTTGGCGAGGACCGACGAGAGGCGGCAGGCGCGCACACGAAACGGGGAAAATTGATGACTCGCCATCCTCGAGACTCTCCTGAATTCGAGTCTCCTTACCACGTCGTGTACGTGACAGAGCTGACTTTGCGAAAACCCGTGGCAACAAATAAAAAGAGTATAAAAATAAAAAATGATCGTCGCTACGTTGCGCCAAGTCTGTTCGACTTTTTTTTTCCCCGCACTACCAGTCGTACTTGTAATTGCCATTTTATTGAAAGGTCATCGATATATTCGTTAGACTAGTGATAGTTAAGGCTCATGTTTATCAGATTGAAGCTTAGTCGTTGGAAAGCAATAATTTTTATTTTTTTGAATCGCTCAAATTTCTTTTGCACATCTTAGCGGCAAAAGTTTCTCAACAAATTTTTTAATCGCTTATTCAGCAACGTATGATCTAAGTCTGCAAAACAAGATTTTGTGGTATGATGAAAATGAGGAAATAAAAATATAAAAAAGAATTTTGGTTGCACTCCAACGATGTAAACTTCAACAGCATTCATTTTTTATGACGCTGAAGTTTGCATCGTTGAAGTGCAATGAAAGTACTTTTTTTGTTGCATTTCTTCATTTTTATCATGATCTACTATTTTTCATATAGATCAAGTTCGTGTATCTCTAGGGAAGGTATGAAAAGCCGTCTGAGTGATTTTTGTCTGTCCTGAATCGGCGAAAAAAATGTGATCAGTCGAAGAAAAATTGACCTCCGTTGCGTTCCAACGATGCGAACTCCAACATCACTCATTTTGGAGACATTTTTTCGGCAGTATTACATGAAAATATAATTTTTTTTAACTTCCCTGTTCAATTGCGATACTTCCGGTGTTGGACAGCAAGTGAAAAAAATCTCGAAGCTTACAATCGTTTGTGTTAATTATTTATTAATTTCATGATTTATGATTTAATGTTCATAATTTGAAAAAAACGGTGATATCGTCTATAAAATTTGCAAAGCGAATAAAATAAAATTCGAAGTTAATCTTAATTAAATGAGTAGTTTACGAATACCAAAATTGTAACACGCTTTGTAAAAATATAAAGAATTTTCGTTGCACTCCAACGATGCAAACTTCAACAGCATTCATTTTTAAGACATTTTTTGGCCAATATCAGCATATTTTTTTTGTTGCAATAAATTTAATGAAGGAGTCTCGAATTTCTCTGTTCAATTGCGGTACCTCCGGCATTGGGCACCAAGTGAACAAAATCTCGAAGCTTACAATCGTTTCTGTTAATTATTTATAAATTTATCATTTATGATTTAAAGTTTATAATTTGAAGAAAAAAAAACGGTGATATCGTCTATTAAATTCGCAAAGCGAATAAAATCAAATTTGAAGTTAATCTTAATTAAATGAGTAGTTTACGAATACCAAAATTTAACATAAAATTTGTTTTCTCCAAATTATTCTATACCGAATTCGTTCGTTTGAAGGACTGAAAGTAATATGAAAAGTTGAAGGTCAGTTCAAACTAACCGAGTAATTTACTATTACTGGCGTATAATATCAAATACGCTTTATTGGAATTATTCATTTAAACAACATGACCATAATATTTTATTCTCGTAAGTGCAAGTTACTCTCATCAAATAAACATTCATTTTCAATGTGATATCATTCACGTCAAAAATTTCACATGCAATATGAAATTTGGCTTGCATTACAGTAATGCACTTCAAGATTTCTAGATCAATTTCCACTCTTACGTAATTCTTGCGCTCGAGCGAAAATTATATAATTTACAATTATATTCGATATTCTCGAAATATTCACAGTGGTAAAAAAAAGTATTTATACACGTCATTTTTTTCAAATTGTCCTACGAAAAAAATCAAATGCTTTATTAAGTTTTTGTGTTCGATAGCTTACCCTAAATATACATGGTGTTTGTTTGCAAAAATCTTCGGAAAATACGAACAAACAAATAAAGCCAAATTAACAACAGTTTCGTGTAAGATGTACAAATACTTTTTTTACCCACTGCATGTCACTGTACAATTGGAATTTGACCATTCAAGTAATAACATAACCTTCGCCCTTTAAAATAAATTGTAAAAATAAAGGTAATTTTATTATTCGGAATAAATTTATTTAAATTTGTTCGAATTAACTTTACATTAACAATTAATTATCCAAAAATTCATTGTTAATTTCAAGTTCATTTTATTATTCAAAATAAAATCGTGCTTTGGAAAATGGTCCGTAAACATTGAGTACTACTTGTTCTAAAAATCTCCGGTGAAAAAAACTTTTATCCTCGCCATGGTACCTCGGGAGTACAAACATATCGTTTCCCATGGACCAAAGTGGACCTGAAAGGCCTTTTTTTAACCTTTTCTCCAATGGTGAGGATAATGCTCGGATCTTTTTTCAAGTACGCGTACCTATAGTATGTGCGTGAAAAGGTGGAACATGCGCGTCTCGTTAAATCGAGTTTCGTGTTCTGCTGAGCTAAGGGGAGCACGAAGTATTATCCCGGGGAATAGGGATTCTGTTTTGTCAATGGGAATCTCAAACTCTGCAGGGAAGGCGTCGTCGTATTTTCCGTGCCTGCATCTCACGCACGTACCAAAAGCAGCGACACGAGGAAACGCCACGACGGACAGGTTAAAATGCAAATTCGCGTGATCGACATCCGCTCCTTGCACTCCGTGCGAGGAGTGCCCCCGAGGGTACCATTTCTGTTTTGTGCCGTCTATCATTGCACATAGGGAATGGCTCGAGACGGGCCGTTCGTTGAACTCTGCTATTCCGTATTTGTCCCAAGCGGGATTGTCGCACGTGCGATCGAAATGCGCCGCTTTATACAAACAGTGATGTGAATCGAACGATTGGGGTACAATATCCATAAGTCGAATATCCTTAAGACGAATGTTCATAACCGAATATCCATAAGTGCCAATATCCATAAGCGAATATCCATAAGTGAATATGGAGTACGAATATCCGTACGTGAGTATAGAGAAAACCTAAACAAACCCAAACAACCTCAAACATACCTAAACAAACTCACTTATTCTCACTCACCTTCCTATATAACTCACTTATTCTCACTCACCTTCCTATATTCGAGTAAATATTCGGAAGTGGGGCACCTGCTAGAATCAGGCTTTTTTTTTTCTTATTTCTTTTAATGATCATAGCAGATGATACGAAGTAATATTACGACGGCGCACGACATTTTTTTCTTAAAAAAAATAATTAAAAATATTAGACGTGGATCTCTGAAAATATTAGAGCAGGGATCCTCATTGAAAATGAATGGCGTACTATTCCATGGGTGCGTGGAATCGTGGGGTGCGTAGAACACTGGGGTGGGCGGGGGGCACCTTCGATGGGTGCGTGAAATTGTGGGGTGCGTAGAACACTGGGGTGGGCGGCCGACGGGGTAGATAGCGGCTGCAGTATTCTTATCTAGATTGTAGATGAAATGAAACCAACCATTTGGGCCGCCCACCCCAGTGTTCTACGAAGCCCACAAATCCACGCACCCATCCGAGGTGCCCGCCGCCCACCCCAGTGTTCTACGCACCCCACGATTCCATGCACCCATCCAAGGTGCCCAACAAACCCACCCCAGTGTTCAACGCCACCGTACGCCATGGGTGCGTGGAATCGTCCCTAAGTCCAAAAATTGTGAAGAAATCTTATGTCTGAAGTTCGCAACGTTGCTAAGCAACGAATATTTAATTTTTTTTTTAAATTTTGACTTTCAATCAATTTATATTTATAAAAGATCATATGAAACATTTTAAGGGATTTCGGCAAAGGAAACCCACCCTTAAGCGGGGGGGGGGGGGGGGGGGGGTTGTAAAAAATCGTATCTCCCACGGTATGAAGATAGTCATCTTCTTTTATTGGCGTTACGGGTAAAACAACAGTAAAGAAGCTAGGAAAAAAAAATTATTCACTTTCGTTTGCCGAAATCGGCTATTTTTTTCGCCTAACGGTATCCCCCCTCTCAAAAAGCACGCTGGAGGAATTAATATGGGGATCAGTAGTGGAATATGGTGTGGAATGTAATAATAAGGGGTTACGCCCCGTACAGTGAAATCTACAATAAAAAAATGTATATTCCTAATGTACCGAAATTCTAACTTCTGAAAAAATATATTTCGATCGCACGTGCCATATAATTCATGGAATATCTCCCTCAAAATAAAAATTCACCACTCATTGGATCTAAATTCGATTAAAGACGAAATGATTATGGTGTTGAAGTTTGCATAGTTGGAATCCAACGAAAATTCTCCTTCATTTTCTCATTCCTGTTCTTTCATTACTATCTTAACCCTTTTTTTCTAAGTTTAGGTTATGGAACCGTAATAACGATCTTCAAAAATGTTCCACTGATTTTTCCAGGCTAAAAGGGCAAAGAAAAGTCGTTGCATCCCAAGGATGCAAACGTCAATACCATAAATGCTTGACCTTAGTTCTTACGATGGTTGTTACGCATTATTGACTCAGAAATTCCCTGACTTTTCCAGGTTTCCTACACGAGTTTTGCAAAATATTCAAGGGAAATTGGCGTCAAATAAAGAACAATTTTTTAACGATCAACTCCATGAAAATGTTCAATATTAAAATAAAATTTAAAAAAAACTGGAATTCCAAAAATAATTGAAACACTGTAAAGTAAAAAGTTAATCGTTGAGGATTCGGCTTCGGTCCGCAGTCGAAGCGGAACCGAACCGAAGCCGAATCCTCAACGATTAACTTGTCATTTACACGGCCGCACACATATTTGATTCATTGTAAAGTAAAAAAATACATTAAAAGCAAATAGAGAACCTGTTCTTTATTATAAACAGAAACTTTGATGTCGAGCCCAATAAATAAAAAAAAAACATATAAATACTTATCTACAATAATAATTGTGTGGTTATGTATCGACAAATCGAATGCAAATGTATAGAGCTTTAGACTAAGTAGTTTTTAGTTTCAGAAATGTTCAAAGTTTGGTACTGACATAACTTTTTTTGCATATAATAAAGAATACAAATATTTATTTTTGTACATTTCAGTTTTTTTTCAAGTCGGCTTCTTTTTTGTAATTCTTGCAAAAATTCTGGAAAATTTTCCTGACTTTTCCCTGATTATTCCAGGAGGAAAGAAATTCCCTGAGTTTTCCCTATGCGAACAGCCATGTATAGGAATGAATTTTCCAAAAAACAAAACAAAAATCCTGCCCTCGGCTGATAAATAATAAAACTAGAGTGAAAAAACGCGCCAAGAAGCTGAAAAAAGTTAGACTGTTCCCTCAATGATTTGCCATTGGAATATCCTCGATTGAATTGAACCTACTGGATGAATGGCGCTATTCGGACATTGGTTTCCAAGATAAATATACGGGGCGTAATTTCTCGACACCTATGCACGATGTATAGCTCGCTCTCTCTCAAGGTCACGCCCGTACTGTCGAGGAGTCACTCGTAGGTACTATACCTACTGCAATAATTCTCGTGAGCTCATAACTGTCGAATTCTTCTGGTCATGCGAGTTTGCTGGTACCTTTGTGTATACTATGCGACCATTCGAGCTCGTGTAATTAAAGTCGCAGAGCGCGAGGTCACTATTGGAAGACTTCGTAAATTACGCAGATTAGGGAGGAGGAGGAGGTTAAGCCAGCTCCATGGCCTCATTTGATTTTCTTCGGAACAAATTGCCGTTTAATTACAAAATTGTGCCATACATTACATAACCATTGTATCGATTAGACAGATCCGTGTATGACTTATACAACTTTACATTCATAGATCCTGCGAAATGTAAGACTTAGTGGCAAGAAACAAAGAGAAGCAACCAATTTGATGTTTTTTTGGGCTCGTTTTCGTATTCGTTGGAGTCACAATTTTCAATGAGGTTGAAGTTCGCATCGTTGCAATGCAACGAAAACGATTTTTTTATTCCGCAAATTGCTTTTAGCAAATTTGAGCTACTAAAATCACGCAAAGATATTTTAGGATTCTTATTTAGCGATCTACAACAAATTTGCAAACGATGATTTTGAATAGTAAATAAAATAAGAAACTGAAAAGAATTTTCGTTGCGTTCCAATGATGCAAACTTCAACCCCATAATTTTCATGGATTATGACGTAATCGATGTACCTATGTGAGCTGCTATGGACGAAAAATTGAATACGGAGTGAATGGTGGTGAACATGATAGCGGCTTGAAGTTCGCATCGTTGCAATGCAACGAAAACGATTTTTTTTATTCCGCAAATTTCTTTTAGCAAATTTGAGCTACTAAAATCACGCAAACATATTTTAGGATTCTTATTTAGTGATCTACAACAAATTTGCAAACGATGATTTTGAATAGTAAAGAAAATAAGAAACTGAAAAGAATTTTCGTTGCGTTCCAACGATGCAAACTTCAACCCCATAATTTTCATGGGTTATGACGTTATCGATGTACCTATGTGAGCTGTTATGGACGAAAAATTGAATACGGAGTGAATGGTGGTGAACATGATAGCGGCTTACAATGAGGCTCGTGAGAGCTTCATGATGACAAAATCACGCAAACACTTTTTAAAGATTCTGCACATGGAGTAGATACAGGAGCCTAAACTCGGCATTTTAAGTGACGCCCGAAATTGAGGGCAACAGGGATGGCGCTACGATAGCGCGACGAGTTGCGGTGCTACCTTCACTCGACAACAGACGGAACGCGAATTTGACGTAACATTGAATTTTGTTCTCGTAATTTTCACGTGGCAAAAAACTAATAATAATATAACAATACTTTAACATGACAATGTTTGTGTGTGTGTGCGTAGTTTTGAATTAATTTTCAAATATATAAGTTGTAGAAAACAACCCTATGTGATTTTTTTTATCCTAGAGCCTTTGAAAGTTGGTAGAAAAATTAGATTTGCGAAAATATTTACGCAGGGTGTCTACCGACCTGAACAGTCATGAAAAATCTTAAATGTCATGAAAAATTACCAGTCTACCTGAATTATTATACCCTACTAAATTATGGTTGAGTCTATATTCAATATGAACTAACTTTGTGGTGCTTGTCGATAGAGAAGCGAATATCGAATCGATAGAAAATAAAATAGAAGAAAGTAAAAGAAAATGATGCGTTATCTCAACATATATTAGTTTTTCTTTGTTATTCGTGTAAAGCGACTAGATGATATTACTTAAAGTTCCTAAATGTATGTAATATTTTTCTAGATGTTCCCAAAATATATTTCTTTACAGCAATCTTGAAATTATGTTTGTCTCACATTTTTTTACTACATATGGAATTGTACAGTTTGGTGACTTTTCGTTTATTCCGTATACTTTTTATTGGCATACAACACACATCTGTTTGAAAGAGCACAATAAAAATATACAAATTTAGAAAATCGGTCGCGCTGTAGAATCATTAAGTATACTTCTATGCCAGAAAGTCATACTAAGAGTCACGAAAAAATCCCCATTCCTTGCCTTGAAAATCCTTAAATGTCATGCAATTTCAGTTCTGGTCAAAATTAGACACCCTGTTACGGACTTAATTTTTTATTTGAAAACTTTTCGACTCATGTGTGAAGGTAGTATTTTAGTACGTTAGGCCCACTATTATACTACGTAAAGAAAAGAATCACGGGAGTGGGCTTGATAATTTTATTTTATTTGCGAACTGCCGTATAAAATCAGTATCTTACAAAAAAATCACAAAAACCAAAATAACTTTTAAACCACCGAAAATCGCATAACATACATGGGGGTTCAATCGATAGGTATTGAGGTCCTTATGCGTCGTTTGCTCCACTCCTCGCGTTGCACTCTGTATATTGCTGGGCTCGTCCATCTCACTACAGAGTACCGAGCCTTTTCACTACTGAGTTATCAATGAGATTAATGAGATATCAAACATGGTGGGGTAAACGCGAAAGGTAAAAAACTCAAAAAAATTGTAAGCGGTTGTGAAGGAATATTGACAACTATAATAAATGAAGATTGAACTTTTAAAAGTCAACAATACTTATTTATCAAGAATATAATAACCATCGAGTTATTGACCGCAGTCAATTTCGCATTTTCTTCGCAGCCTTTTCGTTCGCTCTAGTAACGTGTCAAACTCGCGGTTGGTCTGTGTCGAGTGAAGCTAGCACCGCAATACTTCGCGCGATCGCAGCGCCATCCCTGTTGCCTTCATTTTTGGGCACGCTTTTTTTTAATCGTTTCCCCATTGGAGTTTAGGCTCCTGTATCTAGTCTCCATGGTTCTGCCTAAGATGTGGGGTGTCTCAAAATGACCTAACATTTTTAATTGCCCGCCATTTTTTTTTGGCGAACATAGAGTACTAATCTTTGACAACTGGCACCAGGAAGTATTGCGGTTTAGTCAAGTTGAATTACACGATCGGGCAACGCATAGAAATTGTTATTTGCTGCATTGTTACTGCATAGTTATTGCAGACGAAGTTTCATGGTCGTGTCATCTCGCGCCGCGGCGATGTGAATTGGCCAGCAAGATCGTGCGATTTGACTTCTTTCTTTGGGCTTTTCTGAAAGGAAAAGTGCATGCCAATGATCCACAGACCACTCCGAAGCTCAAGGAAGCAATTGGACGCACCATTAATGAAATTAGTCCGCAATTATGCCAAAATGTTATTGAAAATGTCGTCGAAAGAGTGAACGTTTGCAAGCAGGGACGAGGCGGCCATTTAGCGGATATTGTGTACCACACATAACCTCCATGTCTGTACCTTATATTAAAATAAAAATATTCGTACTTTTCAAATAAATAATACGTTTTATTAAGGGGTTAGGCCACAGTAACGGGTATACAATTATGTGCGAATTTAACAATTTGTTTTCGTATGAAAAAAGTGATTCACTCATAAAATCAATTACACATCTATTTAGTATGAATATCAAGCTGTTAGAAAATACATATATTTTTTTCGATGTACGAAATGGCCGACTACTAATATTTTCTTTTGTTATCTTTTTTAAGGCACTCCGCGGCGTGACATTTAGCATCCACAATTTTTTACCTAGAACATAAAACAAAAATTCTCGTCAATCTACATTAGGATACCTAGAGCAGTACGTACGGAATATAAAAAATATTGTTTTATTCAAAAGTTGTAGGTATTTGAATTGAGTTGTAGGTATTTGAATGAATTTTTAGTGAAAAATTTCGTATAAAACTGCTCATAAAATGAAAAGTTTTCGATTAATCAAAAATTCCGTACGTACTTCTCTGCGAAATGCGATTAGAAACATGACTTTTAAATTTGAAGTAAATCGAGTGAAAATTGTCGGACACCCCAATTGGAAAAAAACTGTTTCGAGAAAAACGGGTTTAAAGTTTTAGGTACGCTGTGGCCGTGCCAGAGGTGGGCTTACGTTATACGTTAAAAGTCGGTGATTTTTTTTTTCTCGCTCTAAATCGAATGGTAACTTATTTTGATGATGAAACACAGTTTTAGCAACAAAAAAACGTTTTTTTTTTTCGAAAATTGTGGCCTCACCCCTTAATAATTAAAATGTCAGGCCATTTTGAGACACCCTATATTACACCCGCTGCGGGTCAGATAGCCATGACCGCGAATCAGCGTAATTTGCTTCCCTCACAAGCGTCCGTTCCCTCCGCACGTGTTCGCCGCGTATTATCGCGAGCGAAAATAAAAAAAACGTGTCGCCCTAATTACCGCTCGCGTTAACTTCGTGTATCGGTGACGCTCCAGACGCTAAATAAACACAAAAAAACCGAGAGGCCCGAAGAAAAGACAGCTCTACCTGTCAAGATTTCTCGTTAGTTTGCTAGGTTATGTTTGCCAACGTTTCTCTCCGTTTCGTTTCTCGACAAAGTTTTACTCGTAGTGCGCACGCGCGGCCATTACGTGCATGCGCTTCGCCCGAACCTTCGCGCCGGCTGATAAGAAGCTAAAAAGACAAACTTAAGATCCAAGAACATTGTCTGCCCCAGAAAATTGCATTCCCGAGACATTCTATACGTACAAGACGAACAAAAACTCTTTTTCAAAATTCAAACGTCGCCTCTTCTAGATAGTGAAACGAAAAACACTATTTCACATTCCTGTTACTTTCGGAACGAACAACAATTTCTTTGGATTTTAAGAACTCGGCCGAAAAAAAAATATCGTATTATTGAGAATTTTGGTGGGAGAGAAAATTATTTAATTTCGATGAGAACAGTTTCGAGATTTTCGAAAGTTGACTTTCGAAGTCGGAGTGGTCCAGGAGAATCGTGTCTGGAGAGAAAAAATCAGGCCGCGGTAAAGTTGGAAATAACAAAAAGCAAAGCACGGTATAAATTACGTGATAACAAAATTAAGAAATCACAGATATATATATATATATATATATATATATATATATATATATATATATATATATATATATATATATATATATATATATATATATATATATATATATATATATATATATATACACACACACACACACATATAATTGTTCTAAATCATGATATTTTTTTCTTTTATTGATATTTATTATTCTAAATAATTTTTTTAAATAAAATAAAACAAAATAAATCAATGATAACTATGAATAACATTTATGATTATTTTAAGTAACTTTATTACGATATTTATTATTTGAAAAAAATGTCATTCAAAAAAAATTACATATTAAAAAAATTGAAAAGTAATTAAAAAATACTCTATATCTATTATCGTGCTTAATTATTTTCATTTTTTAATTATATTTTTAAATAATAATATATATTATTATTATTCATTAAAAAAATATATATCATTATCAAGAGAATCCAATAGAAAAATGAAAATACGTCAAAAACAATAATAGATATATAGTATTTTTTAAATACTTTTTCTATTTTGTTATTTTGCAATTTTTCTATACCTTGTTTTGCTTTTCGTCATTCCTGACAGGCCAGTAATGACCTAAGTAACCGGAAATTAAAAAAATAATATATACATGCATTAGTTATCGAAAATTTTTTAAAATTTATTTCCGTATATGTGCGCGCGCCTCTAGATGGTTTTTTTTTCTCCGCGCCTTTCTCCAGCTCAGCAAAAGCGACCGATATACCAACAAGATTTCGTACTTCGCCTATCGGTAAAAACGCGCCCGAAGACCCACCACCGGGTTTTCAAAAGATCGAAGAAATCTTAGGCCCCGCGCGCGAGATTAAAGTTGAAAATTCTCGCCGAGGGGCATCTCTTCGATGTGCGGGAGATCCAACAGTACACAGCACACTCGCGCACGGGATACGTGCAGCAAAGCATCACGAGACATTCATCGTACGCGTACACCTTATAGGGACGTACGTAACCTATATATCCTCTACTCTCTTCGGCACGCGCAAAATTCCGCTCCTTTCACGACTTTTCACAGCAAAAAAAAAGAACTGTCGCGGGCGAAAGTACTGTTGTATTTTTCGGTTTTTCTTTAGATTGGGAATACCGTGCGGGGAGAAAAAGATCGACGATCGTTTTTCCGCTGGAATTGAGAGAAGAGATACGTGCGCGCGCGTATATACGTATATACATGCGCATACGGGCGAGCGTATACCTGTATGTTTGAACTTTCGAAGACACACCGTTTCACATTGCCTCGAAAAACTCGACTTTCCAGTTTCGATACGTTTTGATTTCTCGAGCTCGAGATAGCGGACAACGAGATGAGAAAAGAAAAACACTCACCCTCCTCGTTTCGCGTTACAACGACGTTCCTCCGGCACGTGTCCGACACATTCACAGTTGACCGGCTGGCACTTGGCACAACTACGATCGTCGTACCGCGGCGGTAACGGCAACGACGTACGGCTACGACGGCGACGAAGACGACGACGACAGGAAACAGTGCAATCCACACCCAAAAAATCCCGTCACGTTGAGCAAATACTGACACCTCACTGATATAACATGGCTGCCGCCCGCCCTACCCGCACTAGACAGTGCTGCGAACGCCGCGATGGTGGGGGAAACGATCCGTGGCGGTGGTCGCGACATCAGGCGGGAGAAACTCGAACTGCGCTGCTACTCGGAGCGGTCATATGACCGGTCAAATGACCATGGCTGGGTCAAATTTATCGACGGTCATGTGTCTATTTTCTGTTTTTGATTATATTCCGCTGATGCGTCGCTGCCATTATCGTTTACCACAATTTCTCGATGGAACGCTTTCTTTTGTCTGAAAAAATAACTATTCGCGAGGAAAGTCTGTTCGTAAATTCGTGACGTTACGTTGACGTTGAACCCGCCCTTAAGGGGTAACACCATTGTAAACTTCTAAAATTGAGCGATTTTTTTTGGTCGGAGGACAAGTTAGTGGATGGAATAATATTCAAGGATGTTACTAGTCATATCTTCAAGTGAACAAAAAAAATATATTAAAAAATTATACAAAATGGTGATGCTGGAGCCATTCTCGCTAGGCATGTTGAATTTGAGACGCTCTGCGGCACGCGGTATAATTAACGCAAATTTGAATGTGAAAAAAAATTTAATTTCTATTAAATTACATGAGTATAGGTAGAAAAATAGATAGGGGATTTTGAAAATATTATTTTTTGTATAATTGGCAAGCATTTAAAGTAAAAATTCAATTTTCGACAAAAAAGGACAATAACAAAAGTTAATAAGTAATGTTGTAATTAACTGATGGAAAATCCCGTACGTATTGCTCTTCGAAATGATATTTTGAAGATGTGCTCAAAATTTGGAGTGAATAGAATGAAAATTGTTGGAGCCATGCAGTGTGCCGTTTTGAAAAATCGTTTTCAAAATTTTTTTTACAGGTACCCAACGTTTTTCACCTTATTCTAGATGGTTCAAACCATCTCTCAACCAAAAAAAAAATGATTTTTTTTTTAATTTGACAGTGGTGTTAGCTCTAAAGGGCATACTGTGAGATTCCGCTGTCCTTGCGTATGCCCTTGAGGCCTTCTACGGCCCTAACGGAACTTTAGACGTCTTTGTGAAAAAAAAGAATTGCTCGACTTTGATTATTGGGAAAGAATCTTGGCGATGGTGAGAAAATCTAACTTACCGACATATCGGTATGAGACGATAGCCTCGTAGGCATTTCTGTCCCGAGTTTTATCCACGCGCGCGCGCGTCCGTTGATTCCTACAACGAACAGTTGCGTCCGAACGCCGAGTAGCGTCGCTGCAATCACGCTGCGCGCGAACTCTTCGTGCGGCGGTGTGGAGCGTTTGAAAATGAATGCTTCCCAATTTAATTTCTTCCCAGGTAGCAATTTCAAAATAGTTGTCTATTAGTTATCGAAATGAGTACCAAATGTCCGCTTGGAAGTTACCTATAAGTTATCATGTGTCTAACAGTTATCTTTTTGGATGGTTGTTGACTTTAATATAACTTCCGGGCGGACATTTGGCACTCTTTCAGCCGACTTTTGGACAACTTTTTAAAAATTTCTACCTGGGTTCGTCGGGAAAACGGTTTTTAAGATTGTTTTGGGGTCTATCCGTCCGTACAAGGGGCGCGCCCTATGCTTATGCATGGAGCCGAGTGACTGTTACCATCCCAATAGCTTCCCAATAGTCGTCATACTAAACGTACGTTTTCGAACTATTTTTCTACATCTATTTGTAAAAATATGCATTTTTGAACATTCGCTGATCACATTAAATGTTTTCATTACTTTGTATAATTATTTTCTATAACTTTTTTTCGCTCAGTTAACGCGAAACGAAATGGCAACGTCGTAAATCTTGGTATATCATAATGCCCAGGTTGGCAGAAGTGTCGCGAAGTTAGGGACATACGCGCCCCGTTCGTAACCTCAATATCAGCCCATGGAGCTGTCAACAATGAATATCCGTCTGAGTAAATAAAAATTCGATGGAAAGAAAAAGTGTGTACTAAAGCTATCTATAATCTCGAAGAATTCAAAAACTTTAATCATTTTCCAATATTCTAAAAAAAAAATTTATGTATGAAAAAAAATGCGCGTTACTTTGTCTTTGCCTAGAAATATCTAGAAATGTATCATTTCTGAACATAGTAATGAAATTAATATTAAGTAATTATTACTAATTAAGAGAATAAGTACCAATAATATTCGTTGTTAATTATCCTGACCAAGTAGTTTGAGGTTTCTGGGCATAATTACCGAATACCGATAAGATAGGTAGCATTTGTGCCGTCTACGACGTTGCCATGATTGCACAGTCTAATATTTTGTGTGCTTGATTTTCGCACAAATTCGTTGTCAAAAACATTAATAATTTTATAACGGTACTGTGAATCCTCATTTTCACGGTACCGAGGGTCAGTCCGATAATTAGTCGAAACGTACCTATTTTGTCAGCTCCGTGGTAACACTCACTTAGCAGGTATTAATAATGTACTGAAAAACAAATGTACTGAAAACTGTCTCTAAGCGTAATGTAATTAGCCCACGAAATGCGCCGAGTTGCCGATTTTTTTGTCTAAAAAACGGTACTGTGGATCTTATTCAAACTGCACAGGATGATCAGCAAAGAGGTTATAGAGGTTCTGAAAAAATTTCAGCTTGGTGGTAACATGTTGACATGACCCTATCACAACCTTAAACTGCACGCAAGCAGTTCTGGTAACGCCATCTGTTGGAAACCAGCGAGAACTTGTTCAACGTCCATATCAGCCCCCTGACACTGGTAGATAAACGCTGTTCGCAAAATGTCCTTGCCGCACTGTGGCGCTAGTAGTCGTGTGACAGGCATGCATATATATGTATATTGCGCCAGTGTTTCAAATATCTTACATGAATAAAAATCTATTGATATATATGGAATAATTTTCCGTTCTAATGATTTTCCATTTGAACACAATAAATAACGTCGCCATTACGATAACAGGCGAAAGCCGCGAAAGTATCGAATCGTTTAGCTGATCGGAGTATTTAGAGCCGAAGGCTGTCACACAACAGCCAACGCTAGGCAGTGGCGATTTCAAGAACTAAAAAGCCGGGACAAAACGCGTTTTCGTTTATCGCATAAGAATAGTAGGCCAGTGTCAGGGGGCTGGTCCATATACATTTTGAGAATCCGTCGAAAACTAAAAATCAATATTTAAACAAATGCAAGGTGTAGGCCCTCTATGAAGCAATGTTAAAAATACCTCAGAGTGAGATAAGCCAACTATAATTGTGTCAAAAAGTTTGCAGCCAAAAGACGTACATCACGAGGTATTTTCCTGATACATAAAATATTAGTTTTTTCAGTAGCTTTGCTCGCGTTTATATCACGAATGGATTGTAGAATCCTATCGTATTAGAGTTATTATGACAATGGAGAACACGTTTTCCATACATAAAAAAACAAATTGTCTATATCGTTAACATTTCGTTTTCTATATATATTAATACATACTCATTGTCACATGACCGACACCAGAACATGACAAATTGCCTACATCATTTTTATTATTCATCTATGTATTCTTTGTCAATATTTATTTATTTACATTTATAATTATGAATTGTAAGTATGAATTTAAAATTGTAGATGTAACTATGAAGGCGTTAGGCTATTGTTAAAATTTCAAAACCCTTGTTCGTCGCTTGAGGCAGCTCAAATTGAAGAGTTCCACCATGTGGTGCAGGAATTGCAGATTGAAGGTAAACTTACGATTACGACGGTAAAACTATAAAGATGTCGAAAACAAAAATAATTAACCTAGCCGAAAGGCAAGAATGGAAACTGATATAAACATTTTCTAAAAAACTCACTTATATCCGATGAATGTATAGAGACCCCAGGGACAATGATTTCCAAAATATGTTAACATAACCTAAATATAAATGAATAATTATTAGCTCGGAAAAAAAACTTTATATAACTGCTAGTAAAACTTTGAACGCCATTTTCTCGTAACTATAGTTTTTGCAACGGTGCACAGGATTTCTCGACATCTAATGAACGGCTCGACTTGAAATTTGGTACACTTATTCAGTGTAATTGTAGTTTAGTCGTGACCAACGTTTTTCATCTCAACATGTTTTTTTATTGGTTATTAACAATAATGACGTTATTTTTCCTCGAAAAGTCTAAAATAAAATACAAACATTTTTTTTATGATTGAATCACGATAGCAAAAAGAGCTCGGTCAAGTCTTAGCCAATATTATCTATTTAAAAAAAAACTGATTTTTTTTATTCAGATCAACCGGGTGGCGAAAATCAAGTGCACCGCTGAACCCTTCACGTCCTTCACAACATTGTTTATAACTGCGTTAATTATTAACATTTTTGAAAATGAATTTTGGCACACTTGTGTTAATGTCCATACAAATAAATGTCTCAACAATTTTTCAATTATTTTACTTATTCCTCAAATTTTTTTTCTTTCACATAAACTTGACTTTCGGGTCGTCACAGTAGCCTAACCCCTTAAGTACCGAAAATACATAGGCGTATAAATGAGTAATAAAAATCAGCGAAACCCATCATAATTGCTGAGATAATATTGTAAATATTTGTCGAACGTTTCTCGATGCAAGATCTAATCGCACTTGTTCGCGCGCGTCAACGATGACGAGCTCGTTTTTCGCCGAGGACCTTCACAAATTCCTATCATCATTGCGCGACATTGAAGAGTCATTTTTTTATGCGAACACGATTTCACGGTCACGGTCTACGAATGATGAATCAAAAAAAGGAGAACAAAACAAAAATTCCGGAGAATTTGGACGCGTGACGTCACGTTCAACCTCCAGGTCTTGCGGCACAGCGGACACGCTCGTCTTCACTTTTTATACGGAATAGTGAAGATTACAAAACGGATTCGACAGAGTCGATATACGCGTGACGTATCGTTATCCTGTCGATGCTGCAATGGAATAACGCGCGGTCGTTCGAAAGTCACACCTCTCTTTCGATTTTTACGTATAGGCAAACGCCGGAACTGTTCGGACAAATAAAGGGTGTCTCAAAATGACCTTACATTTAAATTTATCAAGGGGTAAGGCCACAGTAGAATTTAAAAAAAATCAATTTTTTTCTCGCTAAAACGGTGCTTTATCATCATAAGAATAAATTACGATTCGATTGATAGCAAGACATTTTTTTTCACCGACTTTGAGCGTATAACGTAAGCCCACCTCTGGCACGGCCATAGAGTATGTAAAACTTTAAACGCGTTTTTCTCGAAACAGCTTTTTTCCAATTGGCGTGACAAATAACTTCAACAATTTTCACTCGATTTACTTCAAATTTAAAAGTTACGTCCCTAATTCCATTTCGCAGAGAAGTACGTACGGAATTTCTGATTAATCGAAAACTTTTCATTTTATGAGCAGTTTTATACGAAATTTTTCACTGAAAATTCATTTCAAATACGTACAACTTTTGAATAAAACAATATTCTTTAAATTCCGTACGAATTTCTGTAGGTATTCTAATGTAGATTGACGAGAATTTTTAAATTTTAAATAAATTAAATTTTTAAATGAAAAAAAAAGATAACAAAAGAAAATATTAGTAGTCGGCCATTTTCTACATCGGAAAAAAAATATATATATTTTCTAACAACTTGATATTCATACTAAATAGATGTGTAATTAATTTTATGAGTGAATCACTTTTTCATGCGAAAAAAATGGTTGAATTCAACGAATAAATAATGAAACGTATTATTTATTTGAAAACTACGAATATTTTTATTTTAATACAAGGTACAAACATGGAGGTTATGTGTGGAACACAATATCCGATAAATGGCATTAGCGGCATGGAGTTGGGAGACATTCTTTCTTTGGGGTTTTCTGGAAGGAAAAGTGAATGCCAATGATCCACAGACAATTCCGGAGCTTAAGGAAGCAATTGGACGCACCATTAATGAAATTAGTCCGCAACTATGCCAAAATGTTATTGAAAATTTCGTCAAAAGAGTGAACTTTTGCGAACAGGGACGAGGCGGCCATTTATCGGATATTGTGTAGCACACATAACCTCCCCGCGTAGAAATTTTGATGGGGCCCAAATCAGGGCCCGTTCAGGTTATCTGACTGCCCTGGTAGGGCACTAATAAGGCAGCCTGAAAAGGCCCTACTAGGGAATGTAGCGTTGTGTCACATATGGGCCTGACCTGGTTGCCTGATGAGGCTCCTATCAGGTTGCCTGATCAGAAAGAAATATTTAATTTAAATAGAACCTTTTTAAATCCAATAAGTGTTTTCCATGTCTCACGGCCTACAATGATGTAATTTGTTCCAGCTATTCTTTTTGAATATTAAATATATTCAAAATGAATAAATAAAGATTCGATTCCAATAAATCTTTATTTGCTTACAATATACACTGTAAATCCAAGTATCCTATATGCATAAAATATTTTTAAATTCCAAAATGAAATGAACCACTTAATTTAGGGTTCTACTGCAATGGATTGTTTGCAAAAAAAAGTTTAAGGTAGTTCCTCTGCGAAAATCTCAACCAAAAGTTTGCATACCATGTTCATGTTTAAAAGATTGATAATTGGTTCAATTAGTAATAAATAAAATTAAAAACTACGTAATATTGACTCGGTACTAGTAGATAATACGATGGATATCATTTATTGCCGTAAAATATATTTTTTATATTGTGTTTTTGATCTACCATTGCCAGTAAACTTTTTGCCGGGACTGTCCAGGCTTTGCCCCAATTGTTTTTTTCCAGGCTTTGCCAGGCTTTGCACCAAAATTGTGAGGGCTTCTCTGGTTATATCTTGGAAACTAGATGGTGAATCATTCTCATTTTTTTTCACATTATTCGTGATATCTCACTCTAGCTTATCCTCGTTTTTTATCAATTTCTTCATTTTAGTTTTGACGGTAGAATTAATGATGCTCTGTTTGCCCATCATAACGCATTTGTTACGTGTAAACCAAGCCAACTTTAAGTGTAACTATCTCACGTTTTGGGTGGTCAAACTTATTCAAATTGCACAGATGTTTGGATAATGTATTAAATAACATATGTCAAATTTCAACCATTTTTTAATTCAACTCTTCTGTGGAGGGGTATCTTAAGGGATACGTATGACGATTGAAAAATAGTTTGGACATTTATTTGTATGTAGATTAACAATGTTGTGTACCAATTTCATTAAAAATATTAATAATTAAAGAAGTTATGAACAATCTCGTGAAGGACTTTTGAACGTGAGGAGCTTGTACTTGATTTTGGTCACCCGGTCGATCTGAACCAGAAAAAAAGAGTTTTTTTTTCTTAAAATAGATAATATCGGCTAAGACTTGACCGAGCTTTTTTTGTTATCGCGTTTTGAGGGGCTATACCAGAGAGACACTTTCAAAAAATCGATTTTTTTTGCCATTTTCGACAGATTACACTTTCAAGAATATCATTATCATTTATATAATTTATATCAATATCATTTTATTTTGCAAAAGTCGATAGTTTTTCGAGCGTTTTTCTTGAAATGAAATTTTGCAAATTTGCTGACATTGTAACTCAAAGAGCAATTATCCGATTGACTTGAAATTTGAACTGAGTACCCTTGAATATATTTATTCTACAATGACGTAGGATATTTTTGATTGGATGAAAATTGACGATTTGGCATTGAAAAAAACGACCATTTTATAGGCAAGAAAACAGACTTTCTTTCATAACTATGCCATTTTGTTAGATTTTGATATTTTTCGAAAATCCTACGTCATTGTACAGGAAATACCTTCCAGTTTAACGAAATTTTTTCCTTTTTCGGTTTCAGCGACTTAATCGGCCGGAATCATTCCAGCAGTGGGGGAACTTTTTTTTGGGCCTCCGAAGGCAGTGCATAAGTCGCATGGATCTCAATATTTTTCTATGAAAAAATTATGTAATATAGGTCAAATATAGCCAAATATATTCTCATTTCTCCGAAACATCTAATTGAATACTTTTTTTCCAAAAAATTCCCGAAAATTGCCCACATTTTCAACGTTCACACTGGTATAGCCCCTTAATGATAAAAAATATGGGCATTTTTGTTTCGATCTTTCCTGGAAAAATGAACTCATTATTGTTAATAAGTAATGAAAAAAAAATGTTAAGGAGAAAAACGTCGGTCAAGACTAAACTACTATTGCAGTGAATAGGTCTACCAAATTTCATGCTAAATCGTTTATTAGATGTCGAGAAATCGTGTACACCGTTTTGAAAAACACAGTTTCGACCACAACGCGTTTAAAGCTTGACTAGCAGTTCTATCGTTGTAATCGCAAATTTACGTTCAATCTGCGATCCCTGCACCATATGTCCGATCTTCCTCTTCAATTTGAGCTGTCTCAAGCGACGAACGAGTTTTCGTCATTTCCATATTAGCCTAACCCCTTAAGGTTGTTATGGGGTCAGGTCAACATGTTACCACCGAGCTGAATTCTTTTCTGGACGTTGACAACCCATTTGATGATCATCCTGTGCAGTTTGGATACCACAGTACCGTTTTTTAGAAAAAAAATCGGAAGCTCGACGTATTTCGTGGGCTAATTGCATTACGCTTATGGAAAACTACCGATTATTTTTCAGTACACCATTTATATCTGGTATGAAAATGCTACCATGGAGCTAAAAAAATAGGTACGGTTCGACTAACTATCGGACCAAGGTAACATTTTTGAACCCTTGGTACCATTTTCACGGTACCAAGGGTTAAACGTGAAACTGAGGATTAACAGTACCATTGTAAAATTATTAATGTTTTTAATAGCGAATTTGTGCGAAAATTTAGCACACAAAATATCAGGCTGCGGAATCATGGCAACGTCGTAGACGGCACAAATGGTACCTATTTTATCCGTATTTGGTAATTATGCCCGGGAATGTCAAACTACTCGATCAGGATAATTAATAACGAATATTATTCCTTCTTATTCGGATTAATATTTTTGATGTTTAATAATAGAAAGCTTTGCAAAGAAAGAAAGAAAGGAGGAAATGTAAAAAGCCTGCAAGGTTGCACATGAAATAAAAGATTCTACTTACTTCTTCTTATTCTCTTAATTAGTAATAATTACTTAATATTGATTTGATGACTATGTTCAGAAATTATATTTCTCTAGCAATTTCTCGGCAAAGACAAAATAAAGCGGTATTATTTTCATGCGTAATTTTTTTTTCAGAATTTCCGAAAACTTTTTAAAAAATGTATATTTTCCAGATTCTAGACAGCTTAGTACACACTTTTTTTTCCATCGATTTTTTTTTACTCGCATCATCATCTACCATGATTTACGACGTTGCCAATTCGTCTCCCGTTTATTGAGCGAGATAGAGTTATAGAAAATAATCATACAAAGTAATGAGAACATTTAATGTAATCACCGAATGTTCAAAAAAGTATATTTTTAAAAATATATGTAGAAAAATAGTTCGAAAACGTACGTTTAAGATGACGATTATTTGATAGCTGACAGTTGGTAACAGTCGGTCGGCTCCGTGCATAAGCATAGGGCGCTCCCCTCGCACTTCACACCCGACGGATAGGCCACACTACCGCTACTTAAGAATCAACGTGTGCATGTCCACACTTACATTTTGTTCACGAGCATGCTTGTGCCCATGTAGAGGTTGCTATGAGTTGCCCAATGTTACGATCAGGCCAATATTGGGACCATCGTATAAGCCAACAAAAGAGAAATAATATTGGCCCATTACTGTTCCGCTCTAAACTGAAAACTGGCACAATATCGGCCCATCCCTAAAGCCTGCCCTGGCCCATCTTTAAAAACTAATAAACAGCCGTGATAGTTAAACTAAATTTGCCAATTTAAAAACTGGGGATACTAAAATACTAACAATTCCATTGGCCCAATATTGTTCCGTTATAAATTGAAAACCGGCACAATATCGGCCCATCGTTTAAAACCGATAAACAGGAGTGATAGTTAAACTAAATTTGCCAATCCTGAAGCTGGCAATCCTAAAATACTGGCTCTTACATTGGCTCATTATTGTCTCGTTCTAAATTGAAAACCGACACAATATCGGCCCATAGTTAAAACTTATCATGGCCCATCTTTTAAATTCATTAAACAGTCATGATAGATAAACAATATTTGCCAATTTTTAAACTGGTGATGCTAAAGTACTGCCAATTACATTGGCCCATTATTGTTCCGTTATAAATTGAGAACTGGCACAATATCAGCCCATTACTAAAACCTATCCGGGCCCATCTGTTAAAACCAATAAACAGCCGTGATAGTTCATCGAAATTTGCTAATTTTAAAACTGGCAATGCTAAAATACTGGAAATTACATTTAATTAATCTAAGCCCTTTATTGGCTAAGTGGGTCAGACCATACCTGCTTTTATTTTATTTAAGCCTTGGGTTATTCATTATCTGTATATTGTGCCAGAATAGGCAAATAACTGGCACGTCATATATTAATCGTCTATATTTTGTAGTTCAGTTTTTGTAATCAAGTCTTGGCCTATTATTGGCATTTGTGAATAACCAACATAAGTAAGTAAAATATGCCAATTTTGAAACCTGCCATATACGCAAATCACAATTTATTTCAAGGTTATTCCATGAAATATGTATCCATAAGGACCAATCTCGGGCCAATCTTGGCCCGATATAGGTTGAATATTTATCATGCACCCAAACAAGCCCAAACAAACGCACGGCCCAATATTCTAGATAGACTAACTTTAAGATAGACCAACTGTGAAGGCCCATCATAGAGCCAGTGGTCAATTTCTATATAGGCCCTTTAAGAGGGCCCACATAGGGCCAAGTGCAATCACCAACATTGGCGCTACAATGAATTAAATCATTGGCCCAATAATGGTTGGCTCTGTTGGCCGATATCGGGCTGTTCTTATCATTTCTACAAAGGCACCTCATTGGTAAATACTCACGGCCCAATATTCTAGAAAGGCTAACTGTGAAGGCCCGTCCCAGGCCCAACGGTCAATCTCCACATAGGTGAGTTTATGTGTATCCGTAACGAAAGAAATATAATGAAGAGTGTGTCCGTATCGAAAGAAATATAACGGAACGAAAATCCCGTCCGGCGCTATACACATATCACGCTCTAATCTCGAACTATACGCTTCTTCGTCGGATTTGAACGGATCCGACGTAAGCAATAAAAAACAATGAGAATAAGTATTTGGGTAGGCATTCAACGGTACCCGATCAACTCATTTTATGTTTGCGAACAAAATGTATCCAAAGTAAAAAACAAAACTGGTCTGGTCTATAAGGTACGATGAACTTTGGGGGGACAACCGCATGAAGCAATTCGCGTCTTGGCTCGTGTGACTCACATACGCGAAATCAACGTGATGTTCTCTACTGTGAAAATATATGTAGATACGCACAAGTATAGGGTGTCTCAACATGACCTGACATTTTAATTTATTAATAAAACGTATTATTTATTTGAAAATTAGGAATATTTTTATTTTCATATAAGGTACAAACATGGAGGTTATGTGTGGAACACAATATCCGATAAATGGCACAAACGGCATGGACTTGGAAGACGCAGTCTTTCAACAAGATGGCGCAACCTGCCACTTCCACTTTCCAAAAATTTGCCGAAAAAATCGTCAGATAATTGTTAATAACAAATGAACTATGCAATATAAAAAAAAATCCTACGTATTTCCATAGACAATGTATTTTTCAAGATATATTCAACATTTCAAGTGAACCGGTTGAAAATTGTTTGAGTTATGTTTTCGGCCGACTTAAAAAATGCAGTTTTGAGATAAACGCTACACAGCCGCCATTTTGAATTTAATCGCTTCAAAAAAATTGGTGTATACAGTCACTGATGTGTATGATAAACACCCTTTTTTGTAATCTCGTTTTATTTCGTAGTTTTTCTGAAAAAAATCTCCAAAAAGCCTATTTTTTTCGGCCTCTGGAGTGGCCTAACCCCTTAACTGACTTTTGAAGCTGATACTATAATTGGGGATCGATCAAGGGAATGGGCAGAATTGATGAAATTTTTGGCGTTTGTAGATATTTATTTATTTACGTTGAGGAAATTTCGGTGAATATTTGGCGAATTCGTAGATTGTTTAATTTTACACTTTACTTATTTAATTTCACACAATTCGTAGATTATTTAATTTCACAATTCCTTAGAGTTAAATTCCGCTGAGTACTCGACACAACAGTCACTATTTCTTTATTCTATGAAAAATAGGAGTATCATGAAAAATTAATAAATATTCCTCTTTTTCGGGGTGTGCGATTTTGTGAATCATTAAATTTCACACAACGTTCCCATCGAGTTAAATTTCGCTGGGCTCGCGCCACTTCACGATAAATTGGCATATAATTAATAGATATCTTTTTTTTTTGTGTGTTTTCAATTTAGTGTATTATTAAATTTTATACAGGGTTCCCATCGAGTTAAATTCCGCTTAGCACTCGCCACTTCATAATGAATTGGTATAAAATAATGTATTAGTTACATTCGGCAACAGTAATTATTCCTTAATGAGCTGGCAGATAGGGGTGGCGTGGAAAATTAATAAATATTCCTCTTTTTCTTGGTTCGCGATTTTGTAAATGATTAAATTTCACACAGCGCTGCTATCGAGTTAAATTTCACTGAGCCCTCGCTACTTCATAATGAATTGGCATAAAATAAATTATTGGTTAAATTCCGCTGGGTACTCGATATAACACTATTTCTTATGCTAAGGAAAATAGGAGTCTCATTATAGTCACTACTTCTTCATGCTATGGAAAATACGAGTTTCATGAAAAATTAATAAATATCCCTCTTTTTCGGGGTTCGCGATTTTGCAAATGGTTAAATTTCACACATCGTTCCCATCGAGGTAAATTTCGCTGAGCACTCGCCCACATCACAATAAATTCGCATATAAATAATAAGAATTAATTTTCGTTGAGAATTGCAATTTTGTGTATTATTAAATTTCACACAGTATCGTTGCTATCGAGTAAAGTTTCAAGCCCTCGATAAATCAGTCGCCACCTCAAATCGTAAATGTACATTTTTTTGTGGGATAGAAAATTGTGCGGATTATCGAATATCTCCTATTCGTTCTTCCCAACGCGTGTAACTTACGCTAATCGTCAATTTTATCCACATCTTGAACTTCCTATATTAAAAAATCACATTTGCATAGAATTTTTGTCAATTTCTCACCGATATTCCTGTCCATGGAACAGAGATAAGCCTGCAAAATTATTTCACACGTATATACAACAATCCAAACATCTACTAGCCCACGAGTTCTCCTCCAACTAATCTTGACTCGTTATCATTTGGTTTTCTAAACTTTCCTTGGTTCAAAGCCCGTACGTCGTGATATTCGAAATTCGATTATTCTCTCGACGCTCAGTCGTCCTGTGTGCTGACCTCGTTGAGCAAAGAGTTGAAGCCACGCTTTTGACTGACATCGCGGCATATTCCTCCCTCCTCGGAGTCGCAGCTCAAGCCAAATGTGCACGGGCATATGGTCTGGTAGACGTCGGTTATCTTTATGTAATTTCCATCCGGATAAACGAGGGTCGCGTTGAGCTTCAAATCGCCCGGTCGACATGTCGATCCTTCCTCCAACAGGGGAGCGCATTGGGGGATGCTGTATCTGGAGCCTCCTTCGGAAAATATCGTTTTGTTTGTCGTTTGTTCAAACTATCCATCTTTCTCGCTTACCGCGTAAAAACTATTCGGAATAGGTATCTATGGAATTTGGGCAATGTTGTATTACACGCTTTTTTGAAAGGTGTCGCAATTTGATCCTTTGGTGGTAATAAACTACTACAATTTTTATTTCTGTTTTATAAAATCGATAAGTGCCATAAAAATGCATTTAAATTTTACAGCTCAAATTTCCGCGCGAAAACGCTAGCCTGCTGCTTCGGTTTGTGACGTCACTTGCATGGTAAACATCGGCGCTGTGCCAATTGTGAATACGTACATTTTTTTGGTTAAAAGTGAATAACAATCTCTAACTTTGGTGTGTTGTTCCTTAATGCAAGAATATTAGTGTAAAAACACGGGGAAAGTTGTGGATCAAAATGCCAATTGATATTAAGGGGTTAGGCCACTTTAGAGGCTGAAAAATAGGCTTTTTGGGGATTTTTTTTATAGAAAAACTACAAAATAAATCGTGCCGGAATCGCGGATTAACTGTAAGTATTCAAAATTTGCTCAATTTTTGAAAATATCTGTACCTCAAACGTTAAACGCATTTATCTCGAAACGACTTTTTTCGGCACGGCGGTGGTGAAAACAAAAAAACCATTCAACCGAATCACTTGAAATTTGGATATGTTGTTCACAACATGTATGGCTATCGGCGGAACTAGAACCATAATTTTATTTAAATAATTTCCTATTGTTTACACTAAAAAACTAGTGAAAAAAGACCCGATTTTTACGAACTTTTTTTTCAAAAGCGCGCCATTTTGTCAATTTTTAATTTTTTCGATTTGTTCTAGTTCCGACCATAACTGCACTCTTTCTGATTAAGATTCTTCTTGAATTTTGGGTTTCAGATGAGTAGAAGTCTCGAAATCACCTACGCCGTCCGGGTCCGATTTTTCGAGAGGGTCATCTTCAGCGGCATTTTTATAATAATAAATATTGTTTTTAAAATGAAAAAAAAATTTATGTATGCTCAATAAACGTAGTAATAAGCCGGAAAAGTTGAAACATCGTTTTTTTAATTTTTAATGGCAAAAAAAAATCGTGAAAATAGGTGAAATTTTCGTGCTCTAGACCACCGGGTCCCCTTAACTATGACAAACGATAATATATAGTTGTTGACGCTTTCTTTCACAGTTAGAGACTAATACGTTTACCGCTTTCTTTGTTTACTTTGGC
Source organism: Ophion ellenae (assembly GCA_963210295.1). Lineage (NCBI taxonomy): Eukaryota > Metazoa > Arthropoda > Insecta > Hymenoptera > Ichneumonidae > Ophion > Ophion ellenae. The sequence goes on along the minus strand of OY723389.1, from coordinate 36,492,411 downwards.
AATGACGTCACGTCGGTATCCATATGGCGGCTACCGTTTCGCATGTTCGTTGAACAGATAGAAAAAGTCGTTTTTTAAAAATGAATTGGCAATTTATTTTGTGTTTTTATAAAGTAAAACCAACATTATTCGATTGCTTATTGCGAAAAATTCTTTATTTATATATTCTTAGTATTTGTCTTACACAGAGTAAAATACCCTATTGTGCAACGATCCAAAAGCCATCGCGCTGTTGACTATTTCATTTCATCGCTGTGGAATTTTTTTTCATCTTTTGTCATTAGTTTTTTCTTCGTGGAGCGATAGGTGAGGACAAGAGACGGAATAAAATTCCACGACTGATTTCGTTTACTTCCAATAGTTTATTTCGAAATAAGGACATCTCAAAAAAACGGTACAGAGCGGTTCCAGAATAAAGATTTTTTTGTTATGATATTATTCAATTATCGTTTAGTGTTATTTAAATATATTCATGATTAAAAACAAAAACGCTTAAGGCGGGACACCACTGCGACGGGTTGAAAAAGTCGATTTTTTCGCATTTTCTGAAAGTATACATATTCAAGAATATGTGAAAAAATGCTCAAGTTGAAACATCGAAAATTGACAAAGTTACAGACGATTTAGTGAGAGCAGGTAAGCAACGATTTACGTTTACTAAAACTGCCAATCGCGTATTTTCCGAATGCATTTTGCCGACCTGGCCGGAATCATAACTGTATCTATAATTGTCCGAGTTTAGCTATGGTTGGACGCGGCCGTTTTATTTAAATTTAGTATTTTTTACGCCCTTGGAGTACTGGGTCAAAAGTCAAAAGGGTATGTCTGGAAAATAAAACTACTACTACTAGTACTACTGTTTTTACGCTGTCGAATGTAAGTAAAAACTTTGCCAAAATTACACTAGTTTGAACACCCGTCATTTTGTGATTTTTTTTCAAAAAACGTCTCCGTACAACGATAGCTACATTTATATAGATTATGAAAGTTTTTTATTTTTATTGTCCAGACCAACCATTGTCAAGTTATCGAACCGGCCGTTGGATCACATTTTTTATACAGATGTTCTATTACACCTCAATAACGTTGTTAATTTTTATTTTTTTTTCATAAGGATTTACACGAAATACGTTCAAGGTATGCTTAACAACATACATTTTTTCCCAAATCCCAAATAAATAATCTAGTAGACCAAAAAAAAATTCGAAGAAAACGATCTTTTTGGCCCGTCACAGTGGTGTCCTCCCTTAACTTCATCTTATTTGTAATATTACGGAATAAAAATAACAGACTTGAAAAAAAGAATAGGCTTTCGTGAATTATATTTAATTTTTTTTTGTATTGATAGATAGAAAATCGTTGTAGCGATTATCACCAGTCTTACGTGTTAATTGAAATTCAAACTAGTCATGTTTATATGACGAATAGAATTGTATTTGGATTTGCATGAAATTAATAGTCATCATACTTTTCTTCTTTTTGTTTCTACACGGATTTTCCATAGTTCCTGCAAACTTGTTAATTTATTATTCATACTCGGTTGCTTACTTAGTACGCAGCACTCCCCGGGATTGCACTCCTGGTTGTTTGAACACTGATCAGACGTATATCGAACACTGCGTCCATTTATACCGACGAAAATCGCACCGATCATAATCGCAATCGCTACCGTCGATTGAACCATTTTTCTGTCGTTTGTTAAGATCTGAAACCAGAGCACATGTTTTCACTTTAGTCAAAGTCGTGAAAAATACAGAAATCGAGACGAAAGTTTCGTTTTCCCATTACAATATACGGGAACTGCGACAATCTTTATATAATATTATCTTTTTAGCTCTCGCACCGATCGCGAATTTAAAAACAAGTCAAATCAGGATATACGTGAAAATCGTATTAAAAAATTCACGTAGGAATTTTGAAAAATTCTAATAAATGCTGAAATGTTAAAACTTTGTTTAAACTTATATTTAAATGCGTTTAAAAAGTTTAAACTTTGTTGCATTTCATGAATAATGAAAATGAATAAAATTACTGAGACTTTTATAGAATTTTAATTATTATAATAAATAAACAAAAATATCATAATTAATTTAATCGACCATTTAAAAGATAATTTAAGATAATTGATTATCTAGGGGATAAATTGAGCAAAAATTGGGATTTTTTAATTGGGCAAATTTTACGTAGGAATTTCAAAGCATTTCGATAAATGATGGCATTTCTTTTTAAACCTGTGATTTTCAGACTCTCTAGAATTTTATGTATAATCGAAATTTATTGAACTACCGCGATTTCTATAGAATCTTAGCTATTATTTATTTATTATTTTGACGTATATTTGTACACTAAAAAAATAGTACCTAAAAATAATCAACAAATAACAATTCAATAAATCAAATATAAAAATATCGCAAATAAAATTGCGTCAGTTTTACGGAATCTTTCATTAATTCATACGAATATATGCGTTTTTGAAAATGTGTCTGCATGTGTGAAAAATTGTTTTTCAACGAAACAGCGACAAAAAATATTGTCGAAGAATTTCTTCATCTCGTTGTTCCTTTGATCGGTGATATGAATCGCAGTCACGTCTTTGTTCGTCCAGCCTCACAGTTTCCTTACGGGACTAAGTCACACGTACGCATTCGACAATTGAAAAGTCATTTGTGCTCGTATCGCTCGCGATTCGTGCGACACCAAAGCGTTTCACCTGATCTGCCCATTTATGCACGAATCCGGAAATATTCAGCATCACGTCACCTTCAGCGTGCGACTCTATGCTCGAAGTTGATAGACGCGATGACTATACCGTTGTCGATCCTTTGGAGATATGTGACTCGAAAAATAGCCCTTCACGTGCGTGATCGACGCGAACAAATCCACGATCAATTCAAAAGTCTGCTTTACGGTAAACGCGATTCCAGTGTTAACAAAAAAAAAATCTATCTTGAAAACTATGAAATATTTATGTTTTTTTTTTCAAAATCACGGCACGGTTTGTACGTTTGTTGAAGAAAAAAAATGATTCAGGAAAAAACAATTTATTGAGGAGATATTGAAAGCCGAAGTTCAAGGTCTAGTCCGTACCAGTTAGATAAGATGCTTTTTAGTCATGTCTCTGTGGGAAGGGTCGATTATCCGAATGCAAATGACGTTGAAGTTTGTATCGTTGGAATGCAACGATAACGATTCTATTTTAATTGCTCTTTTGCTTATTTGGATTATTATATTAATCGCTCATTTATCGATAATCTACATTTTTTGCCGATTCAGATTATAGATTTCTAAACAGCAATTTAAAAAATTATCAAGGGATTTTCCCAGCCAAGATATGCCAAAAGAGCAATTGTAAAATAATAATTTTCGTTGCAGTTCATTGATGCAAACTTCAAACTCATGAATACGAATTAATCAAGGCAAATAACCAATCTACCGGTACGAATTTGCAATACTTTTTTATCCGGATGTGCGCATTCGCATTAACATTGGCACATATTTTTAATGAATATATCCTAATAATCAAATATCTATCGAGTATAATTTCAACACATGATATTAAATATGTGTTGAAATTATACAAATATGTAATAAAATTATTATTAAATTATTAAATATGTGTTCAAATTATACTCGAAAGATATTCAATTATTAGGATATATTCATTAAAAATACGTACCAATGTTCATGCGCTTTTCTATTACACTATCACTTGTTTTATTGCTATAATTATTTTTATTATTACTACCTAATGGCAGTAATAATAAAAATAAAGTGAAAGCCTTTAAAAATTATAGCCGAGATTGCTTTTCTTATCAGTATTAAGGGGTATCACTGAAAGGGGATGTGCGACGCGGAAACGCTTATTGTCAGCATTGGACGCGGATTACAATTATTACAAGTTTATTACATATTAGTGTACTTTCAACACATATTATTACGTAGTGATAATTTTTAACAAAACGATGGCAATGAAAAAGTGACATTTGAGATTGCTTTTCTTATCAGTATGAAGGGGGTATCAGTAAAAGGGGATGTACGACGCGGAATCGCTTATTGACAGCATTAGACGCGGAACGAGGAGCAGCCTTCAACGATAAATGAGAAACAACAAACAATTGTCTTATCGTACCTGCACGCATCATGGTAGTGACGAGGTCTAAATTATAACGCGCAATTGCGTACAGCAACGCGAGCGCGAACTGCAAGAAAAACTTCTTATTGTCAAGCGTGGGCGCATGACGTCCTATTCCTTAAGGCTGAACACCACAGTGATGGGGAAAAAATTGATTTTGTTTTGTATTATTCTAAAGTATACATATTCAAGGATACGTGAAAAAAAAATTCAAGTTGAAATATTGAAAATTGACAAAGTCACAGACGATTTAGTCAGAGCAGGTAGCCCTACAATTTACGTATACTAACATCGCGTTTTTCTCGGCCTGGCCGGAATCATAACTTTGGCTATAATTGTCCGTTTTTTAATCAATAGAAACGAAAATTCCTTTCATTGCGGTAGCTATCGCTGTACGTAGCCGTTTTTATTTATTTAGTATTTTTTAAGCCCCCGAATGTAAGAAAAAAATTCGCCAAAATTACACTTTTTTTAACACCCGCCCTTTGAGGTTTTTTTTTCTCATAAATCGACTTCCTACAACGAGAACCACATTTATAAAGATTATAAAACTTTTTTATTTTTATTTTTCAGACCAACCATTGTCAAGTTATCGATGAGGCCGTTAACCACATTTTTTATACAGAGGCTCTATTATACCTCAATAACGTTGTTAATTTTTAATATTTTAAAAATAAAAATTACACTAAATAATTTCAGTGTATGCTAAATATTATACCTTTTTTCCTAATCCTAAATAAATAATGTGGTAGCGACAAAAAATTCGGAAAAAACGACCTCTTTCGGTACGTCACAGTGATGGCCTTTCCTTAAGGGGTAACACCACTGTAAACGTCCAAAATTAAACGATTTTTTTTTTGGTGGAAGGACGAGTAAGAGGATAATAATATTCAAGGATGTTATCAGTCATATATTAAAGATAACAAAAAAAAATTCATATTACGAAATTAGCGAAAATCGTGACGCTAGAGCCATTCTCGCGAGGCATGTTGAATTTGAGAGGCTTTGCCGCGCGCAGATAACTGACACAGATTTGAATGTGGAAAAGAATTTAAAACATTCTATTAATTTATATGAGTATAGATAGAGAAATACGTAGGAGATTTTGAAAATATTACTTTTTGTATTATTGGCAAGCATTTAAAGTAAAACTCCATTTTCGACAGAAAAAAAGGACAATCATTTATTAATAAATAACGTTATAATTAACTCATGTAAAATTCCGTACACATTTCTCTGCGGAACGTTATTTTAAAGATGTGCTCAAAATTTGGAGTGAATAGAATGAAAATTGTTGGAGTTAAGCTGCGTGCCGTTTTGAAAAATTGTGTCCCGAGAAACACGGTCGACGTCCCGCTCACGGGCCTGCGGGCCTTTTTTTTACAGGTACCAAACTTTTTTTCCCCTCATTCTAGATGGTCCAAAGCATCTCTTAAGCCAATTTAAAAAAATCAATTTTTTTTTTAATTCTACCGTCGTGTTACCCCTTAAGGATGAATAGATCCTTATCTATTCATAATAGGTGAGATTCTGATCAATAGGTAAGAATGTGATTGCACATGTGGTATCCAGACATACCGATACTCCGTGAATACGAATGTTTTTTTTTGTTTTATTGACCCACCGTTGAAATTCCCATTCCCGACTCACATAATTCCGATTATGCACGAATTAATTACCGATAATATAATTACGCGTATGTATGCACATATGAGGAATCCGGAAGTCGTGAATAGTTGTTCGTTTTTTTACCTTTAAATTACCATTGGCGATTCGCACTAATTTTGTCAATCAGATGCGATCAAAACTATAATTTTATTACTACACAGAATCCTGCCTAATTGGATCGGAAGCGTCAACTTTTTTGCGCCGTGCAGTTATGCTGATATGTTTTTTTTTTTTTTCATTGACCTCGCACATTCCTGATGTGTGACCTCATCCTAACCTTCTCACCCTTCGTGAGTGTTCTCCTAAATTTAATAGCTTCGGGTGACTCTAAGGGAAAAAAATCTGCCGTATTTGAGAGTTTGCCTTTACGTTGACTCACGATCTGGAACATCTACTGCGCAAAAAGTTCGTCACATCGGCTGCTTTTTCATGTATCTCTATAACGGAATTGCTATCCTCGCAATATTCGAATCCCGATAAAATTGAATAACTGCGAACCATCAAATAAAAAATAAGAAAATTCAGTCGTAAGCAAATTTCAAAATTATTTTACGAAATAATGCACACTCGGGTCATTAAAAAATGATTGTAATGAAAATCCGAAAGAACTGTTGTGCGTTTTCGGGGCTCGGAAGGAAAATCGTCCACTTCGCATATGGGGGCCGGTGATTTTGAAGACCTTCCGGTTCCACAAATCAAGAAATCGATCGAACAATTTTTTTGATTACTTAAATTTTTTTGTTCCACTCACCGTAATTAATGGATCGTCAACGACCAATCGGGGCCTCTTGAAAATCCTCGAAACACCCACGAATTATTATCACACGCACTCCGAATATGTTTTCTCCTTTCTTCTTGAATATTTGACTTATTTTGCGGAAAAACGGTATCGCTATACTTCGATATCGATTTCTTCGAGAGAAAGATAGAGAGTGAGAGATGTGAACCGAATAAA
>OY723389.1:35828697-35885456 GCA_963210295.1 Ophion ellenae | reverse complement strand
AAACTTACGACCCTGACTGCGTGCCGCGGAGAGGTTTGGTTGAAAAACCGTAGTGCGCCGCCATTTTGTATACTTTTGACAAATCATTTTTTTTTTACATACTTCAATATATACCTTATAAAACCTAAAAGCTCTTTTGACCATATATTTGATTCCTTTCTTTAAAAAAAATCCAAAGAAAACGGTCGAAAATGGACAGTTACAGTGGTGCCCTCCCTTAAGGGGTTACCCCCACTTGCGATTTTGAAAAAATCGATTTTTTTATGGCATTTTTTGAAGTATAAGTATCTGAGAATATGTCCTGAAAATTTCAAGTCGATCCGAATAAAATTGACTGAGATATGAGCGTTGAAAGAGAAGAATCCGCGTTGAAAGAGCGTTGAAAGAGAAACTTTAAACGCGTTTTCTCAAAATGGCATTTCTGAAGTCGGTGACCAAGATTACTCGAACACTAATGAACCGATCTTCTTGAAATTTTGCAGGCTTATTTAATACATAAAAATGTAGTCTTTAATCGTTCGATTTTTTCGTTAAAATCGAACCATTAACTTTGACTGTCCGCCATTTTGTGAAAAATGAATCTTTTTTAAAATCCTTCGATTAAAAACTAGTTTATACTTATATTTGACTAAATCCATCCGCATTTTTTTTCAGATGATCCACTTCGCCGCAATGTTGGTCACCGCAAACCGTGTATATAAAAACATTATTTCATTGACGGCCATTTGCCACTAAACAATGTAATATTTTTCAATAAAAAAATTACTGAAAGTTCTTCAAGATGTGTTCTTTAAGATGGTATATTGATCGATTAAAAAATTTTTGTAGTTTTCTTTTAAAAAATTCATGAAAAAGGCCTTTTTTGCGCTACAAGTGGGGGTAACCCCTTAAGGAAACATTTTACATAAAAATGGCAAGTACTCGGGGTGCTATTATAGACACTCAATGAGTCTTATAATTGTCATTGAGATCGAAATCAACTTGTGCAACATTACAATCAACTTTAGCAACATTATAATAAACTTGAACAACAAATTGTTGTTCAAGTTTATTCCCCGCACCCGCCGCCCGCCACAGAAGGTCAAGCGGGCTCGCTGCGCACACATTTAACACGTATTTTGGAGCTCTGTCAAAGTTACCCCAAAAACTGCCAAAGTTACCCCGAATGTCAAAGTAGCTCCATTTTACGGTGACTTTTTAACTTACCGAAGACGACATAACGTATTTATGCATTTTTTGACGCCCAACTTTCTCGACCCTATTGAACAACTGGATGAACCATTTCGAAAAGCCCGCGCTTTTACTTCTACGAAAGTCCGCGTGAGGTGCTTTGTTTTGGCTCTATGGTACAAGCAGTTTGACTTTGCGCCCAGAACTTTGCGAAGACAAGTGAATAAGCTCGCTAAATCGATTTATCGAAGCACCTGGGACTCAAGATTCTACCATGTTGGTGGACGGTCGTTTGGGGATTTCTTGGAAGACATTCATCAAAGAGCTTAAGGAACTTGAAGAAGAGTATACCTCGTATGTCCTCGATTGGGGGCCGAGGTATTCTGTATGTTGACATAGACTTCGGTCTTAGCAGTGAGCTGACCATCGGAGACGGTCACGTACAGACGCAGGTCCTGCCCTCCCTGGAACCAATAGACAAGAAGATGGTTGCAGTTTATCGTAGTTGCGAAGCTACGCATCGATTTTCCATCATGTATACACGCTTCCAGATCTATACATGTAGAGGTACATTACTATATGGATACAGGGTGTCTCGTTTATATTGAGACATCGGAATAACACGAAAACAAAGAAACAAAAAACATTCTCAAAATACGTAGCAAAATGAGGTTGAAATTCGACAAAAATGAATGCTTTTAAATTACTTCATTTTTTTGCTCAATTAGCCTGGAAAAATCACTCAATGTTTTTACGTATTCTTGTTAGAGATTTATTATCACAATTTGCAAAAAAAGGCTATTCATTTTGATGAAAAAAAAGCAATTGAAAAACGAAGAGAAGAGAAGGTTGTAGTCCAATGATAAAAACTTCAACATGGAGATTCGAACGTATTTGCTGAGCGAGTAAAATGACACAATTCATTTGCTCATTCGGTAGACGTGATTTAAAGCTCAACGTTATATTTTTTAACGAAAGCCCGCGTTTAATAATTCAGAATAATATTCAACGCCAAAAATAATTATAATTTGTCCGAAACATTTTTTATTTGATCATTACTTTTGAAGATATTCTACAGAATAATTGCTGATAACTAATAATAATCTTTTGCAACAAATAAACCATGCCATTTTACTCGCCCCCTGAATCCATTCGGCACGTACTACAACTATGTTTTTCTTCTTATTTGTTTTCGAGCTATTCCGATGTCTTAAGGCGTTCCATCTGAGTAGAAAAAAAATGTTGATCGCTCTTTTTTATTGGCTCAAATTATGTATAAATACCACAAAAATGAGATGCAAAAGGAAATAAACGCGATTTTTTTATTTATTTTTGGAGCTCATTTTTCTAAGCGCCTCCGAGCGCTCTGAAAGTAACGAAACAGCCTAGACGGTGATAGTAGCAATTCGGAGTCGTTGTAGAAAAAATATACAGCGACCTAACAACTAAAGATCTACTATCAAAATGTCTCCATAGGTACATGCAAAATTCAAATGGGAGCTTCAATTTCAACGTGTGGATGATAGTTCCCAAACCATTTTTAAACTAAACGCGTTTTTTTTTCGAAATCACGTTTTTGCAATCGGGAAATCGCATTATTCGGACAGTTTTCATCCAACTGTCTTAAAAATTTAATTGTAGCGTCTTAAATAGATTCTCTGAAGAAGTACACACGATTTTTACAAATCATCAACAATTCTAGGATTCATAAACAAATTGAGGTCGATTTTTTAGTGGGAAAAATGTATTAAAAATATTGCCGTTTCGCGCCAATACCATATTTGTTTATGATGATGTGTACTTCTTTAGCAAAACGCATGTAAATGGCGATGGTTTTGTTTTTTTTGTTCTAGCCCAGGTAGCAATTTCCAAATAGTTGTCCAGAAGTTGTCCAAATGGGTACCAAATGTCCGCTTGGAAGTTACGTATAAGTTATCATGTGCCCAACAGTTATCTTTTTCGATGATTGTTAACTTTAAGATAACTTCCGGGCGGACATTTGGTACTCATTTAGCCGACTTTAGGACAACTTTTTGAAAATTGCTACTTGGGAGATGCTTCATAGTAGTTCTACGTCTTCCCGCACAGCGCCTAAAAACGCTCTTAGAGTAGCTACAAATGAGCTGCTATGGTATTTTTTTTCATAAAATAAAATTTGTTGTATGAGTCAACACATATAGAATAAAAACTCCAAAACCGGATTTTGATTGATTTTTTAGTGTTGTCAAAAAAAATTCTCAAGAGTCTTATTTTTCGGTCAGGCACATAGCCACTTAACGCTTTAATGTAGTTATATATATATATATATATATATATATATATATATATATATATATATATATATATATATATATATATATATATATATATATACATATAGATATGTACAGGGTGTCCTGTTATGAATGAATAATCCTGCAACCGTCGTGAGGTCAGATCATGTCCTACTATATGCTGGAATTTCAGGGCGTTGAAGTTTGGATCGTTGGAATGCAACGAAAATTAATTTTTTTAGATTGCCAAAGCATTTTTTGGCGGCTTTGGGCTACAAAAATCACTGAAACATTTTTCACGATCCTCTTTGAAAATCTACAACATAAATTGGCAATAAAATGTTTTCGTTTATAATGAAAGTAAAAGAAGAAAAAGGAATTTTTCTTGCATTCCAACGATGTGAAGTTCAACACCGTGGAATTTTAGTTTAGTAAAAGTTCCACGGTTTTCGAGATAAAAATCATCTGCTTTTAGTTTTTCGGGGCCGAGTTGAAATTCCGAACTTTGAATGATCAGAACGCTCAAAACTCCGAAAGACTATTACCCGAAAGATCAAAACTCCGAAAACGCATGCCATTTCGACAAAAGATGACTTTTTTTACACGGTTTTCTTTAATGGGTTAGGCCACTTTGGAGGCCGAAAAATATGCTTTTTCGGGATTTTTTTTCAGGAAAACTACAAAATAAATCGAGATTACAAAAAAGGGTGTTTATTATACGTATCAGTGACTGTATACAATAATTTATTTAAAGCAATCAATTTCAAAATGGCGGCTATGCAGCGTTTATCTCAAAACTGCATTTTTCAAGTTGGCCGAAAACATAACTCAGACAATTTTCTGATTTTTTTTATTGCATATTTTTTATTGCATATTGGATTTTTTTTTATATTGCATAGTTCATTTGTTATTAACAATTATCTGACGATTTTTAGGCAAATTTTTCACTATCCAAAAATTTGACTTTGATAGCCGCGGTGTAAAAAAAATGTACTACGCATATCGTGCCAATTACTTAAAAAAGTTGCTTAGTTATTGTCGATTCATATCATTTGTAGAAATGGCATGCGAAAAACCGAAAGCAGATGATTTTTTTTCAATAAGATTAAGCCCAAAATCTCGAAAACCGTGAAACTTTTACTGAACCGAAATTCCAGCATGTAATAGGACATGGTCTGACCTATCGACGATTGCAGGATTATCCACTCATAACAGGACACCCTGTATATGTATGTATGTATACATAGCCACCTATAACACATACGCACACACGCATGTCTCCTACATATTCTCGGTGTTGAGGCTAAAACGAATTCTCATTTCTGCAATCTCCTCTGTATATATGTATTAGGTCGTTATACGTTTCGCGTGCTTGCTGGCGGAAAGAGTTACGAGCTCGAAGCCAAGTAAGAAAAGCCAACGTTATAGGTATTGGAAACATCCACAAAACACAGTGATGAATGGTTGAGCGTGTATTGGTGTATACGTGCACGGTATCAGCGCTGCCTGGCTTGAGAATGAGAAATATTTCTCTCATGTCTCTGGCTCTACCCGTGTTGCAATACACACTTATCTATTGAGGTAGTGTAGTCGAATCACGAATAAAATAGCACATATAAATTTATCCTATCATGCATTCATAAACGCGAGTCGAATCGTTTTGCACCTCATGGGACACCACATGTACGGGTAAGAAATATGTCGAGTCGGTTCGAACAATGAGACTTTCATATGAATTGTCTGGGCTTGTTTTTTAATGGTAGAACAACCTTTTGGCGAGTTTGAGTTGAAGTCAAATAAGCGTATTCCACGGAGAATACGAGTCGCATAACTTTTTGGGTGGATCGAATCGAATAACGTTGAAGTTGGATTGCAACGATTTTTTTTTGTTAATTTTTCATTTCTTCATTTTTATCATTATCCAAAGCCTTTCATTGGCAAATTGAGATCGTAAATCTCTAATAAGAATACGTTGAAACTTTTGAGTGATTTTTACAGCCTAAATTAGCAAAGAAAATGTGACCGATTAAGAGGATTGATTTTCTTTGCATTCCAACGAAACTTCAACATAATTAATTCGAAGTTGGGTACCAAGGCAGCATGCATCGTGGGTCCGAAAAATCTTGGCTAATTCGAATATCCAACTTAATGAAAGTTTGCAAACATTCCTCCGTACGCATTTATATTTTTATCACAAGGTAATGTATAGCTGCGGAGAAATTTCCCCGAGTTGCTACTCCTTGGCGGTTTCATCGTTAAGTAAGTGGGAGCGAGGAATGTAAAAAAAATGAAAAAAAAAAATGAACGTAAAAAACTTTTTAAAAACGAGCTTTTATTTAAAAGGTACTGTACTACGAAGTAAAAAATAATATTCAGTAAAATTGAAAATCACAACAGTATAACTACAAAAAAGTTCATTTCTTGGTCACTCAACATAGGTGCAATTACTTAAAAGGTACATAAACATAGATATTTTTTTAAATGTGAGGATTTTTTTTAGAAATTTTAAAGTAGTATTACTACTTATGTCGTTTGACGCCTCAAGCTTACAAAATTTATATTTCATATTAAAAAAATATCTACGTTTTCGTACCTTTTAAGTACTGGCACCTATGATCAGTGATCAAGGAAGGGACTTTTTGGTAGTTGTACTGTTTTGATTTTCAATTTTACTATACATTATTTTTTACTTTTCAGTACAGAACCTTTAAAATAAAAGCTTGTTTAAAAAAAATACGTTTGAGTTTATACTTTTTAGTATTAGAATTTGCTTCTTTGCTATGCCAGACCCCCATGCCATACAGACATCGGCGTAATCAAAAACCTTGCCTTAGGTTATAAAGGTTTCGCGAGAAATTTATAATAGTGTAACTATAAATAGTCCTCAAGTCAACAAAGTTAATGAGCCCAAACTCGATTGTCCTACCATCTGCCATTGGGAAATTTCAGTTCTCACCTCCCACCACCATTATCAGACTCTCGTTATCATGTGCAATGAAAAGTGCTCATGATAACAAAAAAAGTGAGCACAAACTCGACTCGAAAGCTTGTAAAAATTAGATAATTCTTGACTTATGATGAAGTTAAATAAAAGCTTGTAAAAATACGAATTTTTTTTACTTATGATGGACAATATTCTATATTGCCCAGCAGAGACAGGATGTTCGATCTGACGAACGTTCTTGTGAGATTCTTAAGAGTCCCGATGTGCCTTGATCGGACGAGATATGTCGCAATGACATTTGCTTTATGTTAAGGGGCTATACCAGTGTGACACTGTCAAAAAATCGATTGTAACTCGAAGAGCAATTATCCCATTGACTTAAAATTTAAACTGAGTACTCTTGAATATATTTACTCTACAATGACGTAGGATATTTTTGATTGGATGAAAATTGACGATTTGGCATTGAAAAAAACGACCATTTTATAGGCGAGAAAACAGACTTTTTTCATAACTACGCTATTTTGTTATACTTTGATATTTTTCGAAAATCCTACGTCATTGTACAGGAAATATCTTCCAGTTTAACGACATTTTTTCTTTTTCGGTTTCAGCTACTCAATCAGCCGGAATCATGTCAGCAGTGGAGAAACTTTTTTTTTCGGCGCCTCCGAAGGCAGCGCATACGTCGCTTGGATCTCAATATTTTTCTATGAGAAAATTGTGTAATATAGGTCAAATATAGCCAAATATATTCTTAATTTTCGGAAACATTTAATTGAGTACTTTTCTTCCAAAAAATTCCCGAAAATCACCCAAATTTTCAGCGTTCACACTGGTCTAGCCTCTTAACGACTAGACTGCTTCTTCACCGTCTCCTTAATCAATAAGCGAGTGTTACGAAAGCCCTTTTTCTTACCCTTCCCTTGAGGGTCTCGTTTAGAACAACCGTGCCAGTTACGTTGTTTATGAAAAATGGCAATGGCGGCTGTGGACTGTCATCGCCGTTGTGCCTGTGACCGAGCGGCTCGAGCCCGTACGTTAATTCGTCCTGCTCGTTGTCCTCCGCCCGAACCCTGTCAACGACGCTTCCAACAGGCTCCGAATCCGGCAGCACCCAATTACGATGAAGCCACATGACTGGCGGTGTATTGTCGCTGAATTGACTTTCTGAAAAACAAGAGCTTCGTTTCAGCCACAAGCGGAAAATTGCCATGATCGGATGTATCGATCGTCTGTTCATTTTTAATCGCTGCAGTTTTTTTTCCCCATTGCATTCACCTAAAACCGAAAATGGTACGTTGGTATACATTTTTTTAACGGGCTACATCTACATAGGGGGGTGAAAAAATTGCATTTTCCAAAAATATTTTAATTCTATAGTATTACCTTTTATCTACATTCTCTGAAAATGTCATTGAACTGTTCCTAAAATTGAACGAGCTACCGCTTCTAACAGTCGGTCGGGCGAGAAATAGCAGCATCGTACTTTAAACTTTAAACGCGTTTTTCTCGAAACACTGTTTTCAAAGTCGGTGGACATGATATCTCGACAACCACTTGATGGATTGTTTCCGAATTTACAGGAAATATGATGGAAAACATTTAAAGGTCGTTGACGATCTCACTTTTTTTTAAATCGATCTTCATTTTCTAATAGTACGTAAAAATTACCACTTTTTTCATAGATTTTTTTTGCTCGAGATTCAATTCGTCGCCACGTTGTTAAAAAAAGTGATTTAAAAAATCGACGTCCGTGAACGACTCTTATATATTTTTAACTTGAATAACCCGTTTAGGTTATTCAAGTTACTTCACATTGGCATTCATCCTCAATAATAATTAATGCTAGCAATTAATTAATTAATGCCAGCAATTAATTAATTAATGCCAGCTGGCATTAATTATTATTAAGGATGAATGCTGATGTTAAGTCATTGTTAATTAATATTATTATTAAGGATGGATTATGTGAAGTTATTGTTAATGCATACTATTATTAAGGATAAAACGATGATTTTTTATAAAAACGATCAATAGATCGTTTTTCCCGTCAAGGTTTCCAAACTTTAGTGGAATTTTCCACCAATTCAAGATGAGGAAGAATATATGCATACCCATATGGACACACAACCAATTACGATGCCCTTTTTCCTTGTTTCTTTTTATACTGCTTTAAAATGATCCTCCGTCGTTTTGATCTCAATTAATTAGCGTGGCAACAAGAAGGAGCAATTAAAACCAACCAACTTACACACTTTGGGAATCTTGAATCTGACGTTCATTTCAAAGTACAGTTATTTGAGGTAGCTGCGAATACGAGTAATTATAAACCAGCCAGCCTATGGAATTTTGGCATTAATTCTTCAAACCGACAACTTCGTAATTTGATGAAACATCGCCTTGTTGTTTCACGTTCTTTGATTTAATCGATTCGTAAGGAATCTTCGTGAAAACGTGAGACGCTATCTATTTTTTCTTCGTGATGTATTTCATGGTTTGTGATTACGCTTGGTGCTGTGCCGAGTTCCAATTAGCTACGGACTTTGCGATCCGATAATGAGAGACAGAGAGAGAGAAAGAGAAGGGGAAAAGAGGAAGGCCCAGGTAGCTTTTCTTCACTCTGTATTGTAATGGATAATGGATACATGTGTACACACGAGCGGTGTGCATGCACAAGGGAAGAGAACGATGTCTATAGAACAACATGAGAGATCGACCTTGATACGCATCATACTGGCATTTCGAGTTCATATCGTCAAGTAGAGTGTGACCCTGGGACTTCGTGCTTGACCTTCGCTTGGCTGACCGATCGTAATGAACCGTTGTTCCCTTCTATCCCGCGGTAACGCATCGCAGATCACGAAATCAATTGTTTAGTGTTGTCGTATCGATCGTCATTTTACCTAAGAGTAGGTTTAAAGCAAACATTCCCCGCCAACGATTTTCCCATTTCTCGGCAGCTTTTTAGGACCTCTCGTCTTCAATCTTGCACTTGCAAGCAACACGATTTAAGTGTCCGCCTTTAATTGTATTGAAACTCATGTATGTGATGAAGCATTGAAAACCATTAGACACGTATTTTTTTAGTGGCGGAAAAACGGTTTTAAGAGGGAAAACCTCTACAGTGGATTTTTCTTCGCGTCCCATTAGAAGAATTTTTTTTGGTTTCATTCAGATCGGTAAAGAGCACAGATACCAGTTTTTCAATATTATCGAAAAATATCGGAATATCGGACCAAAAATCCGATATTGGACACGCATAATACCGATATTTCGATATCAGAGTTGGAAACATAAAATTATTATTATAATTGTTATTATTTCTATTTAAATTACTTTTACTCGTTTTTTTACTTAAATATTATTACCTACATTAAATAGTTCGGAAGTGTCAACTTATTCAGCCACAAGTGTGAAATTAGAAAGGTGCTTTCCTTCCATTAGTTACACCTGCAATAAGATAAGGTTGTCACTGAAAGACGAAACTTCAGATGCCCTCTGTTTTTTGCAGTTATTGTTTCAACCATCTCAATCTCGTTAATTAAAGTGACCATGCTGTTGACCGCCTGCCACAAGCAACTTTTATAAAACTGCGCTGACTTTTATAAAACTTCCTAATTTGAATTTTGCTTGTTTACTACTTTTTTATTTGCATATAAGTCCCTATTTTTTGTTTGTTTGTTTAATTTTGGGTTGGATATATTTAAGAACATAGCAGAGTATGTCTAGAAATGTATAATAAATGAAGATCTCAATAAAAGACGGTGATTTTTTAATAAAAACTTTCTACAACTTCCATCTTCACGTTGGGGTGGGGTTGAAATTCCAAACTTCGAATGATCAGAACGCTGAAAACTCCGCAAGAATACTACCCCGAAAGATAAAAACTCCGAGAGAATTTTACCCGAAAGACCAAAACTCCGAAAATCTGAATACCGTCAAAATAATTCGGCTATGGAAGTTTAAAAAGTTTCAACATTTTCAATAAATCGACGAATTATTTCACGATTTTTTTCTTATTAAGAAGTGATTTTACGTAAATTTTGAAATTTGTCTAGACAATGTTATACGTTCTACATCATTTACAGTCAACTGTGTAAACTTTCGCTGGCACAATCTTGACGAACCTTGTAATTTCGGAATATTAAAATTAGGAATTTTAAACCGTCGGCGCATTCAAAGTTCGGAATTTCAACCCGGCCCTCATGTCAAGATCATGTCAGCGAAAGTCTACACAGTTGACTGTAAATTATGTAGAACGTATAACATTGTCTGGACAAATTTTAAAATTGATGTAAAATCACTGCTTAGTAAAAAAAATTCTTTAGATAATTCGTCGATTTATTGAAAATTTTGAAACTTTTACAACTTCCAGAGCCGAATTATTTTGACGGTGTTCAGATTTTCGGAGTTTTGGTCTTTCGTGTAAAATTCTTTCGGGGCACTATTCTTTCGGAGTTTTAAGCGTTCTGGCCATTCAAAGTTCGGAATTTCAACCCGGCCCCACTGCTTGTGGGTGAAACTGCAAAATTGCCGTCGACACGCCTTTCTTTGAGAGGTGGTTTCCCCCCTTAAAACTACTTTTCCGCCGATAAAACAAAGTACGTATCTAATAGTTTTCAATGCTATATCACATATATGAGTTTCGACCAAATTCAAGGCAGACATCTAGTTATGTTTCTTGTTAGAAAATTCGACAAAAGTCTCATATCAAAATAGGACAAGAGTATTCCTGGTTAGATCCTTTTTGTGCGGCGATATGTTGATCGAACGTATAGACAGATTTTCGATATTCGATCATTATTAATTAACGGGCGGTCATACGTCTGTAATGTTTCGACAACTTGACATTCCCTTGGTATTCTCAGGAATATATAAATACGATTAGCTGAACAGTTTCACGATACATGGTATGTTTGCATGCATGTACAATTGCCACTGGACGAGGCATGCAGAATGGCGAGCTTTTATTCCTCCATTCGTACGATTCGCTGTTGTACCCTGTATTTTATATTTGAAATCGAAAACTACTAATTATCGAAATTCAACAAGACTCGACATAGATCCAGTCCAGTCGGAATGTACATGAGACCTATCCTCGGAGGCCAGCACGTCGCCAATTTTTTTGTAGGTTCTTTAGGTTACCAGGAACGTACCCCAAAGTTTTCTTATAATAAATGGTGTTTTGCGACCACCAGAGATTATTAAAAAAGAAAACTCGGTTTTTTAATAAAATCTTCTTTGGAATTGGTTTCGTCGGAAAATGTTCCCTGCAAAAGTTGTGGGGAATGATGTCACCTGTAAAATAAGTCCCATGTGAAAATCACGTAGGATTGTTAGTGTAACGGAAAAACATCCGTGAACGAATTTTGTTTTTTGCCTGTACTTCTTTTATTAATAAACTTCGTGTTCTGAAACTCAATCAGCATCTAGACAAATATATACCCGAAATACATCTTTAAATTTTATTGAGCTAGGTCATATAGTTAACGAGAAATTACCGATTTACGTAAATCGGGCACCTCCTTATAGCAAGAGATCCAGGAGGGCCACATGAGAAAAAAAAATACGCGATAGTCATTAGCGTGTGCATTCAAGATCCAATGCGGAAAAGTGATTTTTTTATACAAAAATATTTTTTTCGAAGATTGAAAACGTTTGCTTTGAACAAATTCAATTATGTACTTGAATTTTGACGCTACTTGAAATATTCTTTTAGATTCTTATAAGTCTGCGAGACGCGCAATTTCCAAAAAAAGTAACTCGATATCTTCATTACAAGGGGAGATATAGTCATTTTTACAATTCTTCAATTTATTATTGTTGTTATCAATATTTTCGCGTTTTTTCACGGTCGTGAGCATTCCTAATACCTTTAGGCATAAAATACAATATGATAAAACCCGTCAGAATGTTTATCGCAATGCACATAAAGATTGAATCCGATCGCGCTTGCGCGGAATGGGGAACGGTACCCCTCGTCCGGCTTGGTTAACTATTTTGATATCTCCCTTAAAAATGGTCGCAAAAAGATGTTTTTTTTTATTCTGCGTATTTATCATGAGCATTTTTAAGGGCATCTTTGAATGCGCGAGGACAAAATACGCAGCATTTTTTTTTAATTTCTTTATTATAATTTGGCCTTTTGGGGGGTCGCGAAAATCACTCGGACGTTCTTACCATTTTCATCAGAGATTCACGACCTCAATTTGCAAAAAAAGGTTTTTGATTATAAAAAAAACCAAAGGAATGTACAGTGGTCAAAAAAGTATTCGTACATGTCGTCTTTTTCAAATTACCCTTCGAAAAACATAAAACGCTTTATTAAGGGGTAAGGCCACTGTAGCGGAGAAAAATAAGTATATTTTGAGATTTTTTTTGCGGGTCAATGGAATAAATCACAAATTCTGAAAAAAGTCCTTTATTGGACATATCATAAACTGTATAAACTTTTTTTTCAAAGTAATATAAAACAAAATGGTGGCTGCATAGCTTTTTTTTGACGAAGCCTTTTTTTCATAGGCGCGCGGCCGGACGAACGGCACCTGCAATTTTTAATTTAGTGAATGAAATTTTTTTCTTTCGATTATACATGTGAATAGCTACCGAAGTACGTAGGATTTTTTTCATATATCGATTTTTGCAAAAACAGCGCGTTTTTTAAATATAAGTTCTAAATTCTCAAAAAAACATCGTCCGAAAATTGTTTATAAATAAAAAACTATGTAATATATCGAGAAAATCCTACGTACTTCTATGCAGAATGTAATTGTAAATATGCAGTTAAAATTTCAAGTCAATCGGTCAAGATTTGTTCGAGTTATGAGTCCGGCCGACCTGAAAAATATAGTTTCGAGAAAAACGCGTTTAAAGTTTTTCATACGGATTGCATCGGACTGAGAGGGCCTGCGCCAAAATTCGAAATATAAGAATTCAGACATTTTTCCCACATTAATCCTTGAGTATGTAATTTTTAAGATATTAAGGGATCTTTTAAGGAAAAAATCGATTTTCTTAAATTTCTACAGTGGCCTTACCCCTTAAGTTTCTGTGCTCGATAGCTTATACTAAATATACATGATGTCTGTTTACAAAAAACTTTGGAAAACACGAACAAAAAAATGACGCCAAATTAACAACAGTTTCGTGTGAGATGTACAAACACTTTTTCTACCCACTGTAAAATTGGGGAAAAAATCGTTGCATTCCAACGATGCTAATTTCACTTTGCCGAAAGTGATTTTAATTCTTCGTGTCCCACCACCAAACGCGAAAACGTATTTTTTCGCGATTTTGTGAATTCGGCTGCAAAAACAAAAGAGCGATGCAATACGGTAATGATTTCAGCAAAGGGCGTTTGATTTTTTTCCGACTACGTGACACGTAAGAATTCTTCACGCATGTCCGTTCGTAATATCAATTGGTCGAAATGCGGTACGAGTGAACATGGAAGTATGTACCTTGGCGCCGTGCATACCCGATGAGCAATCCATTCACAGGTTCGTCGCGCGTAATGTAATAATAAAAAAATCGAACAGTAGAGAGCGCAAGCTCAATAGTTTTTTTGGGAAGTTGTAACGTACCGGAAAGTGCGACCTGGCGCATAATATATGCCGAAGGTACGATACATAAGCGCGCCTTAGCGCTGTGAAGCCACATTATGTGTCCGGCACCTTGAGGGACGTGGAGAAAGTGGGACGATGAAAGTGCGACCAAACGAGAAGAGAGCCTTGATGTTCACTCGACGAGAGTAGATATATAATGAAAACACGTCCCGGACGCGTCTGCGGTGGACGCGGGCCGTATTTCGAAAATATTCAAACATGCTAATTCCCCCTTTCGTTCGACTCGATGACGCAGGAAAAATTATGAGTCAGATGATGTCTTCGAAGGTCCCTAATATTTCGTGGCTGAAACCGAAAGGAACGTCAACAGCTTGGTCGAAGGAAAAGCAATTGACTTTAATACCGAAGAACGCATTGCGGATAGAAGAATATGCGAAAAAATATGGCATCGAAGTTTGCATCGGTGAAATGTAACGAAAATATACTTTTCGTGTGGCCGTATCTTTTTTTTTTCGACACATTCAGGTTACGAAAATCACTGATACAATTACGAGGATCCTTATTAAAAAATTATAACCACAACCTGCAGAAAAAATATTTGAGATAATAATTAAGGTATGCCTTTCGTGGAGGGCCGTATTTTGTGGGGGCAGAAACAGGGCCCTTCCGAATCATTTGTAAATTACAGTGGCGCTTAATGAAAATAAATCACAAGCTATTATTATACACAACGATAAACTGGAATAAAAAAAGTTCGCGAAAATTTAGTAGATTTAGACATTTTTACATTTTCTCTAAAAAATCACGGCTACGAAAATTTGTCTGCTGGTCACATTTTTCTATGTTTTGTCATTAATATTTTCTTTAAACATTCGGCGACCCCCTGTTTTTATTGTCATAACGGAATCTCTAGAATTTTTTGTACGTGTTGAGCAATTTGTGTCATCTAGAGTTGTTTACTGTACAAATTGTTAGACAGAAATATGGCCAGCGTCAGTCACCATAAAATGCCGAATAAATGAGACGATTTTTGGAGTCGTCATTTTTCGTCAAAAGTTCGGTAACTTGGCTTGAAATTTTACCAGTATATTGATATGTATTTTTACTCGATTTTAGACGAAAATCAGTAAATCGTTGAATATTCGGGTCCGTGAGAAAAATACCTTGAAATAAAGAAATGAAAAATCAAGAATTTTCGTTGCATTCCATGCAAACGTCTCGGAAAAAAATTAATGACAGGGTTTTGTCGTGTATTTTGATGGACTTATTTTTCTATTGTAATCAGCAAATAGGCAGCGCCGTATACTTGATACAATATATTAAAATGTTCGGTAAAATATTGCCAGAGCGCCTTTTACTGAGATTTGTCAAGCAGTGGCCAGCAACTGCACCGTCTCATTTATTAAGCACGAGTACTTGGTCGTCATATCGTGGTCGTGGCAACGCACGACCGTTCACTTCTTATTCACCGCAATGATATCCATTATTCAGTCGATCTTTACCAGTTGGCGTCTCTCTCTCTCTCTCTCTCTCTCTCTCTCTCTCTCTCTCTCTCTCTCTCTCTCTCGCCGTTTCTTTCTCTAAGCATCCCACAATGTGCCCGCATATCAGAGGCTATTATACCGTTTTCTCGCTGACTTGAATCTCTCTGCGGCTACCACATCGCCTTTTGTCCACCTTTCTTGCCTCTCCGTATGCTACTTTACAAGTGTACGCGCCTGAACGTCAAAGACCGATTGGCAATTGTCCAACCGACCTTAAAACTACCATCGTGGGTTAGCGAAAAAAAAAAGGAATCTGCGGTTTCTCGATATCCGGTGGAAACAACTGGCAGGTACGTCGAGCCTTTTTTCACTCATCAATTATTCAATGCAAGGATGAAATTTGCCGATGAAGTTTTTCATCGCTTATCGTCGACACCAACGGGGAATCGTTCGATTTCAAGATTCTCGTGAATAAGTTTGAAATGTTGACTGCGGCAAATTGAGAAAACCGGAGAGAAAGCGAGAAAGAATTTTTTTTTAACCATCCAGCAATTTATATATCACACCGAGCTCGAGACACGATCTCGCGGCCTGGTGATGATCGAGACACGTTTTACGATCACACGGATGCACACTCGAGAATGATTGGGGATTCTGCAAGCACAAGAGCTAATATGCAGATATTTTTTGCGGTTTTTGACCCTCCTTGGTCACCGTGGGTAAATTTCACCCAGACCTAACTTTGGGTCTAAATATCTATGGGTCCTAGTTTAAATGAAAGGTCGGCCTTCCAAGAGGCGAGGGTTTCAAGGGCCACTATGCCACTATTTTTTCCCTAGAAGTGCCATGTCTGACGAGTATCCTGTTTCAATTTTACTTGAAAATATCGAAAAATCGGAAAGTTGCGGTTTTTTTAGTGAAAAGATGTAATTTTTGACAAATTGCCCTATTCGCGATTTTTTTGAAACATGTTGTCATTTGAATTTTGACATACCGACTTTTCACGCGTGTTCTAGAATGTTCAATGTATTTTCTAGTCTTTTTTTAATCCCGATCGGACTGATAGTATTTAGACAGCAACCATTTGGAACTTGGCCGGGTGAATTTTACCCAGTGTGACCACCATGTTATTCTACCGGAGTGTGACCACGGAGGGTTAGAGAGCGTGAGGAAAATAGAATGACAGTGCGTTATTCCGTTTTTTGGGGTAAGTTTGCACTATTTGCTGGGATAGAGAATACTCTGGAAATGTCTCGAAAAATCGACTCTCAAGGGCGAGTTTATCGGTGATGAACTGCTTCCTGCATGAGAAAATTATCGATCAGGTTCTGAGTATACTTGATAGGCCTTTATATAGGCCTGTATGACCCTCCTTATATAGACCTCTACGACCCTCTTTACCTTACCTCTATCAAGGCACATCACTTAAGTGTCCGCCTTCAATTTTGTTGGAACTCATATATGTGCTAACGCGTTAAAAACTATTAGACACGTATTTTTTTCATCTGCGGAAAAACGATTTTATGAGGGAAACCACCCCTCAAACAAAGGCGTGTCAACCCTTCAGTTATTTTATTGTTCAAAGATAAATCAATCAAATCAAATATGTGAAAAAATGGTCAAGTTAAATAAGATTTAGGGAGAGTAGGTAGCCCAACGATTTACGCATACTAAAACTTTTAGTTTAATTTTGGCCAGATTATCAATTTAAAAAAAAATCCGTACTAGCTATCGGTGTCATAGCTGTTTTTTTTAAATTTATTATGTTTTAGGGCCCCAAATATAAGTTTGCCAAAATTACCCTTTTTTAACACCCGCCATTTTGTGATTTTTTTCGAAAAACTGCTACCTACAACGAGAACTACATTTATATAGATCATAAAACTTCTTTTCTTTTTATTTTTTAGACCAAGCCTTGTGAAGTTATCGATCCAGCCATTGGACCACATTTTTTATACAAAGGTTCTATCACGATATGCCTCAATAACGATGTTAATGTTTAATTTTTCAAATAAAAATGTACACGAAATAAGTTCAATGTATGCTTAAGGGGTTGGGCCACTCTAGAGGCCGAAAAAATAGGCTTTTTGGGGATTTTTTTTCATCAAAACTGCAAAATAAATCGAGATTACAAAAAAGGGTGTTTGACATACATATCAGTGACTGTATACAATAATTTTTTTGAAGCGTTCAATTTCAAGATGGCGGCTGTGCAGCATTCATCTCAAAACTGCATTTTTTAAGTTGGCCGGAAACATAACTCAGACAATTTTCAACCGATTCACTTGAAAAGTTGAATATATCTTGAAAATTACATTGTCTATGGAAGTACGTAGGATTTTTTTTTATACTGCATAGTTCATTTGTTAGGCGACGATTTTTTAGGCAAACTTTTCACTTTCCAAAATTTTGCCTAAAAAATCGTTAGATAATTGTTAATAACAAATGAACTATGCAATATAATAAAAAATCCTACGTACTTCCATAGATAATGTTTTTTTTTTCAAGATATATTCAACATTTCAAGTGAATCGGTTGGAAATTGTCTGAATTACGTTTCCGGCCAACTTAAAAAATGCAGTTTTGAGATAAACGCTGCACAGACGCCATTTTGAAATTAATCGCTTCAAAAAAATTATTGTATACAGTCGCTGATATGTATGATAAACACCCTTTTTGTAATCTCGATTTATTTTGTAGTTTTTCTGAAAAAAAAATCCCCAAAAAGCCTATTTTTTCGGCCTCTAGAGTGGCCTTGAATAATCTCGTAGACACAAAAAAATCGAAAAACGACCTTTTTCGGCCCGTCACAGTGGTGTCCTCTCTTAACGAAAAAAAAATAAAAATACTCTCAGACAATGAAAATCATATTTATCGTAGCTTTGATCGTGGATGCACGCATTGGCGCAATAGCGAGCGGCCGTCTTCGGGACGAATTTAGAAACACTTTCGAAAATCTTGCGCACACTTAGCCACTCTCGTTGCACAAGGAAGAAAGTCCTTTATGGCATGTATGTATTCATTACCGGGAAGGAGCCGGTTCGTTGAACCAGAACGACCGAATAAGCATTCGGAAATTCCCAACGTACATGCATATACGTATATACGTTGGTGTATTGCGACGCACGAAAGGAAAAGTATGCGGATCGCTTTGAGCATCCCCGTAAATTAATCGAGTGTGCTATAGTAACGATAATGCATTTCCTTTGAAATGAAGGAAGTCCTGAAAATGTTCCAGAGTCTACGGATACTCAAAATAGAAATGACATCAAATCTGGCCGGTCGCACTCTCAATTGCCGAGATATAATCACTAAGGATGTCAAGCATTGCAGCGTTAACTCAGACCCCCAATTTCGCATATCTTTCCACGAGGATTAATCTTTATAATTATATCATTAGCTAACTGTAAAATCTCGTAGATTAAAACGAACATTTTATTTTTAGGAAATCGTGGTGCCCACTGAAAATCCACACTTTAAGCACTCGGGCATCAGACCTTCGAGACATTTCTGTGCCCACTATCATCTTCGCGTTTTCCAGCAGGCTGCAAATAGAAATGTTCCCAACCAGAAATTTTGTTACATTCGTCAGAATATTTTGAGACGAAATGAAAATATCGTGACCCCATTATTCCAGACGCTTTCGTGTGACCTGTCATTTTTTTATTCTCCGCCACTTAAGGTAATCCTATCGCGTCTCACTAGTCATACCACTGATCATACTTGAGACTTGTACAATTTATACTTTTAACATATGCAAAAAAAATCATTCGTAATAACTAAAATTTTCCATGTGTAAACTGTTTAATTAATGTTCGCATTTAATTAGACAAATGGAAAAAATAGTTATTTCAACGATTCGCGCAGTATATCTAGGTTTGATATTTGGCAACATTGGTTCTATCTCCGTTCCTTTTCACTCAACCAGGCGAGTTTAACCACCATGCTTTTCAACCACGATCTGTCAAAACAAGGTCAAGTGCGGGAAATATAAAGCATTGTATTGAGGCCACGATTGGTAAAAAGCATGAAAAATTTGTGTCGGCGAAATATGTCGTTTAAAAATGAAATATCTGTGGAAATTCGAATAAGTGAGATGAGGTTAGGACTACAGTCAGCTGTTGCCTTGCTGTCACGTTTCTTCATCGTGGCAAGTGGTGATAAATCCAATACCGGAAGTTCAAATTAAACTTGATCCTAAATAAAAATTACTGTCGTAAATTTAATCCCGGACGAAGAGTGAAATATTTCCGTTTATTACATTACTTTTAGCAGCCAAGTACGGGGGGAAATAAAAAAATTATGAAAGAAACAGAATAGAGATAATCTTGAGAGAAAAAAACGTTTGTATTTTCAACCACAATTTTCATATAAAAAGTGATACATTTTTTCTACAATTTTCTATTAATCGAAAAAAAAACGTCGTACTTGACTGTTAAAGCAATCTAAGAAGCTACAGTTAAAATTTCAAGTCGATTGGACGAAATTTGTTCGATTTCTGCTGCGTGCCGATTTCAAAAACATGGTTAAGAGAAAAACGTGTTTGAAGCCAACGGTTTTATAGACGCTACAGCTGATGAATTTTTTCCGTAATCTAATGCCACCTTTTGATAGAAGATAAAACTATTTTTAGTCGCGCTCGGAGACTCCCCCCTCAAGAATAGCACGAAAACCACTTCAAAACTGTTTTTTTTCAGCTATAAATAAATATGCATCATATTTTTGAAAGTACAAAGGATTTTTTAAAGTGTTTCCAAAAAAACGATTTTTAGAAAATTTTACAGTGGTGTCCTTCCTTAATGACTCTCTCTCTCTCTCTCTCGAGTCTCTCTCTCTCTCTCTCTCTCTCTATATATATATATATATATATATATATATATATATATATATATATATATACACGTGTGTGTGTGTTTTTAATTTTTGTGGTCGCAAACTGACGTTTGCCATCGCGAAATAGATTCTGAATAGCGAAGTGTCTTGGAACAATCACTTGGATGAGAGAAAACAAAGGACTAAAAGAGAAAGATACAGTCGAACGAGAGTAGGAAGAGAAAAAGCGGGAGAGAGAGAGAGAGGGAGAGGCGTTTAAAATTTCTGCGGTTCGCAACACCGCGAACCGCTTGGATTTTTCACGGTACTCTTCGCTCATTTCATGACCCTGCATAGAATTCAGGTGTTGAATGAATTATTAAAGATTCTGCACGGATAATGAGGTCGTGAGATTATACTCGTCGCGAGCAAACTTTGGGCAAGAGACGATAGAGAACGCAGAGACCGAGGGAAAACCACAAACCCTTTTCTTTTCCTCTCTCTCTCTCTCTCTCTCTCTCTCTCTCTCTCTCTCTCTCGCTCTCCCTCTCCCTCTATGTATACATTTACATGTAGAAAGGCTCTTTATAAGTCGTTATATCTATGCAATGTCGGCTATCAGCAAATCTGGCTGCTTAAGGACGGTGCTTAATTTTTGTTAACGAAACGTTGATTTCGGGGACAGGCCGGCCCAAGGCAAGGCCACGATAAACTTCAGTGGCCTAGCTGTTCCAGCGCCAAAAAACAATTTTCGCTTCCTTGGCGAATGTCTTCGCCTGGAATGGTCCGACTGAATGATATAGAACCCTGCATCGTTGGAAGGCAAGGAGAATCTTGTAACCCAAATATTTTTGGCAAATTTGAGCCAAAACATGTTTGTAGCCCAAAAAACCCTAGGTCAATCGCTCAAACGTGCTGCAGGTCCCTTGTCGGAGACCTGGAGCCTAAATTTGCAAGAATTACTATTAATTAGAATTTGTTTTGGACGATAACGAAAATCTGGCAATGAAAAAGGATTTCCGCTGCATTTCAATTATGCAAACTTCAACGTCGTCTGATTGAACATCAAAGGAAGTGATTCTAGTTCGCCCTGAGATACCCTTTGGGATGATATAAGGTTTCGAAGAGTTCGCTGAGAACCAATGTCGAATTCGAACGATTTTCGACAATGTCACAGTCGTTTTACACTGATTTGATGACGTTGACGTTTGCATCGTTGGAATGTAACGATTATTTGTTGCTCAATTTTCATTTGTTTATTTTTATCATTTTCAAAAGCCTTTTTTCGCAAACCTCTTGTAAATCTCTTTTAGAGTTGCATTCCACCCATGCAATCTACAACATCATTTAATTTGCCAGATCCTACCACAATTAGCAATTCTTCGCCGATAGCAATAAGTCTCGTTTCATTGGCAAAGTAGATAAATCTTCGTGAATGTATCTTTTGATTTTTCAAATGTGATCAAAGTGCGGTCGGAATCGACAAAACAAAACTTTGTACCAATTCAATTACCGCTACTGGTCCACGAAAATGCACGCGAGAGCAACTGTATTGGCTACTTTTCGCCATAGAAAACTTTCGTAGTAGAAATTCTGCGAGTGTCTAATGACTCGCTACGGTGCTCGAAGTATCAAAGTATGAATATGCCCGGGACTCGAGGCGTTCGACAAACTATCGACCATGCTTCCATGGCTACGCTATCATACTTGTATAAAAGGAACCGGGAACTTTGCTCCGAATATTCGTTTCCTTCGAGTATGCATTCCCACCGCGTATACCCGAACTTTTCTCCGGTCTGTGTGTACGTAAGTGTAAACTGTGTATCTTGAATTCTTGAGTGTCATACTTTCCGAAATGTCATTGATCAAAACGCTCAACAGCGTCCCAGCATCGAGTAATTAGCAGCAAACTTTGAATAAATTCTATCAAGCGCTCTCGTGCATGTACTCGTCTGAATTGAAAAAGTATAATTAGGTTATTAAAATCGAGCTGATCGGCCTTGGCTATGCCGCGTGTTGATCATGAACCCGACGATGTTGGCAGCACGCTGTACGCAAAGGCCATCAATTATCGGCAAGAATTTAATTCGGATGTATGAGTATACCGTGATGTTGAAGTTTGCATCGTTCGAATGCAACGAGAATTCATGCTTTTCATTCGTTCTTTTTATTTGCCAATTTGGGCTGTCAAATTTCGAAACGTTTTCACGTATTCTTAGTAGTAGAGCATGAATATCGGACCAAAAATCCCATGTTGGACACGAATAATACCGATATTTCGATATCAGAGTTGCAAACTTTAAAATATAATCATAATGGTTATTATTTCCATTTTTAACGTATTTTTTTTTACTACATTTAATAGCCTTAAAATATTATTACCTACATTAAATATTTCCGAAATGTCATCTTACTTATTTATCCACGAGTGTGGAATAAGAAGGGCCTTTTCTTCTGCGGCTTACACCTGCAATAAAATAAAGTCGTCTCTGAAAGACGAAACTTCAGATGCCCTCTCTTTTTCCAGTTATCGTTTCAACAATCTCAATCTCGTGAATTAAAGTGGCCATGCTGTTGCTCGCCTGCCACAAGCTATGCCATTTGTTTGTATTCTGGTAGCTACTACTGCGCTGACTTTTATAATACTTCCTAATTTCAATTTCGCTTGTTTACTATTTTTTTTCGCATATAAATTCCTATTTTTTGTTTTTTGTTTGTTTATTTCATTTTGGGTTGGATATATTGAAGTACCTAGCAGAGTTTGTTTAGAAATGTATAATGAATGACGGCCTCAATAAAAGACGGTGATTTTCAATAAAAACTGTAATTTCACTTAGCTATACACTATTATTTCTACAACTTTCATCTTTACTATCAAGCGTCTAACGTTTTTAATCAAGGTTTCCCATAAATATCGGAAAATATCAAAGTACCGGTATTCCGATATTACAGCTCGTTGATATCGAAATAATACCGGTAATAAAAAAAGCTCCGATGGTCCAAGCTCTACTTACTACAGACTCACGGCCTTAATTTGCAAAAAAAGGCTTTGTATAATGATAAAAATAAAGAAATGGAAAATCAACCAAAATAAATCGTACGTCGTTAAAAGTTTGCATCGATGGAATGCAAAGAAAATTCTTCTTAATTTTTGTATCTCCTTATTTTCGTTACTATCCAATTTTTTGTAGATTAAAGTCGTAGATCGCTAGTACGGATGTGAAAAAAAATGTTTGAGTGATTTTCATAGCCTAAATCAGTCAACAAAAAATAAAGGTATTAAAAAAATGTCAAATCCGTTGCATTCCAGCGATGCAAAGTTCACCATCCGAGAATCGTTGCACTCCAACGATGTAAGCTTCAACGGCATCGTATACTTTATGTACATGAGTTGTGCGGCTCTTTGATCCTCGATACACTTTCATCATCAAAGTTGGCAGTGCCGGCCGGTATCGTATCAAATAGCACATAAATTATCATTGCATTGAAAAATCGCCCCTTGCATCGCCGAGCGCGCAGCTTATAGCAAATTGTAAAAAAAAGACGTGTCGTGTGTTAAGGCATTCTACGGCGAAGGGCCGTACTTTGTGGGGGCATGAGGGCCCTTCTGAATTATCGTTGAATTATAGTGGCGCTCAATAAAAAATAAGTTACCACCAATTATTATACCGAACGATAAGCTGGGACAAAAAAATTCTGGCAAATTTAGTGGAATTAAACATTTTTACATTTTCTCTGTAAAGTCGCGGCTACGAAAATTCTCCTGTAGTCATATTTTTCGGTTTCGCGAAAGGAATACCTTAAGGGATCATCAAAGTGTCAAAATTTCAAAAAATCGATTTTTTTGCTCTATCCGATAAATATAGACGGTTATAAACGTGGACCTGGCATCGCCGATTGATCGTAAGTAGATAATTTATATGAAAATTCCGCACTCAAAACTTTAAACGCGTTTTTTCTCGACATGTCGTTTTTCAAAACACTCTCGAAGGAAGAGTTCTCAAGCTATGCGTCTCAAATTTTGACACAAGATTCTTCACGCCATTCTTTATCTTGCTACGGAAGCTTTTTTGTTGTTGAAATCTTCATATTTTTTTTTAAGAAAAACTATCCAAAAAATAGGCTAATATCGATACTTTTACTTCAAAAGCCAATAAAATGTTCAATTGTCATATATTTTTCTTCTGGGTGAATTAAGAAAAAGCTGAAAAAATCGTGGAATTATAACTGTTCTCAAGTTTGAAAAAGGAAATGTGTTTGAAAAAAAAATACTTAAACGTACTATAAAATGATTTAAACAGACTTTTTCAACGACTTTATTAATTCACTTAGAAGAGATTTTCATACTGAAGAAAATAAACTTTGGTTTGATTCAATAGGTTGTTTAGTTTTTTTTGCTATCACGCCCGCCAATTTGGAAAAATCGTGAAAATGAAAACTGGAGAAAATGCGCTTCAAAGTTTTTAATAAGAGGAAATAACAATATCAAATATTCTTCGTTTCTGCTTTTGGCCTTGTATCTTCGAAAATATTTACAATTGGCCTCTGTAACTTTGTAAATATATTCTTGGATAGTTTATCTATCGATTTAAGCAATAAAAAAAAAGATTTTTCGGACCTTCTAATTCAGGCTCGGGCCCTAAATCGCCCAGGTTTATTACGACTCCCGCTTAGGGAACCCCTGACCAGTTGCCTTGAATATAATTCACC
The DNA here is from genome assembly GCA_963210295.1 of Ophion ellenae. Lineage (NCBI taxonomy): Eukaryota > Metazoa > Arthropoda > Insecta > Hymenoptera > Ichneumonidae > Ophion > Ophion ellenae. Next base: position 35,860,495 of record OY723389.1, on the reverse strand, counting down.
TTTGGACATTCCATTATCAGGCTGATAACTGCATCACGGATATGTCGTCAGTATTCCTGCAACAATCTGGCGCTCGGAATGTATAATCACGCCTCAATTGTTCTGGAATTTAAGAGGCTATACCAGTGTGACACTTTTAAAAAATCGATTTTTTTTGCCTTTTTCGACAGTTTATACTTTCAAGAATATCATTATCATTTATATAATTTATATCAATATCATTTTATCTTGCAAAAATCGGTAGTTAAATCTTTAAACTCGTTTTTCTCGAAATGAAATTTTTGAAATTTGCTGCCATTGTAACTCAGAGAGCAATTATCCGATTGACTTGAAATTTGAACTGAGTACTCTTGAATATATTTACTCTACAATGACGTAGGATATTTTTGATTGGATGAAAATTGACGATTTCGCACCGAAAAAAACGACCATTTTATAGGCAAGAAAACAGATTTTTTTCACAACTACGCCATTTTGTTAGATTTTGATATTTTTCGAAAATCCTACGTCATTGTACAGGAAATACCTTCCAGTTTAACCACATTTTTCTCTTTTTCGGTTTCAGCTACTCAATCGGCCGGAATCATGTCAGCAGTGGAGGAACTTCTTTTTTGGCGCCTCCGAAGACAGCGCATAAGTCGTTTGGACCTCAATATTTTTGTATGAAAAAATTATGTAATATAGTTCAAATATAGCCAAATATATTCTTAATTTTCCGAAACATTTAATTGAGTACTTTTCTTCCAAAAAATTCCCGAAAATCACCAAAATTTTCAGCGTTCACACTGGTATAGCCCCTTAAACGTATTGAAGAGTCGCGAGTTCAACATGTGAAAGGAACAGGCAGCTTTCGCGATTACGAAGGGCCCGCGCTCGAGCTACCGAACTGGTACACCGTGACGTGTCCCTCGGAGCGATGAAGCCGCGGGAAAACAGGATCTCAATGCGAACCGGTCCACTTCCGATCGTCAGCGAGAAATTTGAGTTCCGCGAGTATACGTCGATAATCACCCGCCTCGATATAATAGCAATTCTTTGCCTTCTTCTTCTTCATCCTTTCTCACTCTACATCCGTCGCTCCTTCGCCTTGGGCCAGTCCTCTTTTTCCATCTTTCTCAAAGTGTATTTCTACATCGTCTCGCGTTTCGCTTCCCCAGCTCGATTTACGAAGCGTGACTGCGGGTTCGCTGTCCAGTCAGTTCTGACAGCATCCACCGCAAATGTGAATAAGAAAAGACTTTACCCGCTAGGGGAAAAAACCTCGAACCAAGGTCCATGGAATTTTTGGAGGCTCGGAAAGGCGTTCATAAAAACAGGGCCAACTTCTTTGCGCTCCTGGCGCACGTAGGCCACATTACGATAATTTAGTCGAAAATCTCGCTGCTTCGTTAACGACAGGTCACCATTCGTGACCATGAAAAATTCGATTTTTTTTACATGATTTGCATCCTTAAAGTCTTCGGATTTGCTTGTTTGCGCTGTCAAAAACGAACACCAAATACGATTTTTTATAACGTTAAACTTTAAATGCTTTTTCTGGAAACAGCCTTTTTCAGGGCGCGGGATGCCCTACAGTTTCGACGGATGAACCGATTCACATGAATCTCTGCTCTGGCAGAAAAATTCTATTGATATCAACTAACCACGTCTATTTGATTTTAAAAAATTGAATTAACTAGATTTTTCGTGAAACCAAATTTTTTATTGCATTCCATTATTGGAATGATTTATTTTTAATATATTTATTTACTTAAACCAACATCTATTTAATATCGTCCAATAACTGAATACTTTATTTAATCCTAATAAATATGTGATTCGGTATCATATGTTAAAAAGCCAATTTCGTTGAATCCACTAAATGTATCTATTTGATTTTTTTTAAATCTAAATTAAATAGAATTATCGTAGAGTGAACCATTTTTCTATTTGATTGAACTAATGGTCTGTCTTTATTGCAACACATATATCAAAGGGGAGTGGGGGCAGAGAGGGGAATTATATTAGGTGTAGTAAAAAAAAATCCATTATTTTTTTATATTAGGTGCAGTAAAAAGAAATCCATTATTACACCCAATATATATACACACACACAGACACACAGGGTGTCCCTCTTATCTCTGCCACCCGAAATAACTCGGTAATTATCGACGTCACAAAAAAATGTTCCAGACAAAAGTTGTACGGTGTGAATCAAATGCCACCAATTTTTTTTATTTCGCTGGAGGCGCTGGCACACAGTGAAGGTGACCTCCACTTTGTTAAGTGGAATGGTACATTTTTTTCAACCATCTTGTGGAGCACCTCAAGCCGCATAAAAAACATTAGGGATCAAAGTCGCTCAAGGTCATTTCGAACACCTATTGAGATGAAATACAAATCTAAATATCTCGGGACACTACCAAATATTTGGTAGTGATCCGAGATATTTAGATTTGTATAATCGATACTGACCTTGAATGACCTTGAACAACTTTGACCCCCTAATGTTTTTTATGCGGCTTGGGGTGCTCCACAAGATGGTTGAAAAAATGTACCATTCCATTTTAAAAAGTGGAGTTGACCTTAACGTAGCTTCAGCGCCTTCACCGATAAAAAAAATAGGGTGGTCCAGTATGGACGGCCTCGAACGCTGAAACTTTTGTCTGAAAGATTTTTGGATATGATCAATAGTTTGAGTGCTATTGCTCTGTAACACTTTATGTGCCTCACCCTGTATATGTCTGTATGTATATATATAGGTTATGTGTGAAAAATCTATAGCATGTTATTCGATAAACCTCTCTAATTATCACAATGATATTGACTAATTGATATAGTTTATGTGATACAACAAATAATTATAGGTATTCGTTTAGTCTCTTGGGCCATATCTGCGACCAAGCTGTTACAAGCACTTGGTAGCATAGGAGGAACGTGCGTAGCTATGCGTAGGTAGGTTCTAGGTTCGATTCCACATAGGTGAGATATCTTCTTCGAAAAAAATCACTTCGGAAGGCCGGGGAACGACGAATTACGATACAAAATCGTTATGGTAAAACTCTCATTTAAGTATTTCATGACATTTTGGATATTATGAAATATTTTATGCATATAGTATTTACACTTAGATTTTCAGTGTACATTGCAAGCAAATAAAGAATTATTTCAATCGAATCTTTATTTATTCAATTTGAATATGTTTAATATTTAAAAAGGATAGCTAAAATAAATTTCTAGAAACGTATTGGATTAAAATAAATCCTATTTAAATTAAGTTTTTTTGGCAATGTGTAGTGCATTGCCAAAAGTGAAACCATAATTTGAATTAAAAATCACCGTCCTTTATTGAGACCTTCATTTATTATAAATGACATAAAATACAAAATAAAAAAATAAACAAACAAAAAACAAAACATGGAAATTTATATGCAAACAAAAAAATAGTAAACAAGCAAAATTTAAATTAGAAAGTTTTATAAAAATCAGCGCAGTGGTAGCTACCAGAATGCAAACAAATGGCATGGTCACTTTAATTAACAAGATTGAGATTGTTGAAACAATAACCGCAAAAAACAGAGGGCATCAGAAGTTTTGTCTTTCAGGGACGGCCTTATCTTATTGCAGGTGTATATAGGCTGATAGTTCTCCCTCGAGTGAAAATCACGGCAATCTTTTGTCGTCGCGAGTTTTTCGTAGAGTCGTCGTTGTCGTCGCGACAAGTACGAGGACGGCCAAATTCGAGAGAATCTTATGGACCGGTTCAAGGCCGTATATACCGTCGAATAAAGTCCCCACCAAAATATTTCCGGGAACGAGCAGGCGGGTTGAAACCCGTCTGACGTTAAGGGGCCCGCGTAAAACGTGTGCGTACGTTCTTATAATTATACCTGTACCAGCGGAGATTCCTCCTGTACACCTACACACACCGATACACCCTTTCGTTTTTTTTTTTTCGTTTCTTTTTCACGAGTCCGGCAAGCAATAAAACGAGTCGGAGACCCGCTGCCTTAGAGCCGAAGTAGAAGAGAACTTTCACTTCGTTGAGGCCGCGCGCACATAACACAGTCAACGCGGAGAAGTCGCGCCGCCACCGCCGCGCCTTAGTCATAATACAATTCTCTTAAATATTCCTCGAGACCGGCCGTGTGCACGGCAACGCTTCACTTTCATGCGCGAGCCTCGAGCCTCCTCGGCATATGCTGCATGCGAGCCTTTAATTGGAAAGGATCTTTCTCTTTACAGCCTCCCATTTCCATCGGCCCGATTTATCTTACTTGTAAATATATACAGGGTGTCCCGAACTGAATGCGTTCCCTGAAATGCGAGGTTGGGGGTGAAATTCTGAGTCGATTGATATAAACATGTGTGGGTCTCAGATGAACACCTGAATTATTATTGATTTTTAAAGGCGGGCCAATCAGGTGCGCCCGATGAGCCGGCGTACGGCGGTGAGCGGTACGCGCGTGCAGTGAGGCCTGACGGGAGGACCGCACCTACAGGCGCCACTATACGCGCGTAGCGCTCACCGCCGTACGCCGGCTCATCGGGCGCACCTGATTGGCCCGCCTTTAAAAATTAATAACAATTCAGGGCTTGATCTGAGACCCACACATGCTTATATCAATCGACTCAGAACTTTACCCCCAACCCCCCATTTCAGGGAACGCCTTCAGTTCTGGGACACCCTGTATATGTACGCGAGCATTCCCGGAAGAGGCTAGAGAACATTCGGATCGAGGGGAAATCCCCATGCTCTAATGCCACCTCCAATCTTACCATTCACATTGTTTCTACGCAGCATTGGGTTTTGCAAAGGTTTTTCTTCGTATTGGGAATTATTGTCCACAATGGCGGAAAGTCGTTGCTTTGGGGAAAACTCGCAAACCTGCGAAAATGGGTTTGTTACACTGTTTTTTACCTGTCTTAAGGCGTTAGAACGTAAAGGCCAACGAACGTTGGCTACAAATTTGAATTTATTTTTTATTTTTTATTTTTATTTTATTATTCTATGGATCGTTCTCAATATATCTGTAGAAACTGCTTAATGATACTCATAAAATTACCCAAGTTATAAAAATTACTAGCTTTCCGCTCGCGGCTTCGCTCGCGTAGGCTTGTGTTGAATGCTCGTTAATGAAATGTGCTCCTGAAATGTTTCATTAAGGAACACGTAGAATTGTGTTGAAGAGCATTAGTACTAAGTTTCGAATAAATCTGAACAGATATTTCTTTTACGGTACAAACTTTGCTACCCCCTTTTCCTCTTAAGGGTTGAATTTCCAAAAACACTGAAATTTCATTAATTGTGACTAGGAGCAGTAATAAAATGTTTCAATTAAATTTGACCCGATTTTTTTAATTTTCCGTACAAACTTTGTCACCCCTTTTCATTTAGGGGTTGAATTTCGAAAAACGCTGAAATGCGTGGTTTATTAATTTTGTTAAAGAGCTTTAATACTAAGTTTCAAGTAAATCTTCTGACCACATTTTTCCATTTTTCATACAAACTTTGCCATCCTCTTCCTCCCCTGTGGGGTTGAATTTCTAAAAACGTTGAAATACGTGTATCAATAATTGTGTCAACAAGCTCGAATACCAAATTTCAAGTAAATCCGACCAGATTTTTTTCAATTTCTATACAAACTTTGCCACTCCTTTTCTCTCCTAAAGGCTTGAATTTCGAAAAATCGCTTCTTAGTGGGTGCTTACGTCACAAAAACAACCTACTGTGCAAATTTCATGTAATTCGATTCAGCGGTTTTCGCTCGGCGTTGATGAATCAGTCAGGACATGATCTTTTACATGTATGGATAAAAGGAGTACGCTCGGGGAGCTCGATCGAGACGCAGCAACTTTAAGGGGTGAGATCCCTTTAGCAGGGGAAAACATTTTCTGATTTTCATGATTGTTTTTAAAGGAAAGATTTCTTCACCATTTTTTAGACATGGGGTATGTTTTATTACTACTTTTGGCTGTTGCATGGTATTTTTCTTTTTTTTTAATCTTTGAAAATGGCGGAGGTATGGTACAGTCTGCATTTTCAAAACTGGCGTGGCTCATAGCTGAAAAACTAATCGAACGATTTTTATGAAATTTGGTATAAATCTTTCTAACCTTATTGCGTAGAACATGAGCCTAAATTTTTTAGAAAAAAAAAAATTTATTGTAAAATGTAGCCGTTTCTTTCGGAAAATTCAATATTTTCTTTCCAAAGCGTACCATTTCATCGATTTTCAACATTTCTCACTTTTTCTTGGTTCATATTCTGCGTATGAGTGTTAATGAAAGAAAATCCTTCGTTGGTTTATTTTTCAGATTAATCCCGCCGAGGCTACGTGTCACGCCGTCTGGCAACATCCGCCGCAACCCGTTTAGAAGACCGTAGCATACCTTCGCCATTTTCAAAGAATAATTTTTAAAAATACCATGTTATCCCCAAAAGTAGTAATAAAACATACCCTAAGTCTAAAAAATGGTGAAGAAATCTTTTTTTTTTTTAAATCATGAAAATCAGTAGTTTTCTCCTCGCTTAAAGGTATATCCCCCTTTAAACGCGTTTTTCTCGAAAGTATGCTTTTGAAATCGGCAACCACGTATCTCGACAACCAATTGGCCGATTGAGCTCAGATTTGGCATACATCTTCAGTAGACGGTTTTCCAACGTTGTTGGCAGCAGAATTGAGTCGATAAATATATATATATATATATATATATATTGTACAACGCCTTGGTCAATGGTCAAAAAATAGGAAAAATTGATAATCAAAGTTTAGCATGCCACCAATTTGTACACTTTTCTCGCTGAATCTGATACCAAACATCACATCGCTCGTACATACTAATTGTGAGAATATATATATATACTTTTTTTTCAGCTTCATATAACGTCGACAATGCTGGTCGGGGGCGTTTTCCGTGCACAGTTGTAAACAAACGTACAAAACCACATGATAATCTTTTTTTTATTTGTACATATTCTTGTAGCATCAATAAACATGTGTATTCATTTTTGAGTTATTTTTTTAGTTATCCTATCCTAAAAATCACCTCCAAAACAGCGCTCTAAACATTAATACTGCCTTAAGGTGCGAGAGAGACAGCGCAATAGCGGTAATGACGATGGACAGAAAAAGCTTTCTCGTCGCGAAAAATGTGTTTTGCATCGCGTTGGGTATGCTGAAAAACATTCGAACAAAATACGCTCTCGACCTGCTTCAAAATATACTCGAATATACGCTAATGGAACTCTCCGTGCACACAGAGGGAAAACTAATTGCCAATAATTTTCGACGTGCCTGAAAAATTTAGTACTCGTTACGGCGATTTTGTTCCGGTACGAATTCAGGCGCGAATCGCACTTTCCACATGGGCGAATAAAAAATGACGGAGGTGATAATTACACCTATCCTGCAGTAATTATCATTTTAGTAACTAATTACTTCATATAATGGACGGTATATAAGCGTTCGCTATACAATGTTTTTACGCGAACTCCACTTTGATTTACTTTCTTTTTTTTTTTATTCAGTGAAATGCAACGAAAATTCATGTTTTTAATCATCAAATTGTTATTATCCAAATTATTTGGTACTCTTAAGTGACAAGTAGCGCTCAGAGGTTTTTTAAACAATGTTTACTAACCAAATTGTAAACAAATTTTTTCGATGACATTGGAAACAAATTTTGCGAAGTAAATTGAAAAAAAAATCCAAAAAAAGTGTTAAAGTGGTTAATTATATAATATCTATTATTAATGTCTATAATATGAATCTATCAAAGAAATTCATGAAAATAGCTTTTTTTAGGACCTAACGTGAGAAGACGCCTTAATATTTTTTTTTTACATTTGGCTAGCATATTATCTCCATGGAGTGCCGTATACATGCGACGATTTTTATAGTCGTAATTTTTCGTAAAAAGTTCTGTAACTTGACTTGAAATTTGACCAGTATACTGGGATGTATTTTGACGTCATTATAGACGAAAATCAATTGATTGTTAAATATTCGGGTGAAAGGAATACCTTAATCACCTTCAAACAAAGTGCGTCCATCCTGCGAGACTACGATCGAGCAGCGCTCGACAAGAACATTCGGTTGCCTCTTAATGCGATCTATCTTTCCTTATCGTCTCATATGTTTTGTCTTCTCGAGACGGCAAAAACCACACGACCCTTGTTGATATTCAATTACAGTCAGTCTTATATATATATTTGTATCGAACGCAGGGGACGCTGTACCGGGGTTGATTGCAATACCGAATTGGATGACCACCGTATTGCACGGACTGCTAGTCGAGTGTGCATTACTCGAGATAACAGTGATGCACTCACACCAAAAACTTCCGGTATACGATTATACTGTATTTTTCCCAATGCCTTGTCAGTTTTCGAACGCCTAGTGTGCTCCTTTCGTGAAGTCAAAATTGTGGTTGCAAAAAATATCGAGTGAAATCGAAAATCTCGACTGAAATTTTTATTATCAATTTTTCAAGATTTCTTCACCATTTTTGAGACTTAGGGTTTTATTACTACTTTCGGCTGCTGCATGGTATTTAACATTTTTTTAAATTAACCTTTGAAAATGGCGAAGTTATGGCACGGTCTTCTAAGATGCATTTTCAAAACTGGCGTTACGTATACCTGAAAAACTAATCGACGGATTCTGATGAAATTTGGTATAAATCTTTCTAACCTTATTGTCTAAAACATGGGTCGACAACCAGCGGCCCGAAAGATTTTTGCTGCAACGAATGTGACCAGGATTGCCAGCTCCCATTTTGGGTTTTAGAGGATTTGATAAGATACAATAAAGGACTAAGACTGAAAATGAGGGACATTATGTTATTTTCAATAAAATGCTCTGTTATGGTATCAGTAACGACATTTATTAATAAAAAGAACAATTTTAATGTGCAACGTATTATAGTCGTTAATTGAAGCCAATAGTAAGTGCTTAGTTATTTAATAATGAACAAAAGTAAAAAAATTCCTCTCATAAAAACAAATGCAAAATTACTTTTTTTTTACAGTATACTTGGTATTACTGTTTGCTGCTTTAAGACGGGATATACATTCAAACAGGAACAAAATTAGCGATATTGAGGGATTTTTTAAGTTCGATTTTATTTGTGGTTCCGCTTTTACAGTGTCAATATCTGACTTATTTCGGTTTTTGGTCCACGTATTCGTACACCAGGAAAACATCCTTTCGGCCTGGGCGTTAGACACTGGGATGGAAAACACGTATTGTATTATGTTTAGCAGATCATTGTTTTCATCCGTCGATTTTAGAATTTCAATCCATTTTTCAAGAACGTTTTGTTGCTTCTTTTCTTCTATTCTTTTCGTCAAGAGATAGTTGAGGTCGAGGGTTTAGAAGCTATGAACATTCCGTCGACCGTAGAAGACCTACACAATGGGCCTGGTATCGATGATTCCATGTAATTTGACAAATTTCATGATTTATTCATTCCCAAATTTTCAAACGCGTTTTTCCCAAAACCACATTTTTCAAACCGGCACCCAAAATTTCTCGAAAACCAATGAACCGCTTGCCACGAGGTTTTTTGTGGTTATTCTATACACCATTATCTAGTACTTGCCATAGGTTTTTTTTTTCCGTTACTTAGTTTTCGTTTTAAAGGCGAAATAATAACTAATTTTTGGCCCAAAAATCACAATTTATGTTCAAACGTCCGCCATTTTGTCATAAATCGATATTTTCAAAATCGGCTATGACAAGTACTAGATTAAAGTATCTAATTTAACAATCTTTTTGTTTTTTATTCAGATGATTTTTGAAGAAACGCCAGTGGGTACCGTATACGCAGATTTTTTTACGACGCTCCAAGGATCATACAATATCCTTGTATATTTTTGATATTTTTAAATAAAGAAAATTAAACATATTTTTCTATGTATATACTTTTAGATAATTAAAACCCCAATCCGAAATTGCAAATAGTTTTCCTTGAAGAAAATCACAAAAATGACCTTTTTTCGGCTCCTAGGTGTATATCTCCCCTTAATATACAGAACTCTTCATACATACGCAGCCGCTGACGCGACTCAACGTATTTGCCATACGCATGCGTTCATTTTTCCCAAAATATTGGACGAAGTATTGTCCTCTATTTGCTATTTCAAAATAGGAGACAAGACGCATTTTTGGGTCTAAAAATGGGGACGTCCTTTAAAATAAAGGACGTCTGGCAACCCTACATGGGACGGACGATATCATAGTGTATGATACACCTACATGTAGGTATACTTTTATGACATATGGCCAATGTGCGGCCCGCACTAATCTCCACGTAAAATATTTGGCCCTCTTACAATAGAAGGTTGACGACCCATGGTCTAAAACATGACCCTAAATGTTTTCGAAAAAAAAGTATTTTTCTTATTGCAAAACGTAACCATTTTTTTCGAAAAATTGTATCTTTTAGTTTCCGAGCGTACCATTTCATCAATTTTTAACATTTCTCACTTTTTCTTGGTTCATATTCTGCGTATGAGTGTTAATGAAAGAAAAATCTCCGTTGATTTTTTTTCACATTAATTCCGTCGATGCTACATGTCACGCCGTCTGGCAACATCCCAACCCGTTGCCCGTTTAGAAGACCGTACCATACGTCCGCCCTTTTAACGATTAATAAAATTAAAAAATACCACGTAACAGCCAAAAGTGGTAATAAACCATACCCTAAGTCTCAAAAATGGTGAAGACATATTTCCTTTAAAAAAATAATCATGAAAATCAGCAATGTTTTCCTCGCCTAAAGGTATCTCCTCCCTTAACGTTTTTTGATCAGTAGCAGTAAGCACGTAAGAATCACAAACGCTCATGGAGCAAATGATTTTCCAGCGATCGACGGAGCTCGCGGTCTACGCAAAAGGTCCTTCCGGTCTAAATTCATTGCAGGCAGTTGATAAATCCTAACAAGCGGGAATACCTATCAAAAGTTGCTGTAGAAACAAATCCCCACTGCTTCCACTTTGCTCTTTAATTTCAACATTTTTCAGTGCTTTGCAATTGCTCCGTAACGCAGCCTTTGGAAAGAGATCATGGCGAGCTCGAAAGAGCTTTAGGAATCAAACCGTTAAAGCCTCCGGTTCAAAGCCCCCTCCATTGTTTCGAAGCTGAATAGTGGTCATACATTCACAAATCCCTTTTCATTCGGCGAATCGTTCGTCCTCATTACTACGAACCACCAAATTGCTCTAATCGTTCCCACTCCTACTTACGTCGTTTTTTTTTCTTTCACGAAAACGTTCCGGGGATGAAAAACGAAAAAATACCATTTTCGCAACTACGTGCGGTTGTTTGAACTCCACGTTGAACATGAAGGAACTTCGGGAACAGAAGTAGCAACGGAAAAGGGCCTTCTCATCAGGTGCAAAGAGCACCTGTTTGCACCAGCTTGTGCTCTTAAATATAAAAATTTGTCGGCGGTATGAGGACGCACTGAAAATGCTCGTACACTGAGTACACTTTGCTACGTACGTACAAGTCGGTACGATACATTTTTCGCAGAAGTTTGCCCGCTCCCCCTCAGCTCCCTCGTTGCAAGACCGGTAAAAGATTTATGTTGGTTTCTTGCGCGGTGTCTGGTGACCCGATTATAACACCCTGGTACTACTCCCAAGATGTGCATACACGTGTGTGTATGTGCGTATATGCACACACACACATACATACATACACACATACACACACACACACACACACACACACACACACACACACACACACACACACACACACATATATATATATATATATATATATATATATATATATATATATATATACCTGCAGTAAATCTTCAGTAATACGAGTACAAGACGTTAATTCATCGGGAGAATTACATGAGGTTTAAGAAAATACTTTAAAGCTCGGTGCTCTCGACTTTAGGATACATTATATATAAGATACTCCATATTTATCGTGCACGTACTTCTTTTTTCCTGTACTTCTCATACCGTGTCAATTCTTTCCATTTTCATTACATGTCTCCATTTCTTGCACAATGTTTCCTCTCTAATAACGCGCCTGGTCAATGAGTATGAGTACAACGACTATTCGAGTACGATGAGATTGAAGTTTGCATCATTGGAGGATGATGAAAACCATTTATTTTCAACTTGGTCGATTTTCTTGCATATTTCAACTGGGAAAGTCACTCATCCATTTTTCAAGATACTCATATGATTTGTAATCGAAGTCTAGGAAAATAATTTGTCGTAATAATAAGAAGAAGGATTAATTAAAATCTAAACAGTAAATTTCGTTGCGTTCCAACAGTGCAAACTTCAACACCATTGAACGACTGTGCGAACGAGCCTCTGACGATTCAGCGGAATATTTCCATTTTGATTCGAAAATCGTTGAGAAATGTGCGTACTAAAAATTACGGACAAAAGCCGCGACGGGGAGCTAGACAATATTTTTGTGGATGCTGCTTGAAGGATGGCGTCGAAGTTTGCATCATTAGAATACAGCAAGATTTTTTCTTTATTGGTTAAAGTTGTTTGGCTGATCGAGGCTTTGAAAATCACTCGAACGGTTTTCACGTATTATTATTAAAGATTTGAGACCTCAATTTGCAAAAAAAGGCTTTCGATAAAGATAAAAATTAGGAAAGGGAAAATACGACAAAAAACATCGTTGCATTACAAGAATGCAAACTTTAATGGCGTACTTAAAGGGCACATATTTCGTGTACTGAAGGATGGTATTTACGATTTGGGGTATTTGCATGGCGTTGAAGTTTTCATCGTTGGAAGTCAACGGAAATTATTCCTTGTTTATTGTTTTTTTTACGATATAGACTTTTTTGTGCATCGAGGTCGTAGTATCTCTACGGATGAAAAAAATGTTTAAACGATTTTTGTAGTCCAAATGGGCCAAAAAAGAGGGAGAAATAAAAAAACTATTTAATTCCGTTGCATTCCAAAAATGGAAACTTCAACATCCTGCATGGGCAGCATTTCGGCGATATTTTCTTCGTAACGAAGTCCAGCATTTGGAGAAATATGGGGAATGACGACTTTTCTCTTTTCGTTTGGAAATCGGCAGGAGCCTCGAGAGTGTTACTCGTACAGCTCGCGTTCTGCAACGAGATACTCGAATATCCGCATGCTCATATCCACGGTGTTTGACGCATGGACCGACACGATTTTTTGGGGGACTTAGGGACCATTTGCTAATTTTTTCACCCTTTGACCCTATGTCCTAAGTGTCGGTAATTGAGATATGATTTTTTAAGTTTTTTTTTAATTACATGAAATTTCGCCTTTAAATCGTCATCACTTTTTTGTTTGTGGTTGTAAAAGCACGCAATAACTTTTGTTGTATTGTGCAATGTATGTTTATCATAAATGTATAATTATTTGATACAATTGGTTTTAGGAAAATGACTCGTGAGCTTCCAAAGTCTTAAAAATGTGTAAATGTATGAAAAACTTCAACTTCTAAATTCATTATAACAAAAACTTATCCTCTTTATTTTGACCACATAATGAATGATTTCTGTGGCATGTAGCATACTGTTGGAAAGGATATAAACTAGAGAACTGTTTGAAACAAAGCCAAGTTTAAAATAGCTTTCAGTTTTTTTTATAATGAATTTAGAAGTTAAGATTTTTCATACATTTACGCATTTTTAAGACTTTGGAAGCTCATTAGTCATTTTCCTGAAAAAATTGTATCAAATAATGATTTATTTATAATAAACATACATTTTAGAATACAACAAAAGTCATTTCGTGCCATCACAACCACAAACAAAAAAGTTATGACGATTTAAAGACGAAGATTCGGGTAAATAAAAAAAAATCATATCTCAATTACCGTGACACTTAGGAGGGTCTAAGGGTGAAAAAAACTAGCAAATTACCCCCCCCCCCCCCCCTCCCCCCAATCCATGCCCCAAACACGCTGTATAAAAATAATATTTAACGATGGAATGTATAGTTCAAAACGCCCAAAAGGGTTCCGGGTAAAAACGATGCGCGATGTTCTCGAACGCGACAGCAAGCGCATTGTGTTACGAAAATGATCAATTTATAGTAACGCGGGTTGCGCTGAATAACGAAACCGCTTTCGTAACTCACGAACGATATATGGCCAAGTCCGTCCCGTGGCCGCTCGACCACAGAGTGGCATCGTTCGCTGTTTAGAAAGCCGCCTGGAAACGGTATAGAACATCGCGCTACGAATAGACTAAAAATACCGTTTCTTATTAGCTAAAATCGATTGGAATGGAGCATCGAAAAATACGGAAATTGCGGTACTGTAATAATCCTAGTGTCTCGGGAAACTTTTCGGTTGTTCCGAAGGACGTAAAGGTGTCTGTGAAGAACAGTGCGTCGTATATCGCGGAATCAAGCCCTATAAGGGAGGGTCGAGCTTTGTGTTAATAAACCTTTAAGGGGTTAGGCCACTCTAGAGGCCGAAAAAATAGGCGTTGTGGGTATTTTTTTTTTCAGAAAAACTACAAAATAAATCGAGATTACAAAAAAGGGTTTTTGTCATACATATCAGTGCCTGTATACAATAATTTTTTTAAGCGATTAATTTCAAAATGGCGGCTGTGCAGCGTTTATCTCAAAACTGCATTTTTTAAGTTGGCCGGAAACATAACTCGCATAATTTTTAACGGATTCACTTGAAATGTTGAATATATCTTGAAAAATACATTGTCTATGAAAGTACGTAGGATTTTTTTTAATATTATATTTAAAGTACGAAGGATTTTTTTTTATTTTATATTTCATTTGTTATTGAAAATTATCTGACGAAATTTTTCATTTTTAAAAAAATTGCCTAAAAAATCGTCAGATAATCGCTAATAACAAATGAACTATGCAATATAAAAAAAAAACCTACGTACTTCCATAGACAATGTATTTTTCAAGATATATTCAACATTTCAAGTGAATCAGTTGAAAATTGTCTGAGTTATGTTTCCGGCCAAATTAAAAAATGCAGTTTTGAGATAAACGCTGCACAGCCGCCATTTTTAAATCAGTCGCTTTAAAAAAATTATTGTATACAGTCACTGATATGTTTGATAAACACCCTTTTTTGTAATCTCGATTTATTTTGTAGTTTTTCTGAAAAAAAAATGCTCAAAAAGCCGATTTTTTCGGCCCCTCGAGTGGCCTAATCCCTTAAGGCGTCTGACATTTAAAAAAAATTTGCATAAGGTTCCAACCCACCCCCCCCCCCCCCCGAGCTGCTATTTTGTACAAACCTTCCTTTTAATATTTGAAGACAACCCCAGAAAGGATTTTTGGCGACTCACAATAGTTTCCGAGATATTGAATTTTTAAGTTTTTGTTTAAAGGTAAGGTTCCGATAGCCCCCCCCCCCCCCCGGGGGGGGCTATCGGATGGGGGGGGGGGGGGTTGAGCTGAAATTTTGCACAAACCTTCCTTTCAATATTTTAAGACAACCCCTAAAAGGATTTTTGGCGACTCGCAATAGTTTTCGAGATATTTAATGTTAACTTTTTTTTCACGCCCACCGACTATATCTATATCTGCTACGTCTTCGTTCATATATATATACGTCACGCGCTCTCCGTTTTGTCCAAACAAAAATACCACAGCGGATTTTACCGTAATTAATGCATGAAATAACTAGAAAAAATTACCAGAAATGTATGAAAATATGAATAAATTATCGTCAGAGTTGCGGAAATTTCCGTCTTTTTCACCATAAAAAAAATCCAAAAAATCATCTTATTTTTCTCACCTTGTGTTAAAAAAATAAAAAATTTCGTTTTATACGTTCGAGTTTATGAATTCAAAAAAATATACCCATTTTCCGAGCGGCCAGGGTGGCCAGACGCCTTTAGGATACTGCTTTCCATTTTACATTTTTTGCATCGCTTTCCATATGAATAATATCGAATGAGATTGTAATTTGCATCGTTGGGATGCAACGATCAAAACCGATATTTTTAATTGCTCAAGTTCCTTTTTGCAGTTTTTAGCTATGCAAATCCCGCAATCATTTTTTGAGACGCTTATTCGAAGATCTACAATCGAAATCTCCCGATAAATATATTTGGTACAATGATAAAAACAAAAAGTATAAACATAGAAAACGTTTTCGTTGCATTACAACGATGCAAACTTCGACACCGTCAATATCGAAGTTTGCATCGTTGGAACGTGACGAAATTTTTTTCGTCTACTTTATATTCCCATCCAAAATATTTGTTTAAAAATGTACGCTTCAAAACTTGGAAGAAATGGTAAAGGAGTATTTTGAGCGAAACTCGTAACCTAAAAATGCGAAAAAAAGATTTTGATAATTCAAGCTGATGACGTTGTAACATGGATTTTCGTTGCCTTCCAACGATGCAATGGCTCAGGGCATTTGGTTTGTTATGACAAATCGTTGAGGGGTAAGGCCACTTAAGAAAGGGTAGAAATGTCGAAAAATCGATTTATTAAAAAAAATGCCTTAATATCTTAAAAATTACATACTCAAAGGATTAAGGTGGGAAAAATGTCTAAATACTTCTATTTTGAATTTTGGCGCAGCCCCTCTCAGTCCGATGCAATCCGTACCGAAAACTTTAAACGCGTTTTTCTCGAAACTACATTTTTCAAGTCGGCCGGACTCATAACTCGAACAAATCTTGAGCGATTGACTTGACATTTTAACTGTATATTCACAATTACATTCTGCATGGAAGTACGTAGGATTTTCTCGATATATCACACAGTTTTTTATTTATAAACAATTTTTGGACGATGTTTGTTTGGGTTCGATTGAGAATTTTGAACTTTTATGTAAAAAACGCGCTGTTTTTGCAAAAATCGATATATATAAAAAATCCTACGTACTTCTGTAGCTATTCACATGTATAATCGAAAAAAAAATATCATTCACTGTAAATTAAAAATTGCAGGTGCCATTGGTCCGGCCGCCCCTATGAAAAAAGGCTTGGTCGAAGAAAAGCTGTACAAGCGCCATTTTGTTTTATATTACGTAAAAAAAATAGTTTATACAGTGTATGATATGTACAATAAAGGACCTTTTTCAGAATTTTGATTTATTCCATTGTCGCGCTAAAAAAAAATCCCAAAACATACTTATTTTTTTCCCCGCTACAGTGATCTCTAAAGAGATATACACCTAGATGGTAGAGGTCGAGGATTTAGAAGCTATGAACATTCCGTCGACCGTAGAAGACCTACACTATAGGCCTGGTATCGATGATTCCATGTAAGTTGACAAATTTCATGATTTATTCATTCCCAAATTTTCAAACGCGTTTTTCAAATCGGTACCGAAAATTTCTCGAAAACCAATGAACCGATTGCCTTGAGGTTTTTTGTGGTTATTCTAGACACCATTATCTAGCATTTGTCATAGGATTTTTTTTCCGTTACTTAGTTTTTGTTTTATAGGCAAAATAATAACTAATTTTTGGCCCAAAAATCACTATTTATGTTCAAACGTCCGTCATTTTGTCATAAATCGATATTTTCAAAATTGGCTATAACAAGTACTAGATTATAGTATCTATTTAACAATCTTTTTGGTTTTTTTCAGATGATTTTTGAAGAAACGCTAGTGGGTACCGTATACGCAGATTTTTTTACGACGCTCCAAGGATCATACAATATCCCAGTATATTTATGATATTTTTTAATAAAGAAAATTAAACATATTTTTGAATATATATACTTTTAGATAATTAAAACCCCAATCCGAAATTTCAAATAGTTTTCTTTGAAAAAATTCACGAAAATGACCTTTTTTCTGGCTCCCAGGTGTATATCTCCCCTTAATTCAGCTGCCATGTTTCCCGCAGATATTCCGACACTGCGCCAAAATGCCCGGCTTCCGTCATTTTTCTCGATTTCAATATTTTTCGAAAATCCGTAAACATAAAAGAAAACGTCCGTATCCTATGGCAACTCAAGTTCCAGCTCGAACGTTCACCTGTCGCGTCGTTCATTACGAATGGTGGGCGGGCCATATTCACCCGAATACAATTGCAAGCCCAAGACGTTTTGTTGTCGCAAGTGCTGCGAGACGACGAGAAAAAAGAAAATAACAAACGTACCTGCTCCAATGAGTAGGCAACTGGCCGTCGCCAAAACGGTCCACCCGAAAAACATTGCGCTGCATCGGCCACCTTTTTTTCCCGATAAACTTCGATCCTCGTGTTGACACTGTGCCGAGCCCGTGGTAGAGAGGCCTCGTCGACACACTTCGCGCCGAGACGCGTCACCTGCCAACGTTTTTATTTTTTTTGCCGCAAATTTTTCGTAACTCCAAGCACCGTTCACGCGATCATCGTCCATGCCAGATCGACTCGTGAATCATCGTATCGAATACAATTTTGTATGCAAAAAAGAAGAAGAAAAACGTCTGAGACTTTTATCACAAGAAATGTTCGTTCCTTTGGCTTTGTCTGGGTTTTTATTTGATTTTATTCGATGAACTTAATTCGAATTGTAAAATTTCGTCACCTCGCGATTCGTCGCATTCCAATGCCCTGACGAGAATAGATCGTTTTCGTGATGGTTTTTTTTCTTTTTTCTTTGGTCAATTTAAAGAAAAATCGGTATGAAAAGGATCATCGAGTTCGTTAGCGAGGAAAAACAATTGGAGCACATGTTATTCACGGTATCGGCGTGACCCCAAATAATCACCTGGCACGTGCTTCCAACCTCGATTTTTTGTACATCGGCGAAACTAGGGTACACGACCGAGTCACCACCGATCACACACCAACTCGACGAATATCGAAGTACTTTTTGTCGGTTTATTTGACCCATCGAGGGACCAGCAAGCGATTTCTTTTTTTTTTTCGAATTTCGTCGATGTGGTCTCGTTTATCCCTAGGAAATTAACGGATTACGAATGACCGCGTTTCCGGCGAAATTATTCACTTCGCGTCGCTGCGGGTCTTCGCAGACTGACGTCGCTCGTCCGCGCATTCAAGTCACCGAACATTATTCTCACCCACCGATCTATTCCAGTTTACGATACTTTTGGGAAATATATCCATCGACGTGAATTCGTACCGCGAAACTTCAGGCGGAAGATACACACGCGAAGAGAAAAATCTCTGTAACTCGGAGAATTGAAAAGTTTGGAAGAACAGTCTCCGCGGAACGAGAGACCCGGCTTGAACGAGCTGAGCAACGGCTCGCGAGCGACTAGTTTCATCGCCATTGCAGAGCCATGGCCGCCGGACTGGTGCCCCAACCGCACTCCTAAAAGAACCTTCACTTTCCGCTCGTTCCTCGTTCGTACCTCCAACTTGACATCGCCATTGGTCGAAGAACGCCTCCTTATGTACCTACATTCTATACGGAACTTTTTCATTTTTACTCGCACACCTTCCATATCGGATGTCATCGATGACTTCTTTGACGCGCGGACCGCGCACGGCCATTTTGGTCCAACCGAAATATGATCGTTGAAGCGATGAACAAACGATCGTTCGAATCCCGTTAGACCGTTCGATAATCACGTCTATCAGTTTCAAACGAGCCTTATTCCTCCTGGGGCAGTACGTAACGCGACGATATTCGCCTTGAATTCTTCCCACAATGTCACACAATCACAAAGTGCTGACGCAATTTACTTTTTGAAAAAAAAAAAATACGCCAAGCAAACCGGATCTGTCAAGTCTTCAGGAATGTTACCGTAAAACGGGGTTGAATTGACATTAACCCGTAGTTACCACGCAGGTGCAAATTTGCACCACCTAAAATGGCTGGTTCGTGGCTTTCGGTAAATTTTTGCTCCGATTCTCACGTAATTTCGCCAAATAAATATTATTTTTCGCATGCGAAACCATGACCATTGGATTGCTGGGAAATGTTTACCTCAAGAAACACTGGTTATCGAATACTTTTGGATTATTTATACGAAAGTAATACTTTGAAGTGTATAGTACTATAGTATTTTTAATTACATAGTAGTATAAGTTAATAACGTAGTTATTAACTCATACTAACTTTATTTAATAGTTATTAACTTATAGTTATTATTATGCTAACTTAACATAGTTAACTAACTTAACTAACTTAACTAACTTAACAAACTTTAATAACATAGTAGTACTATAGTACTATAATAGTACTATAGTATTTTTAATTACATAGTAGTATAAGTTAATAACAGTTATTAACTTATACTAACTTCATTTGATAGGTATTCACTTATAGTTATTATTATACTAACTTAACATAGTTAACTAACTTAACTAACTTAACATAGTATAGTTGTTAACTTATACGCACTTAACAAGCTTTAAAAACATAGTAGTATAGTACTATAGTTTTTGTATGAATAGTACTTTGAAAATGCAAGATCCCAAATCGCACTAGTGTGGTTTGTACGTATCCTCAATCGAGGTGTGGTTACTACGGGTTAATGTTTTTATGGAGTTAAATTAACATTTTACCGCCGAGCTGAATTTTTTTCTGAACCTTTGTAACCTCTTTGCTGATCATCCTGTGCAATTTGAATACGATTCACACAACCGTTTTTTAGACAAAAAATCGGCAACTCGACGTATTTCGTTGGCTAATTACATTACGCTTGTGAAAAAGTCCCGATCATTTTTCAGTACATTATTAATATCTGCTAAGTGAATGTTACCACGGAACTGAAAAAATTATTAATATTTTTTATGGCGAATTTGTGCGAAAATCAAGCACACACAATATTATACTGTGCAATCATGGCAACGTCGTAGACGGCACGAATGCTACCTATCTTATCGGTATACGGTAATTATGCCCGGGAACCTCAAACTACTCGGTCGGGATAATTAACAACGAATATTATTGGTACTTGTTCTCTTAATTAGTAATAATTACTTAATATTATTTTGATAAATATGTTCAGAAATCATACATTTGTAGACATTTCTAGGCAAAGACAAAATAAGGCGGATTTTTTTCATGAATACATTTTTTTTAGAATATCGGGAACTTATTAGATTTTTTTTATTTTTTCGAGGTTATAGACAGCTTTAGTACACACTTTTTCTTTCTAACGGAATTTTGTTCACTCGGAACGATATTCATTTTCGACAGCTCCTTGGGTCGATATTGGGGTTACGAACGGGGCGCATATGTCTCTAACTTCGCGACACTTCTGCCAACCTGGGCATTATGATATACCACGATTTACGACGTTGCCAATTCGTTTCGAGTTAATTGAGCGAGAAAAAGTAATAGAAAATAATTATACAAAATAATGAAAACATTTAATGTAATCGCCGAATGTTCAAAAGTGCATATTTTTACAAATAGATGTAGAAAAAGAGTTCGTGAACGTACGTCTAATATGACGATAATTTGAAAGCTAACAGTTGGTAACAGTCAATCGGCTCCGTGCATAAGCATAGGGCGCTTCCCTCGTACTTCATCTCCAACGGCTAAACCCCATAACAACCTTAAGGGTAACTTTGCCAATTTCCGGGGCTACTTTAACAGAGCGCCAAAATACGGATTAAACGTCTGCGCATTTAAATGTGTTTGAATTTGTTGTTCAAGTTTATTATAATGATGCTACATTTAATTGTAATGCTGCTCAAGTTGATTTTGGTCTCGATGATAATTATAAGACTGATTAAGTGCCTATAATAGGATCCTAGGTACTTGATATTTTTATGTAAAATCTTTCCTTGATAAAGATGACAATGTGATTGTAAAAAATTGTTCTTTTTCAGTTAATTTCATGTATAATGCATAAAACAACAATTTTTCGAAAATCAAAATGATGTTAAAGTAACCCTCAATCTTTGACATAAGTTGCATATCAATGCTTTGTCACAGAAACCCCACATTCGAGGTTACTTTGGCACTTAAAAAAAATATATAAAATTGTAGGCTGGGGGGCTGGACTTTCTTATGCATTCGATGGCCAAAGGACACATTGTTCTTTGGAAGCAAAAAAGGTTGGAATTTAGGTTGTTAAAAAAAAGTTCCAAAAACTACAAAAAGCTTCCAAAACCTGTTCAAATTAATCCAATTTTACTGTACTCGGCCACATTTACGCAAATACTGCCGTTGGATTTATCGGCCGAGTTGTTATTTAGTCGTCGGTACGATACGAGAAAATTTGACTGATGGAAAAGTTTGTTCGATTTTGCGAAATCCATCGCCCGATGTGGCTGACAGGTATTTTCTTACCGTAAGCTGGCTCAGGTTAAGACTAATAATAATACGTAATAATCATATTAAGGAGGTTAACCCCATCTCCCCCATCGTAAACCAATATGTATTCAATATTGAACCACCAAAGGTTGATGAAAGTTTACGAATCTTGGCTCGCGAATGAGAAGCATTGCTGCCAGCCTCCATGTCCGCGAAGTTGCCGTATTTCGGCAACACTTAATATTAATTAATGGTATTAATAAATAATCTCGTGACATAAATAGCAATATGCATAATTATGAATGACTCAAAATTTAATTCTGAGTTGTATAAAACATGCGCTTATGCAGTTTTTGAAGTATTAATCATCGATAATGTTATACTTTTTTAAGTTGGTGTAACGTAAAACTTTTTGTTATCAACGTAATGAAAATATAAAAATGCATAATTTAACTCTTTAATTAGATATTTGATGAAAAATTAGCACCCACAGGATAAATCTATACCTGGTGTGCATTTCTTTGAGGTTCATTGAAAAAAAAAATCATAAGCCGTCATTTGACTCAACTGACCGCTCCAACCTCCTTAAAATGGACATAGTGAGAAGTGGAATATGGTGAGAATGTAATAAGGGGGAAACCCCCGGTACAATGGAATCTACGATTTAGAAAGATACTTTTAAGGTCGATAATAATTGATGGTTAATAATAAGATGGTTGGTAACAATAAATAATGACTTTTGTAGTGGTGGTTGATAGTGAGGTCGCTAATAATAACACATATAACTTTTATATGTTCATATATGAAAAAACAATTTCATTGTTTTTATTATTATTATGGTAGTACTTTCATTATTTCAGATATACCCCTTTAGGGTGTCACACAGAAGACGTATATGTAGGTGCGGGGGGCCTACATATCTAGTTATTATAATTATCATATTAATAATTATTATAATATAATATTGGATATAAATTATAATTATCATAATTATTTCAATCAATAATAAATTATTAACGGGATGCACCTAAATCGTGGCCGGAGGAATGAAGAATTTTCGTAATGTTTTTCCAGGAAAACGTGTGCAAGTTTTCAAATTTGTTGTCTTCTGACATAAAAGATTATGGTTTTAAGTGCTTTTTTGTACTATTTTTCGAATGAAAAATATTTATAAATGTGGAAGATACAATGGCGTGACCATTGCTGCTCGGAAACAAAATATCCGAAAAAAAATCAAACGCATTTAGTTTTTGCACGGAGTTACGTAGTGCTTGGATAAAGGATTTCATAAAATATTGATTTTTGAAAAAAACTGCCTCAGATCAAAATGAAAGTATAGATTTAAGGTTAAAAAACGCTTAATTTTATTTATTTGTGTCATTTTATCATATGATTTTTTAAATATGGTGGTAACCAATCTTGGAAAAGCCATTTTGAGAAAAACGCCCATAATTCCCTCACTTTTTGGGAATATTTTAGGAATCCATTGAAAACAAAAAATCGATATTTTCAACAATTTCAACTACGCGTAAGCCCTCAGTAATAATAATAATGTATAAAAGCTTCTAAGGTTAATAACAATACGTAATAATACTTAAGAATCGTTTTCTATAATAATAAGAAACGATTTTTTTTCAATCTAGCAATTCAGGCAATTTGGCCTAGTGGCTTGTGAAACTAGTGAATTCAACCGTAATTAATATCTCTTGCAGACTGATCAACTGCAATAATCGACGTTGAAATTCCAGCGCAATGTAGGATTTTTCACTTACATTTTTATCACGTAGATTTTAACAATTTTTTTCTCTCCAAAAATCGATGTTCTCTCCAAAAATCGACAAATTCTCAAGCTCATTTCCACTTTACATATTGATGACATCGGATCATATTTTCTTATTGATTAATGTCCAGTAAAAGAATTTACATGGCTGGACAAATTATTTTTCACGTTAGGTATGTTTGAAACGCCGCATTAATAGCGTCTCGGGCATCAACGATGCGCGGAACGCGCGTCTGCAATTAGTTAAATACCTCAAAGGCACAGTAGTTGCAATAAAAAAAATGACGGTACAACGATATCTAAAGAAAATACGCTAGGAACGAGGAATTCTTGCCAAATGCGAAAATCTTCACAATTGTGGTACTTTCACGTAACGTACCTCGCCGAGCTTTGCTCGTAACACCCGGAAACGCATTAATCAATGAGAAAAAAAATCTTTTCGCGATCCTCATTACCGCTAGAAAATTTGTGAGCCAACCTCTTTAAGAAAACCGATTGACCGTCAGTCGATACGGCAGATACAGTTGTCAACGTGTACGATCGATAAAAAAATTATCTACACCCTCGAGGTAGCCGCCGCGCATCGTGCAGTTTCTCCGGCCGTGCATAACCTACAAAATTCGTTTGTCCAAATAAAACGCGAGAGTACTGGTGCGAATCTCGTCAAACAAAAATATTCCATCGATGTTAAGCGATACGAAAATATTTCCGTTCAAACGTTCAATCTCGCGTATTGTCACGTTGATTTAGCCGAAGAACTTGGAGATTTCCTCGTGTTCGCATAACCTAATACTTCGCCAGAGCAACCAAAACAATCGTGCCCGATTGAACAATCGATAAAACAAACCGCGTTTCAAAATAATCCATCAATGTCGGGATCCGTGTCGAAAAGTTGGAAGGAGCACAATCGTATGCACAAAGAGCAGCGTAAAAAATGGCGCGAAGATAGGTTGGTGAAGAAAGTGAAGAAGGAAGAGGACAAGGTAGCGACCGAGGCATCTAAGCAGGCGGACAAGAGTTCGGAAAAATCGTCCGTTTCGACGATAAGTATAGCGGTGCCGGGCTCGATACTCGACAATGCGCAATCCGCGGAATTGCGTACGTACCTCGCGGGTCAAATTGCTCGAGCGGCTTGCATCTACAAAATCGACGAGGTCATAGTCTTCGACGACAGGGGCGAAGTGACGGAGAGCGAGAGGAAGAAATTGCGAAAGGACGAGTCGCTCGGAGAGGGAAGAGTCGCCTGTCTGCAATTGGCTAGAATACTTCAATATCTCGAATGTCCACAGTATCTGAGAAAGTATTTCTTCCCGTTGCACAAAGATTTGCAGTACGCGGGAGTTTTGAATCCTCTGGACGCGCCGCATCATCTGAGGCAGCAGGACGTCTCGCCTTTCCGCGAGGGCGTGGTCACCAACAAGCCAATCAAGCCTGGAAAAGGTTCCCAAGTCAACGTCGGCTTGCTCAACGACGTTCACGTCGACAAAGTTCTCAGCGCCGGCCTCAGGGTTACCGTGAGAATGTCGACGAATCAGGAAAATTCGAAGAAACTGAAGGGAGAAGTGGTCTCGCCTCTGGCGCCGAGAGCCGAAACCGGTATCTATTGGGGTTACACGGTGAGATTGGCCTCCAGTCTCGCCGATATATTCTCCGGAAGTCCGTACCCCAAAGGGTACGACATGACGCTCGGAACTTCCGACAAGGGCTGCAGCGTGGACGCTCTACCGACGCGTGGCCTCAAGTACGATCACGCCCTCGTAGTCTTCGGCGGCCTATCCGGACTCGAAGCCGCGGTGGAGGTCGATGCTTGCTTGAACGTCGACGATCCGGCTCTACTGTTTGACAAATACGTGAACACTTGCCCGGAGCAAGGATCCAGAACTATCAGAACCGAGGAAGCCATCTTGGTGACGCTTTCGGAGTTGAGGACTAAGTTGAGTCCGAACGATCCACCTCTGCCCCATTCGCAGTTTCAGACACTGACGCAATCCTCGAATGGACAAACTTCCGATAATGTTAAGAATCGCGGAAATCCTGTATCGGAGGACACTTACAATTCCGATTCTGAAGCTTCCAAAGACTCTTAATCATTTTATCCTGGAATATCGTTAGTCGATGGAACAATTGTTGAAAAAAAATGCTGATTTTCTACTTTTCGTTTATTCGTTTTTATCATGATGTATAATTTTTTATTACACTAACAGGGTTGTTATGCATTCTTTAGTCGGAAATTGCCTGACTTTTCCAGGTTCTCCATACAGGATTTGCAAGTGACCCAGATTAGGGTCGAATAAAGAACACTTTGTTTTCATCAAATATATATTTTGTTTCAACCATACTAGTATTTGTAAACGTTACAAACTATACGGGAAAAATTATGTACGTAGAAATAGCAATGAATCATTTATGTGAAAAAAAACAATATTTTGAATAGATTTGAAAAAACAACGGAAATTCTCAATTCGATCCTTCTATTGAAAGATTCTGCTGAACTGAATAACAATTTTTTTTATAAAAAATGTGGAAATGTTAAAAATTGAAATAAAGTTTTTAAAAAACTGGAGGTCGAAAAATAATTTAAACAGTGTAAAGTAAAAAGAATACGTTAAAAGTAAATACAGAACCTGTTCTTTATTATAAACAGATTTTTTTATGCCAGTTGTAATAAATAAAAAATAAATATAAACACTTATTTATAATAATAATAATGTGGTAGTGTATCGACAGATCGAATGCAAATGTATAGAGCTTTGAAGTAAATTAGTATTCAGTTTTTTAAATTTCCAATGTTTGGCACTGACATAACTTTTTTTGTGTATAATAAAGAATAATATATATGTTAAAAATATACAGAAATATTTATTTTTATACTGTTCAGTTTTTTTTGTCAAGTCGGTTTAATTTTTCGTAATTCTTGCAAAAAGTAAATTTTGAGAAAATTCCTCGACTTTTCCCTGATTATTCCAGGAGGAAAGAAATTCCCCGAGTTTTTTCGGTTTTCCAAATGCGTAACAACCCTGCATTACGGCCGTGGTGGTCTAGCGAAGATAACAAAAAATCGTTTGGGTGATTTTTGTACCCTGAATCGGCGAAAAACGTGCGACACAGAAAAAAAATTAACTTTCGTTGCATTCCAACGATGCAAACTTCAACATCATTGATTTTGCGGAATATTTGTTTTATGAAAGTAACATGAAAGGCCAGAAAAACAATTTCGTTGTGTCTTTATTATGGTTTTTTTAACATTATTCCTGAAGGAGAGTATCGCCAGCCATTTTTCGTCTGGAATTGTGTCCACTTTATAATTCTTGAAGCTTTATCAAAAACGTTTGAAGATTTTGTCCCGGAGCTAGATTTATACTTTCAAGTAACTCGAAAAATCTTTAAAATTTGGTTTATTTGGAAAAAAAGTAAAATGTTTTCTGCAGCTTTTCTGCCAAGCTTAGATAGCCACATATTTACAAAACTTTCCTCAACAGGAAATCAATTTATGAGCTACTTGGAAATTTCCCACTGCACTTTGTCAAACCTACAGCAAATATTCTTAAACGTTTGACAAAATGGAATAAAAAGGTAGCATAAAATTTTACCACAGATCAAATTGGGTAGTACGCTTGTAATTTGTACAAAAATAATTACATATGAAAAAAGGTATACAAAGCAGTGTAAAAAGTCTGCATACAAAGTGTACGCACGAAAGCAAATACCTTTCCTATTTTCACGACTTTTTGGTCGTTATACAGCTATTTACCGTATCCCTCAGGCTCTTGATAACTTTTTCCGGGTCGTCCGAGCCCGTCACTGCCGTTCCGGAAACTATCATGTTGGCTCCTGCCTGTAACGAAAACCTTCCAGTTCGCAAAGGTACTCCGAAATTGCTGTAATATGTTTCATAATTGATCGTGGATACCTCGGCGCAAGCTTGAATAGTATTGGGCCCGACACCGCCGTCCACTTCGATGTCCAATGTAGGATAATTATTTCTCAGCCAAGCAACCTTCTCCATCATCGATTGCATGAATTTTTGACCACCGAATCCTGGTTCGACGGTCATCACCAGAACCATGTCAGCCTTATCCACGTATTCTGCCACAACGTCCACGGGAGTACCAGGCTTGAGGGCAACGCCGACCTTTTTGTACCAGGGTAAAATAATATCACTCTTCTCCCCTGTAGGAATTGTTCCTTAGTTTATTTCAATGAATAGTTACCTTCATTCCTGCTTCTCTGACTTTTCTACACAGCGACGGTACATCCTGAACTGGTTCGACGTGGAATGTGTACTGATCGACTCCGGCGTCAGCCATTGGTTCTATCCACTAATGCGAATAAATGAACCCTAATCATTCGTATGTTTAAACCTTAATATTGTGCTACCTTACGCGAGGCTACAAATCGAAGGCGTCGACGAATTCTCCTTGCCGCAGTCAAGAAATCTTTTCCGAGCAAAAATAATTATTGAATAACTAATAAATCCCGATAGGAATGTAAAGCTACTTTTTTTTGCTGATTTTTACCGTTCATTTATCACTCACAACTGAGAAATAAATGAAGGTAGCTGGCATCAGAGTTGGGCGTAATTCTATTTATAAATACGCATACGAATCTATTCACATCGCGATTTTCATGTGCATATAAATACAAATCATTTTCGTACTTCACTTATTTGTATTCACATGCATACATACGAATACAATTGTATTCACAAATATTCTGAACATACAAATAAATTCACGGAAAAAATTGTGAATATTCAGAAAAAATGTGAATATTTACAAAAAATCCTGTGAATTAACAAAAATTCACAGCAAAATCTGTGAATGCAAATGTATTCACAAACAATTGTGAATAGAAAAAAATTCATAAAATAAGTTCTGAATTTTTTCGTATTTAAGACAGATTAAAATCAAATTCACAATTATTAGATTTAAATCTACACCAAAAGTGAGTTCTTACGTATTTTGAGAGAAAACATTGCGTCAAGACAAAGAAATTTTTGCAAAAAAAGTTGTAAGTTTCAAATATTACATTATAAATATGAAAAAAATCACAAAATGAGTTGTGAATTTTCTCAAGTTGAAGAAAATTAAAATCGAATTCACGACAATTATATTAAAATTTACACCACAAGTGAGTTCTTGCGTATTTTGAGAGAAAACATTGTTTTGAACCAACACAATGTTTTCTCTCAAAGTACGTAAGAACTCACTTTTGGCGTAAATTTTAATCCAATCATTGTGAATTTGATTTTAATTTGTCTTAAATACGAAAAAATGCACAACTTATTTTATGAATTTTTTTATATTTACAATTTTTTGTCAATACATTTGCATTCACAGATTTTGATGTGAATTTTTGTTAATCGCAGGATTTTTTGTAAATATTCACATTTTTTGTGAATATTCACAATTTTTTCTGTGAATTTATTTGTATGGTCAGAATATTTGCGAATACAATTGTATTTGTATGCATGCATGTGAATACAATAAGTGAAGTATGAATAAATTTGTATTTATATTCACATGAAAATCACGATGTGAATAAATTCGTATTCATATTTATAAATAGAATTACGCCCAACTCTGGCTGGCATGGAAGAGCTCTAGAACGACAAGCATTGAAGGTGCGACTACTTTGCATGGAACGACGTACTATGAATTTTCGTGCAACTAAATACTAGCTGCATATCTGGGAAAATGTAAATCTACCATTGACACGTTCATAGACAGCCAAGCTCCGTACAACATTCATGAAATTATAATATAATAATTCCCTTGTATTTTCTATTATCCAGATACAAACTTGCTGTACAATTGAGCATTGCTGCTTCCCAAAACAAACGAAAATCAGATTTTTCAAATTTGAACAGCTCGTGCAATGGAATTGGGTCTGCAATGTCACGAGGTATTATAGTTTGCATCGTTGGAATGCAATGACAATGAATGTTTCCGAATTCCTTCAATACCTTTTGCCATACTTTGTCTACAAAAATCGCTCAGCGATTCAAAAAATACTAACTCGGCGATCTCCAATACAAATCATTAAAAAAGATACGTAATAATAAAGATAAGGAAAATAAAACGTAAAAAAGTTTTGCGTTCCAATGCTGCAAACTTCGCCGTCATGTGACATCCTACAGCTCTACCTGTTCGGGATTCGAGACCATCATGTGGGTTTCGAAGAAAGCATTTTTAATTTTCTTCCTCAAGCACTTGACGATGGGATGACCGAAGGTGAGGTTAGGCACAAAGTGGCCGTCCATCACGTCGAGATGAAGGTAATCGGCTCCGTTGTCGACCAGCCGTTGGGATTCCTCGTAGAGTTGCGACAAATCGGCATTCAAGATTGACGGGCCAATCTTGGCGGTTAAACGTGCCATTTTTTTTTTACTGTACTTTGTCGCGGCAACAGTCGGGCCAAAAGTAATTCGGCGATTCGAAACGTAACTATATATTTGCGCTCAGGAGACACGTGAGTCAAAGCTCGTGTGCGAATTCGGATTGTGTATCAGCGTTCAATCGTCAAACTTTTCACAGGAACTAGTTGAAGCTGTACAGTGATAAGGTACTTTTCAGTGGACGCGTCAACGGAGATTGCTTCACGAATTCCAAAAACTGAAAGCTCATGTAGCGTTGCGGAATTCAAGACCACGTGGTGTCGAAGCGACCACGCGGCGTATCTTTTCCGCACAGCAGCAATGAAAAATTGACGGTGGGAAAGTTCTTTCTCTTGCATTCTCGATGGAACGGTCGCAATGGCTGCATCGGGAATATTTTGTCCGTCAATTGTCACGTGTGCTTAGTGACGATCGATTTCGGCAGGTATAGACGATGCGATTGAATATTACGGTATACATTTTTGCGCGGACTTTTCGTTGCTCCGCATACGTTCAAGGTCAACGAGATGGCGCGCGCATCTATCGCGAGCCAGCCAATCTGCAGCTAGAAACGGTGGGTCTTGTTCCCGGCACTGTACTGGCTTGGTCCAGTCCGTCAAGTGTCTGGCAAGCGTTAGGATCGAGCTGTTTATCATTCCCGAGACAAGACGCCATCGCTTTTTTTATACGGAAATCTCCGTGAACGAAAGGAACATAGTAGAAATAATGAAGTACATATTAGTTACCGGAGGTGTTATAAGCGGCGTTGGCAAAGGCGTTATCGCCAGCTCGTTCGGTACTATATTGAAACATTGTGGAATTCATGTGACATCTATCAAGATCGATCCGTACATAAATATAGACGCTGGCACTTTTTCACCATACGAGCACGGTAAGATTTGCAAGCTTACGAGGCTACCTTTCGACGAAAAAAAAACTGACTAAATGCCACTCGTTTCGTTTACTCGATGCGCCAATGGGCGCCAAAGTAGCGTGTAATCTTGAAGCAATTGTGCACCAAGCCATGTGGCTTCGGTAGCCATCTTGTGCTCCTAGCGCGCCGTTTTCACGAACGGTTTTCCACTCGCTCGCGGTCATTCCTTCCAAGCGAATTGCCATTGGTCGGAAATAAAAATTCGGTCGTTGCCTCCTACGCTTTTGACCAATCAAACACAGAGCGGTGCAGTCATTCGAAACGCTCGGAATAATTGCGCGAAGGCGCTTTCCGCTTTCATCACGTGACGCCTGAACGGAAGCGGGAAATTCGAATGCTCCTTTCGCAGAATAATTCGTGTGGAAAATTAGTGATTCTTATGTATTACACATTCGTACATACCACTCCGCTTTTTTCCAAGACGGCAAATTTCGCGAAAATGTTCGGAAAAACGTGAGAAAAGAAATACCGCAGACTCAAATAGTCAGACGAGTATAATTTCGATCAATTTTTCTCTAGATCGGCTGCCCACAATACTCACGAGTAGGAAAACACTTTTTGTGCATTTTT
>OY723389.1:35753697-35826197 GCA_963210295.1 Ophion ellenae | reverse complement strand
ATTCTTTAATTGGTGAAAAAAAGTTCATCAATCAACAAACGAAACGAAAAATCGATATTCTACGAAGTAATACCAAAGCATGTATGTTTGTATTTTTCCTTCTACAATAAAAAAAAACATTACAGGTGAGGTATACGTACTCGAGGATGGTGGAGAGGTCGACCTTGATCTCGGAAATTACGAGCGTTTCCTCGACGTTACACTACACCGGGACAACAATATAACGACAGGAAAAATCTATCAGCAGGTTATCACCAGAGAGAGACAGGGAGATTATTTGGGAAAGACGGTGCAGGGTAAATATTTTCATCCTACAAATAAATCTTCCAAATCTAAGACTCGCAACAGCATACATTGATACGTTTTATCTATCCTCAGTTGTACCTCACATTACGGACGCCATACAAGAATGGGTTGAGAGAGTCTCGTGTCAGCCTGTGACCGAAGATGGCGATCCTCCAGTGGTAATTTATAGGAAAAAATCTCCGCACTTTGGCACACGTATGAACAGCCTGTAGTAACGAACGACGTTGCGCGTAGGTTTGCATCATCGAGCTCGGCGGTACAATTGGAGATATCGAGGGGATGCCCTATGTCGAGGCTTTCAGGCAGTTCCAGTTCCGAGTTCAGAAGGAAAATTTCTGCTGTGCCCACGTGTCCCTCGTGCCACAGGTTCGTTGAAGTAATCGACAGGATTTTGTTCGCTTCCGGGGGCTTATCGTTTCTGTTTTCACGGGCATTCACGAAGGGAATCGCGCACGAGGAATTAACAGTGCCGTTTATTTCAGCCACGCTCGACAGGAGAACCAAAGACTAAGCCGACCCAGGCGAGTGTCAGGGAATTGCGAGGTTTCGGCTTGTCACCCGATCTCATAGTCTGCAGGTCGGAGAATCCGATCGGCGAAGCTGTGAAGGAAAAAATTTCCAACTTTTGCCACGTTCCACCCGAACAGGTGAGAACTGGCAGGTTCTGATCAGCATTTTCACTAATTTGTTTTTTTCCCTCTGTACTTTCAATCATTCGACGGGCTATATCTACCTAGAGGCTTGAAAAAATGGTCAAATGTCGATTTTTTTTCCCTGGAAAACTGTTGGTGAAAAAGAAACGCATTTTTTTTAACACAAAGGTACATATAGTGAGAGCCTTGAAA
Source organism: Ophion ellenae (assembly GCA_963210295.1). NCBI lineage: Eukaryota > Metazoa > Arthropoda > Insecta > Hymenoptera > Ichneumonidae > Ophion > Ophion ellenae. The sequence continues at coordinate 35,825,046 of OY723389.1, read as the reverse complement.
AAAAATCACCAAAAAATACTGAAAAACAATACAAACATGGCCGCCGACAGATGAGACTCCAGTTTAAACGGTCCATATGAAATCTGGAACCATACGGGTTATTCAAGTCAACAATAAATACGAGTCGTTGATGGTCGTCGATTTTTTAAAGTATGTTTTTAACAAAATGGCGACAAGTCGAAACTCAAGCGTACAAAATCGTTTAAAACAGTCGTCGATTTTACGTAGCTATTTTTAAAAAAGTGAGATACCTATTTTCAAAAAAAGTGAGGTAACTATTTTTGAAAAAAGTGAGGTAACAATTTATTTGATAAAAAGTGAGTATGGTGCTCCTACCGTTCGCCCGGCCGACTGTTGGAAGCTGCAGCTCATTCAGTTTTTGGAATATTTCAATGAAATTTCCAGGGAATATAGTGAAAGGTGATACTATCGAATAAAAATATTTTTGGAAAATGCAGTTTTTTCACCCACCTAGGTGGATGTAGCCCGTTAAAACGGATATTGAAGAGAAATTGATAGCTCCGATGATGATGGTTGGCGTTTATTTTCAGGTTCTTACTATCCACGATCTGTCGTCGATCTACAGAGTGCCATTGTTGATGGAGAGTCAGGGGGTCATCGAGTTTTTGAACGACCGACTGAAATTGAACATCGGTATGCCGAGGCCACGACCCTTCATGAAAAAGTGGCGCGATCTCGCTGAGCGCATAGAACACCTTCGCAAGCAAGTTAACATTGCGCTGGTAGGGAAGTACACGAAGCTCGAAGACTCTTACGCCTCAGTGAGAAAAGCTCTTCAACATTCTTCCATACAAGTCGGCTATTCGTTGAATTTAACGGTAAGAACGGGTCACCATCCTCTGCACTCTCGTCATAACTCGTGACTGAGAAGTACCGGAAGTTCTGCGCAAAATGTACTCGGACTTATTTAAAATCTTTTCGCGTAGTTCTTGAGGCGATAAAAAAAAGCGGAAGCGATTTTTTCGTGTCGAACATTTGTTTCACACGAAGCATCGTTGAGAATTGTGGACCAAATTTGGCGGGATTGTTCCAACCGTAGGATCAGTTGCATACATGCGATTGTTAATTCAAACTTTCTTCCAGTATATCGAGGCGGCGAATCTTGAGCAAACGACGAAACAGAGCGATCCCGTTTTATACCACCAGGCTTGGCAACAACTCTGCAAAAGCGAGTACGTACTCAATTGTTCTGTCTCGTTTTACTTACATCGGAGTACCAGTCTTCACGCGAGTTTTCCAGCTTCCGCCTCTTCACAATTCCTTCAGACATTGTGTCACATTGAAATAGACCAAGCGATAGAGCAGATAATGAGTGATTCTGTAACAAAAATGCTACCAGGATACCGACTGTGCCATCACACAAAAAACACAGTCCGTAGTTATATTCTGTTATGTTTTCCACTCACAACTATCATTTATTAGTTCTTTATAAACATTCAAGGTAATCCTATCGCTTCACACTAGTCATACCACTGATCATACTTGAGACTTGTACAATTTATATTTTTAACATATGCAAAAAAAAATAATTTGTCATAACTAAAATTTCCATGTGTAAACTGCTTAAAGAATGCTCATATTTAATAAGAACAATGAAAAAATAGTTATTCCAACGATTCGCGCAGTATTTATAGGTTTGATATTCGGCAACATTGGTTCTATCTTCGTCTCTTTTTACTCAACCAGGCGGGTTTAACCTCCATGCTCCATTTCAACGTCGATCTGTCAAAACAATGTCAGGTGCGGGAAATATAAAGCATTGTATTCCGGCCACGTCTGGTAAAAAGCGTGGAAAATTTGTGTCGGCGAAGTATGTCGGTTGAAAATTAAATATTTGTGGAAATTCGAATGAGTGAGATGAAGTTAGGACTACAGTCAGCTGTTGCCTTGCTGTCACGTCTCTTTATCGTAGCAATGGTAATAAATCCAATACCGGAAGTTCAAATTAAACTTGATATTACATAAAAATTAGGTTAATAAGCGTAATTTTTCTGAGAGCACTGGATTACTACAAGTGTTGAGTATGTAAATCTGATTATTTTTAAGAATCTGACGGATTCCCACTATTATATACACTTTTGTAGCGATCGGAAATCGGGTTTTTGTATGTCGTCTCGGAATTCCTTCACAAAAATATGCAATTTTAATAATTTTTTTTCTCTGTAATTAGGTCGATAAACGGCCCTGAAATTGTACAGAGACGGTTATTAATATGTTTTGCTCAACCAAAAGAAATATGAATATCCTATGGATTCAAGCCTGGCGATAGGACTGGCTTAAAAGCAGAAAATCGTTTTTTTCGCTTGTAAAATGGAAACTAATGAAGCAACATTGATGCTCTGAAGAGACGAATTGTAGAGAATCAAAATGCAAAGAAAATGAGTGTTGGAACGACTCGTTCGGATTATTATTAACGGAGAAAAACCGGACAAACCGGAAAAATCTGCGTTTTTTCAAACATGCATAACACCGCCATTTTCCAAGTTGTAGCGCCGGTTCTCTGCGATATAGTAGTAATTGATAGGTACTTTATATGTGCCAGGCGCTGTTGGATAATTAGTTTTTGCATAATGGCAATTAGAATTTTTTTATTGCGCAATCGTGCAGCGCATCTGGATGCGTCATGGATGGTCCAATTTCAATTTTCCATACAGATTTTGAAAGTAGAAGTATAGTATTACAAAACGTACATTCTCGATTTTGCGTTAAAATGCTGCGAAATAGGTGAGAAATACTTGTAAACATGACTGAAAACGGACGAGCGCGCGAAAGCGGTTGAGTAGTGGGGATGGAACGGCAGACGCGGGAAGCACGTATATATATAATAATAAGAGCGCGCTGGGCACAAGTTATGAATCTTCACATTCGATTATCTCAGAAACTACTGCGAGTACTTAAATTTTTATTTTGGGGTAACTGAAATAGCGAAAACTGATTCTTCACTCGGATTTAATTAATAATCAGTGGAAAAGCTGTTGGATTTTATTTGCTACATATCCTGATATTAATATGATATTGATAAAATGCTGTGAAGTAGGTGAAAAATAAACAACCAGGAAGCTTATTTCTTAAAGTACATAGTAATGATTTTTATCAGACACTTAATGTACGAGTATGGTCATGAATAGACTACATAATAATATTATGCCATACAATGAATAAGCTTTCTGGCTGTTTATATTCTCAGTTAAAAACGTTTGATCACGAAATTAAATGATAGAAAAAGACCATCGAATTCGATTGTCCATTGGTCAAAAACGCGAAAATGAAAGTGAACGTAATACAAGTGAGCTACGCTTCCACACCTTTCACTTTTACTCTAAAACTATCTTCCGCTCGGTAGTCTGCGCGGGAGCGAGTACGTGGCCAGGCGGTCACCCTCCAAATATTGGACCAGGCTAACAGCTTAACGTGAACGATTGCCATAGCTGCACATCGACCGCGCGTCTGATACAGTCGCTCAATTCTTACACATGTCTTTGTTCTTCATTATTGAGAAAAGCTGAATTACGATGAAATTGTTGCAGCGGTGTGATAGTGCCGGGCGGTTTCGGCACTCGCGGCATCGAGGGCAAGATCGCGGCCTGCAAATGGTGCAGGACAAAGAAAAAGCCGTTCCTCGGCATTTGCTTGGGCCTGCAGATGGCCGTGGTTGAATTTGCCCGCAACGTTTTGAGCCTCGAGGAAGCCAACAGCACGGAGATCAATCCCGAAACAGCGCATCCGGTTGTTATTGATATGCCGGAACACAATCAGGGTCAGATGGGCGGCACGATGAGGCTTGGCAAGAGATACACGCGTTTCAAGACCGAGTCTTCGATAATTAGTGAGCACGCCTCGAACAACTCGTACCGAGGAAACACGATAGTTACTCGTAGTAAAAAAATGCTGCGAAATTCAGAAACGATATTCCACTTTGCAAATTAAGGGGCTACAGCTACCCAGACTCGAAAAAAAATGGCCCAATAGGGTATTTGACTATAGCAAATACATGATTCATTCTCTTGTCGTCCTAAAAGAATATAGTGTTTAAAAAGTATTTTCTATCATTATATTCGTTTATTTTATTTTTCAAATTAGATGAATTTGGACGTTTGGTCACGTGAAGTAAAACGCTCCAGGATTGGTTGGATTTCTAGTGACGTCACATGCCAGTAAACAGATTGTCATTACGAGTCCTGTGACGAGTAACGAGCTATTTTCTAATTTATTTCAGTGTATTTCCGTGCTTTTTCTGCTCACTCATAGTTATTTGTAGTGATAGTTATCATATTATCAACTTTTAAATAAGAGTGGAGAGGAAGGTTTGCTGTGCCCCAACCCGGCGGCGATATAGGTCCTTTACCTTGTTCACTGGCACGTGACGTCACAGCCATCACGTGACTACATATCTGACAACGGGAGCATTTTGGCGGTCTGGTTGAATATTCAAATTTTATTGCCGATTTATATAGTAAATACTGACATTCACGAAGATAAAAAATATTGTAAGCATAATATACAATAATTAACAATTTAAGATGATTTCCGTACAACAGTCAAATACCCAATTGCGTTTTCTCTTTCAGGGAATCGGTTGGGGAAATAGAAACGCATTTTTTTTAACACGAAGGTACATATATTGAGAGCCTTAAAAAAAATCACCGAAAATACAGAAAAACAACAAAAATATGGCCACCGGCAGATGATGAAATTTGTTTCGCGACGTTTGGCGGTGGACACTCTCCATCTTAAACGGTCCATGTTAAATCTAAAAACCAAACGGGTTATTCAAGTTAACAATAAATACGAGTCGGTGACGATCAGCGGTTTTTTAAATATTTTTTTTTAACTAAGCGGCGACCAATTGAGTCTCGTGCATACAAAATCTATGAAAAAGAGTCGTCATTTTTACGTAACTATTAAAAAAATTAAGATCGATTTGGAAAAAGTGAGATCGTCAACGACCTTTAAAGGTTTTTCATCGTATCTCCTGTAAATTTGTTAACAATCTATCAAGTGGTTCTCGAGAAATCATGTCCACCGACTTTAAAAACAGTATCATCCACTGGCGGCCATATTTTTTTGTATTTTTTAGTGATTTTTTTGAAAGGCTCTCAATATATGTACCTTTGTGTTTAAAAAATGCGTTTCTTTTTCACCAACCGTTTCCCGGACAAAAAATTCGGAATTTGGCCATTTTTTGGGCCTCTGGATGCAGCCCTTTAAGGAGCCACAATAATTCCTTGCGCGGCGGTAACGCGATGGTATAGCGAACAAAAGCACCCACCCCCCAATTTATGCCAGCGAACCACGTGTTTCTTCGCGTATCCAACGAAATGTTTACGTCTAACAAAACGTGCGCTACATCCTGATTTTCTTTTTTCAGAACAATTATACGGAAACGTCGATGGTGTCGAGGAGAGGCATCGTCACAGGTACGAAGTTAATCCCGAGTACGTCGCGGATTTTGAAGCTTCCGGATTGAGATTCATCGGTGAGGCATTTTTTTGTTGCTTGAAAAGTCCAATACGATACAAAATTTGTTTACCTGTTGAAAGTTACATTTGAGCGAAGTCACGAGGAACAAAATGCTGTATGTTCTCTGTCTTAACAGTGGAATGTCGAAAATCTTGATAATTATATAACAAGTTTGTTACGTGTTGTATATTCATCATATGAAATTATTCTGCTAGTGTGACGTTTCTCGTGCTTGAAATCAATGACTTCCATCGATATCGAGTACGGCACATATTTATTATCGTTTGCGTTAAAATGATTGTGATTGTGGCGCACAGGTCACGATGTCGAAGGCCAACGTATGGAGGTCGTAGAATTGGCGGACCATCCTTACTACGTTGCAACTCAATATCATCCGGAGTACCTATCGCGGCCATTGAAACCGTCGCCTCCGTTCTTGGGTCTTATTCTAGCCAGCGTTGACAAATTGAAGGCGTATCTGGCCAGAGGATGCAGACTGTCGCCTCGTCAACTCAGTGACAACGATTCTGGTTAGCAACCCACGCTTTTTACCACGTTACCGCGTTTTCATTAAGGGGCTACACCAGTGTGAACGCTGATAATTTGGGTGATTTTCCGGAATTTTTTGGAAGAAAAGTACTCAATTAAATGTTTCGGAAAAAAGTAGAAAGTATTTGGCTATATTTGACCTATATACATAATTTTTTCATAGAAAAATATTGAGATTCAAGCGACTTATGCGCTGCCTTCGGAGGCGCCAAAAAAAGAGTTCCTCCACTGCTGACATGATTCCGGCCGATTGAGTAGCTGAAACCGAAAAAGGAAAAAATGTTAAACTTGAAGGTATTTCCTGTACAATGACGTAGGATTTTCGAAAAATATCAAAATCTAACAAAATGGCGTAGTTATGAAAAAAAGTCTGGTTTCTTGCCTATAAAATGGTCGTTTTTTTCAATGCCAAATCGTCAATGTTCATCCAATCAAAAATATCCTGCGTCATTACAGAGTAAAAATATACAAGAGTACTCAGTTCAAATTTCGAGTAAACCGGATAATTGCTCTTTAGGTTACAATGTCAGCAATTTTGAAAAATCTCATTTCGAGAACAACGCGTTTAAAGATTTAACTACCGATTTTTTCAAGATAAAATGATATTGATATAAATTAAATAAATGATAATGATGTTCTCGAAAGTATAAACTATCGAAAAAGGCAAAAAAAAACGATTTTTTCAGTGTCACACTGGTATAGCCCCTTAAGGAATCATAACAGTGTGACGGGTTGAAAAATAGCTGATTTTCGCGATTTTTTTTTTCGATGGTTAAAATACGCTAATCATTCTGATTTTTTTATGTAAAATCAAAGCACTCATGAAAAACAGAAAATACATTTATAAACGTTTATTTCTATTTTTTTTCACATTTTTTTAACGGTTGAAAATGTCTTCGACAAAAAAGGAGTCCTCACGGTGGACACGGCTGTGGCCGTAAATATTATCTGAAACAAAACTTGTAAAAAGATTATTAATCAGTATGAAAGCCGCTATCTTGCAAAGGAATTTTTTTTTAATTAAAATTGACAATATGGCGGTGCCATGAAAAAAAAGTATCGAGTTTAGCATATTTTGTCGATAGTTTTGCGTTAAAAAAAATTAAGATGAAAAAAAGCTTCCATAGCAAGATAAAGAATGGCGTGAAGAATGTTGTGTCCAAATTTGAGACGGATAGCTTAAAAACTCTTTCTTTGAGAGTGTACACCGTTTCGAAAAAAGACATTTCGAGAAAAACGCGTTTAAAGTTTTGAGTGCGGAATTTTCATAATAATTGGCTACTTACGATCTATCGGCGATGCCAGGTCCATGTTTATAACCGTCTATACTATCGGATAATGCATAAAATAATCGATTTTTTGAAAATGTTACACTGTGCTGATCCCTTAACTCGCCTTCTTGTCTGTCTGTTCGGTACAATTTTTGCAATCGATTTTAAACAATTGCGGATGAGACTTGAAACTTCACAAATAGCTGAGAACTGGATGACGAACAAACAGAAAAACAAGATAAATATAAAAAAATATATATATATAATATAAATGATGCAATATACAAGTAGATATTCTATATATTCAAATAATATATACAATATTTAACAGTTTACAACAGGTTTCAGATTCAAGAATTAAGTGTGTAAGAGAGAGAGAGAGAGACAAAAAGACGGGAAAAATGTGAAAAAATATATAAAGAAATAAAATATAGTTTTGTGAAGGAGAACAAATAAAAAATAATCATATTAATAGTGAAAAGTGCATTAATGACTACAGTTTTCAAACTTCAGGTATTTATAAACCTGAAATTTGCCACATGCCTCTGTCATAATCTCATCAAGATGTTTAAAATCGATTTCAAAGTTTCACACATACAGGGCTAAAAAGCAGAAAATAAAATTATTTAAACTAGAAAAAATGTAATATACCTCGTTTCTTAAACTGACTAAAAAGTATAAAATTATTTCTCCTAGCCCCATACAGATTTATAACCCCATACAGATGGTCCTGAAAAATTGTGATTGTGAATTTCTAATAGCTATGAAAATACTTTTAACATTTAAAACGAAAAACTTCAAGCGCATACAATAGATAATTGATGCATGAAAAGTTCACCCAAGTCACCAACAATTTTATTGCGCTGCAAGTGATATGAAGTGTTGTGTGAGTTTTCTCAACGACAGCTACGCCTTACACTCCTTACTATTATCTATTGCATGCGCCCCGCGTTTTTCAGGACAATCAGGACTATGGGGCTAGGAGAAATTATTTTATACTTTCTAGTTCGATGTAAAAACGTGGTACATTAAAAAGCAAATGTATTTTAATATTTTCTTATTTCCCCTCCATCAACTAGTATTGCGATCAAATGTGGAAACTTGTCGTAATTCCCAATGTATCTCGAATTTCATCCCCGAATGTTGAACGTGAATTTTCATTTTGCAGACGAGGAATATGTCAAAGTGACGGACAAATCGAAATCGTTGACCAAGCTCAAGAATCAAGAGGAAAAGGAATCTCCTTAGATTCTTCACGCTAGGTATATGAAGAGTACGCGATCATTTCGATGCCTTCGAAATTTTCATTTTAATTACTTATTCGAGATCGAGGCTCTGCTGCGCTTCTTGATATATCGATACATACACAGGGTATCCAATTTACATTGAGGCAACGAACTAACGGGAAAACAGTGAAAACAAATTGCTGAAGCACGTGCTGATTCGATTTTAAGGGTGAGTGAAGCGCCATTCATTCGGTGGACGTCCTCACATTAATTTTCAGCTCAATATTTTTTGTCTCGTTCAATGGGAACCCATATTTTGATAATGGAATGGAAAAATGTTTTGGACAAAGATGAATTTGCTCATTTTATCGTTACTTTCGGAGACGTGGTACGAAATAATTCCTAAATATTCGAAGCGAATGAACTAAATAACTCATTATCATTACCCAAAGTGGTGGACGCGTTTTTCACGAAATTCACTGGAATTACGTTCTGCTTCAGCGTGAATGAAATTCGTTTCGACTTTTTCTGCAATGGAAAGGTGTTCGATATTTAAACGCAGAGTGCACTCTTACCACCGTTATCACTATTATTAACGGTAATAACTGCTGTCACTGTACCTCCTTTGTCAATCTGACGGAGCTGTAGCGAAAAATCGACCGAGAATAATTCAAGAAAAATTAAAACACGAATACTTGTATTTACGAAAGAGATGCTAATTGTCCTTGCAAGAAAGTAGACTTCCAAACACAACAGACCAAAACACTTCGCTATCTGCTCGATGAAGTTGTCCATGACGTTGTTCCGGTTACCGCGATCCATTTTTTCTGCTTATCTCGAAAAATAATAATCGAAAATACTTCGTATTATGTCTCGAAAGTAACGATCGGATAAAAAAATCACGTAAGATGTTTTTATCTGGAATTTTGCCATACAAATATTTCCACTTTAAGAAACGAAGTTGGGCAGTATTGCGATATCTGTGGCCCCTAATTCTGACCACCCAGTCTTCATATTTAACCCAAAATAAGACTTTTCAAGAGTGGTAAAAATCGAAATTCGAGGGTTTTGAAGTTCATATAAAGGATTCGGTTTTAATGTTTATATGGGACAACATATTTTTGGTCAGATTTGCTTGAAACTTCGTATAAATACACTCCAATACGAATAATTCAACATGCATTTGAGCAATTCCCGAAATGTGAGCTTTAAGGGGGTTAAACGGGAGTGTTAAGGTGAGTATTTTTTTTAAACCTATTTTTTGACCAGATTTACTTGAAACTTGCCAAATTTATTTTACATATAACACCATACCATGTTTCCCTCGCTGTTCGGTGCGTGTAGACAGTCAAGTAGTACTTTCAACTCCTCAACTGTGTTTGCCACACATGTGATCATTGAGAAAGACATCCAAACAAACCCAAACAAACCCCTGTTTCACCCCCTAAGGGTCGAATTTCGATTTTTACCACTGTCGAAAAAAGTCTTATTTTGGGTCAAATGTGAAGGCTGCGTGGTCAGAATTATGGGCCGCAGATATCGTAATATCCTCCAAAGTTGACTTTGAAATGACCTTGAGGACGCGTATTCCAGTGATTATTGCTTTCCTTCGTCTTCGTGTTCGATGCCTCTCAATACGGACACCCTGCATACATATATGTGTATACGAGCACATATACATACAGTTAGGTTCAGGGTAGGTACGAGTGAACGTCGTACGGCGTTAAGTTACTGGTTGAGTACGATTGCCGTTACAAAATAACGCAAGTGATACCGCTGAAGGCTTAAGACTTAATGTAACTCGATATACGGATGACGTGCTATTCTTACCGCGTTTTGCGTTATGTTCGATGCGAATCGTTTTCGTTCATCATTTCTTGCCGATTATTTTCGTTGCGGCCTTTATTAGGATGTTACGACGATACACGAGTAGTTCGCACGAGGTTTGAGGCATCATTTGTTTGCGGCTTCTTCTCGAATTCCGTAACTTGTCATGTCATCGACAATGCACTTGGAATAATCCCGGAATAAATTGACCGCGCGCACATTTTTTCGATAACACGTCTCGTAAAATTAGGAAATAAAGCCTTGTTGATCGTCAGACTTATACGAGAATCGCGAAAAATTCTCGTTTTTTCTTCGTGTTATCTATTAGTAGTCGTGCTGTCGCTGAAAACCCTCGTGATCGGAAAAAAATAGAAGGCTAATTTTTTGACAGGTGATTTTGTAGGTGCCGCGGGTGCTAAATCCAATGTTGCCTAAAAATCGGGATGTAGGGTTTTTTTTAGGGGATGAAAGGGGATGGGGGTGGATTAATGCCAAACTGCAACCTCTACGAGGTCGGCACCGCGAGACGAAATGTGCAGAAAGATCCAGGCTTTAGTTTTGTCCACAGCGCCGAAGTCGTGGAAGTTCATTTTGGGAGTGAAAAAGTGGGGTGAATTTTTGAAAATTAGTTTTCATTCAATAACTCTAGAAAAAATTCGTACACTTTTTGTTCGATGGGAACGTTGTAGCCGCTGAAAAGACGCGTCGATCAAGTATTTGATCATCACTCTCTGATAATATCTTCACCCTCCAAAAAATGGTTTAAAAACAACAATAAAATTGTTTATTGAATAACTCAAAAACAATGGATTTTTTGGGTATGGTTCAAATGTACGAAATGTAGAGAATAATTTTCTCTATATTTTCGTTTCTATGGACCACCCTTGAATTTTGATTTTCCAACCCCCCTTGGGGTTGAAAATTCAAAATGAAATTCTGAGAAAACCGTTGGCCGTACGAATTCGGCGCTGTGGAAGAATTTGTAGCTTGAACCCTCAGCTACATTTTTGTCCACAGCGCCAAACTCGTGTCTCTTTATTTTCGGTCAATAGTTGTCCCGGAAGGTCATTTTGAATGTTCAACCTCTGAGAGGGGCTCGAAAAAGCAAAACTCAAGAGTGGTCCATAGGAACGAAAATATAGAGAAAATTATTCTCTACATTTCGCACATTTAAACCATCCCCGAAAAATCGATTGTTTTTGAGTTATTCAATAAACAGTTTTTTTTAATACTTCAACAATTCTTTTGGGGGTGAAGACACTGTCGAAGACGGTTGATCAAATACCCGATCGACGCGTCTTTTCAAGAGCTACAACGTTCCCATTCGAACAAAAATTGTATGAATTTTTCCTAAATAGTTTTCCAATGAAAACTGATTTTTCAAAATTTCACCCCACTTTTTCACCCTCAAAATGAACTTCCACGACTTCGGCGCTGTGGACAAAAATAAAGCCCGGATTTTTCTGAACATTTTGTCTCCCGGCGCCGACCTCGTGGCGGTTGCAGTTTGGCTTTTTTTTTTATTAATTAATCCACTTCCATCCCCTAAAAAACCCTACACCCCGATTTTTAGGCGAACTTGGATTTAGCACCCGCGGCACCTACAAAAACACCTGTCAAAAAATTAGCCTTCTGCTAATTTTTTCCGATTCCAATAACAGCACGACTGTACTATATTGACGATGAAAACATTTGCACATTCGTCCAAAACGCGCTCGATTTAACTTTGAGGCTATTTTGTGTTTTTTTTTTCAAATGCACAAATTGGTGAGATCAAGGTTGCTTGTATCGATGTAATGATTCGTCTTTTCTTCTGTACGAGGGGTCGAGGGGAAAGGTCAATTCCGTGAGGTAGATATTTTGTATATTTGTATGAAAAATTGCGTCGTTGGCGCACGGCAGTGTCCGTCTTGTAAGTATGCACAGCGCCGATCTCGCATTTGTTTCTCGCGGATTAAACTCCGCGATAGTTCGCGCATGAGAGCTAAAATTTGAAGTTTCGTCGATACAATAAGAACTGTGACTTGAACTTTTGTATCGTTCGACGTAGGTTAGAAAAATTGTATCGCTTGCTCTTTTCGCGTTCGCGAGGAATTTTTGTTTTCCATGTTGCTAAGGTTATAAACACGTTGACAATTCTGAATTCCCGACCGTGTTCATTCTGCACAATATCCACGCACCTTCGCGTACGCAGAGTAGAAAAATGACGTGTCTCATTTACCGCGATACGGGTGTTTATTTTTTTTTTAATTTTATTTCTGTAAAGCGTAAAACGCTTTACACTGAAAAAAGCAAAATTGCTTATCGTACACAGAAAATTTCAGTTATTTCGCAATCTCATTGTTTCTTCGTGTAATCTCGTACGCGTTGGAGTATCCTTCGACATCGTTCGTCGAAGAATGAAACGTCAAGTATTGCTTCAAAAACTGCCTTTTTTTGTAATCATCGGAGTGTCGAGAATAAAAAAGGAAAAATCAAGGCACATCTGGAAGGTTATAGATCTCGATGATCTTGAATCTATCTTAATCGTTTCGTGCTTCGTCTGATTTGTTTTTTTTTTTTATTAATCGCTGCTTCTTGCAATTTGCATATTTCATTATAAGGATGTATTTGAAAAATATATTCGACAACTTATAATGTGAATTGAGGCTGGAATAGGACCAACCATTCGACAATTAGTCAAATGCCTCCAGTTTCGACTGGATCGTGGATTGTTATTTCAGCAGAATCGAGTCAATTCCGCCGTTGCGATTTTCGAGTATACGTATTGATAATTGAATTGTGAAAAATGTATCTATGTAAGTGACGTAAAATTGAAAGTTAGAGAAATGCGAGTAATGAAAAGAGTTAAACAATAAACTCCAGAGTCTGGAATGTATCAGAATTCTGTACACGTTTATTCGCTCACAATGTTATTTCCTTTCGTATTTCGAATTGCGCCCTTCCTATCTCTCTCTCTCTCCGGGTACAAAATAATCATGTCTCATTTTTCCCTCATTGTACAAAAGTCACGTATATATTATATACACATTCTCGGTATTACAAGTGTTTTGAAACTACGATTAGTCGTCGACGTTTTTTTAACTTAATATCGTTCGCACCGTAGAGGGGAAACCACCGCTGTGTTCAATTTCCCGCCAAAAGTAAGTTTCGAAAATCCCGCACAACCGACTGTCGAAAATTCTCCCGCATTCGTCACCGCGATTCGACGCCTCAATAATGGTGGCAAACATCTGGATCGGTTGAAAGAAAAAAACGAGATATGCTTTTTTTACGGGCTGAACCAAATAAAAAAATCACCTCGACCGCGATTTTTCATACCGATCTAAATACTCGCTGCAGGAGATAGCTCTCTCGAGGGGAATTTCTTTTCGAAGCAAAGATCCAATTGTGATCGACGTTTTCTTTTTGCTCGAGAAGGTAAGTGAAGTTTCGTCTTTCGAGCCCTCGCTCAACATAGTGCTACTGTGGCGGAGAATAAACTCAAAATGCACACTGCAAATTAACGTTAAAACATTAAAGATAAAAAATAAAATTGCAAAAAACGTAAAAAATATTTCGCAAAATGCAGTTTGGACGGTCGAAGTTACAACTAATACTGTGCAAGTTAAAGAAAATTAAAACGAAAAAGATAACTGCACACTCGTACACGTGCCAAGAAGATCCTTTTGTACATGTATATCGACGCACGCGTCAGCCGTCTCTTGCCGGTTTTTGTTCTTCTTTTTTACCTAACAGTTCATTCGCAAAACCGACGAAATCATAATTTCGCCGTCGAATGAAAAATATATTATACGCATGTGACATAATTTGCTTTTTCTTCGAGCAACGATTCAAATCGTTCCCAAATTATATCGAGTGGACAATATTTAAAAAAAAAACGAAAAAGTACATACTACCCTTGTTAATTGGCACTTAATTCTAGTTCTCAACGGAATTTCACATTGAACGTGAGTCGAAAAGCTGTATACTTTACGAAGGTTCGGTCGACGATTCGATCAGTTACGGGTACCTTTTTTATTTATATTTTAACATGATTTTCGTCCAGTATGGCGCTTTTTTTACGAGTTTCTATTTACATCCTTTTTTAAGTATTTACGAAGGCAAAAACCGGCACGGTTACTATAGATCCATGCATTGAATATCGGACTTCATCACATGGCGAATTTTATTGAAGCATGAATTGCAATGATAAACTTTCCTCCGACGCTTGTCAAAATTATTTCCACGGAATGAATGCCACTCTCTCAGCGACGTTAAAAAAAATGCACGTCTTCCAGACCGGCCTTCGATGACCGAACCTTCCTTCCAAGTGTGGAATCTTTGTGTTCTACATCAATGAGTAAAAAATTCCGTTTCGCCAACGTTAAATCGAAAGAACAAGAAATGAAAAGCGGATATCCTCCTTTTCCCTTTCTCCGCTTCGATGAATCCTAGTAAATACAAGTTACGCTGATATTCAATCGTTGCAAGCTCTCCGGCTCGCAATCGTGCCAGTTACGTGACTTTGGTGAAAAACAAAGCGTTTCGTCTTCGAATGATAAATAACGAAAAGACAAACGGTATGAAAGAAAAACGAAACGCTATGCGATAACTCTGGCTTAATTTTTTCTTCGACCCAATCGTTGGTGAGGCTCTCGTTTGTTCGTTTTTCTTATGGCCTTAGGCCACAGTAACGGGTATAAAATCATGTACGAATTTAACATTTTTTTTCGTATGAAAGTGATTCACTCATAAAATTAATTACACATCCATTTAGTATGAATATCAAGCTGTTAGAAATTTTTTTTTTCGATGTACAAAATGGCCGGCTACTCGAAACTTCTCGAAACAGCTTTTTTCCAATTGGCGTGACAAATAACTTCAACAATTTTCACTCGATTTACTTCAAATTTAAAAATTTTGTTCCTAATTGCATTTCGCAGAGGAGTGCGTACGGAATTTCTGATTAATCTAAAACTTTTCATTTTATGAGCAGTTCATGAGCAGTTATAACGAAATTTTTCACTGAAAATTTATTTCTTAAGATCAAATACCTATAACTTTTGAATAAAACAAAATTTTTTAAATTCCGTACGTACTTCTCTAGGTATTCTAATGTAGATTGAGGAGAATTTTTTTTTGTTCTCGGTAAAAAATTTTGGGTGCTGAATGTCACGCCGTGGAGCGCCTAAAAAACGATAAAAGAAAATATTAGTAGTCGGCCACTTTGTGCACCGAAAAAAAAAAAATTTCTAACAGCTTGATATTCATACTAAATAGATGTGTAATTAATTTTATGAGTGAATCACTTTTTCATGCGAAAAAAAATTGTTAAATTCGCACATGATTTTATACCCGTTACTGTGGCCTGAGGCCTTAATTTTCTTCATTTTTGGTAATTAGATGAACCACTCTTTCCGCTTTTGGACTTGATGTCCAGTAGTGGAGTGTACGACGGCCGAATCGGGATCCAGTGCAACCTCGGCACCTTTGTCCTCCTGGGTGAGATACTCGCCCTTGTGTCTCGACATGTACCGTCCTATAAGGATCGCCATTATGATGAGGGCGATAAGAATAACCGCTAGAACGCTACCCAAAATGGCGGTGTCGGTCTCGTTGTAAGCCGATCTGAGTACTTCCTCGTCGACACGCGGTGGGGGTCTAGTCTCGACGATGTTCGGCGGATGAGTGACCGGCTCGACGCCGCAGAAATCTTCGGACAACGGTGAGCCGAGGGAACGCACGTTGCTCGGCCCGTCCTCTTGGAAGAACAATTTCAACGGGTATATGTCGTCGAACTCGACCCTCGATATACAACCGATGAAACCTTCCGCTTTCGTGTCGTTTTTCCCGATATACAGGTATTGTATGTTGTTGAATTGGGCATCCGCCGAGTCTTTGATGTTGAAGTGAAATTCCTTCGGCTCGTAATTGTCGACTTGCATGACGAGGGTGGCGCCTGAATTTTTTCGCCTCACGCGAAGATCGTGATACTGACCGAGGCCAAAGTGCTTCGAAGGGAATATGACCTCCTGCCTCTCGAATCCAAAATCAAAGACTACCCTCAAATGGCCGCTGTTCGATACCATTATCGTCATGTACTCCCCCGACACGTTGGAGAACAGCCCCAATAGGAAACCTCGCGGATTCGTCGTTGTAAAACCAACGCGTATGTTCTCCGCTATCGTTGAACGAAAACTTCCCACGAATTCGTACTTTATCATGGAACTCTGCTGCATGTTTACGCCGATTTCTGTAACGAAAGAGCGGCGCAAGGTGAAAATAAAACAAGTGTAGCGGACGCGTAATTGTAATTTAATTGTAATTTAATTGAATGTTGAGGATCTGTGGGAAATACAATTAAGGGGCAAAGACAGTCGAAGTTTGAAATTCTCGAATCTGAGTCCGGTATAGAAACTATAATTGTAATTGAATTGTAATTTTATTGAATCTTGTGGACGTGTGGGAAATATAATTAAGGGACAATGACAGCCGAAGTTTGAAATTCTCGAATCTAAGTCCTAGATATAAACTATAAATGGTTGTGAGTGGCGTAATACTGATAACAAATGTCGAATTTCCGGTTAAAGGTGATTTTTAAAATGATTGTTTGAGTTTGTTAAGGGGAGGAGGTACCTGAGTAAACGGCGAGAAGTTGTTCTCGCCGTTTACTCAGGTAAACTTCGTGAATTCGTGAATTTTTATCTTAAAAACTAATGATTCGATTAGATCCGGGTTTTTTATTGGAAAATATGTACATTGAGGTATGTTTAGGGTTCTTAAAAAAAATTCGTCGACTGGAAGCGATTCAAACGCGATTATTCGTAATATTCTTCGATAGTTTTTCTCGTTCGCCACGTAGGGGTTTTTCATTTGATTGAGCCATTGCTTTGTTATGCAATGTGTACGCAATCCATAATCGTCGGAAATTGCGAACAAAAAACGAATGTTAAATTAAAACGGTCGCAATTACCTTAAAAATGAAAGTTTCAAAAAAATCCTTTTTTTATCGCTTTTTTTTAACACAAAGGTACATATATAGAGAGCCTTTGAAAAAAATCACAAAAAATACAGAAAGACATAGCCGCCGGCAGATGATACTGTTTTAAAAGTCGATGGACATGATATATTGAGAATCACTTGATGGATTATTTCCAAACCTACAAGAAATACGAGGAGAAACATTTGAAGGTCGCTGATGCCCTCACTTTTCTTAAAGGGATCATCGCAGTGCCAAACTTTCCAAAAAATCGATTTTTTTGTTGTTGCATTATCCGACAGTATAGACGGTTATAAACATGCTGCTCAATTTTTGGAGCGAAACTCGAATTATTCTGGTTGCTACAGTCTTTCTCATAAAAAGGGATTCGACCAGCTGCGTGAGACCTGGTGCGGACAGTATTCAAAACGGTGTACACTCTCAAAGGAAGACTTTTCAAACTTTCCGTCTCAAATTTTGACACAATATTCTGAACGCCATTCTTTATCTTGCTTTTGCTTTAATCTTTTTTTTTGTTAACGAAAAACTCGAAAAAAATAGGCTAAATTCGATATTAATTTTTCAAATCGCTACCATTTTGTTAATTATTAATTTTTAAAAACCTCCATATCAAAACAACGGCTTTCATACTGATTAATAATCTTTTTACAAATTTCGTTTCAGAAAATATTTACGGCCACAACCGTGTACACAGTGAGGACTCCTTTTTTTCGAAGAAATTTTCAGCCGGTAAAAAAAAGGTAAAAAAATAAAAATGAACATTTAAAAATTTATTTTTTGTTCTTCCCGAGTGCTTTGATTTGACATTAAAAAACAGCCTGATTAGCGTACTTTAACCATCGAGAAAGAAAATCGCGAAAGTCAGCGATTTTTCGCCCCGTTACACTTGTGATGGTCTCTTAAAACGATCTTAACTTTTTAATAGTTACGGAAAAATGACGTTTTTTTTTCATAGATTTTGCATGCTCGAGTTTCGATTCGTCGCCACGTTCCTTAAAAAAATAAAACGACTCGTATTTATTGTTAACTTGAATAGCCCGCTTGGTCTTAAACCCTTTCACCCCTGACGGGGCATATGCTGCCCGGGTCTGAAAAAAATTGAAATTACGGCTGGGACAACACATATCCCAGTTACTGAAAAACATAGGCGCATTTCATTGGTGAGGAATTCGCACCTTTATTGAGCAAGTTTCAGACAGAAAAGTTATTTTATCGTAATAATCACTTGGAGGAGAAATAACTGTTCCCGGCAATGAGGCGCACTAAACTGATTTTTACGCCGTACTGAAAGGGTTAAATTTTGGATGGACCGTTTAAGCTAGAGTCCCCACCGTTAAACGTCGTGAAAAAATTTCATCCACTGTCGGCGGCCATGTTTTTGTTGTTTTTCTGTATTTTTTGGTGATATTTTTCTTAAGGCCTTACGCCACAGTAACGGGTATGAAATCATGTGCGAATTTAACAATTTTTTTTTCGTATGAAAAAGTGGTTCACTCATAAAATTAATTACACATCTATTAAGTATCAATATCAGGCTGTTAGAATTTTTTTTTTCGATGTACGAAATGACCGACTACTCGAAACTTCTCGAAACAGCTTTTTTCCAATTGGCGTGACAAATAACTTCAACAATTTTCACTCGATTTACTTCAAATTTGAAAGTTATGTTCCTAATTGCATTTCGCAGAGAAGTACGTACGGAATTTCTGATTAATCGAAAACTTTTCATTTTATGAGCTGTTTATGAGCAGTTATGACGAAATTTTTCACTGAAAATTCATTTCTTAAGTTCAAATACCTACAACTTTTGAATAAGACAATATTTTTTTTTATTCCGTACGTACTTCTCTAGGTATTCTAATGTAGATTGACGAGAATTTTTGTTTTTTGTTCTAGGTAAAAAATTGTGGATGCTAAATGTCACGCCGCGGAGTGCCAAAAAAAACGATAACAAAAGAAAATATTAGTTGTCGGCCATTTTGTACATCGAAAAAAAAATATATATTTTTTCTAACAGCTTGATATTCATACTAAATAGATGTGTAATTAATTTTATGAGTGAATCACTTGTTCATACGAAAAAAAAATTGTTAAATTCGCACATGATTTTATACCCGTGGCCTAAGGCCTTAAGGATCTCAATATACGTACCTCTGTGTGAAAAAATGCGTTTTTCATTCACCAACCGTTACCCAGAAGAAGGAATGGAAATTCGGCCATGTTTTCCGGGCCTGTATGCACTCCTGAGAAGAAACTGAATGAGACTCACCGTCCGCGCATATCGGTCCTTTGAAGGCGGTCCAACGACAATCGCAATTGTAGGAGTCGTATCCCTCGTGGCAGGTGCCATTGTTGAGGCAGGGATTGCTCTCGCAACGACCGCTGCAGCCTTCGCTCACCCCGTACAATCCTCGTCGAGCGTATTCCCGGAGATTCTGAAGCTGTCCGTTGAGCAACAATCCTCGGATGCAACCGACGAAACCGTCGCGATACTGAGTCGTGCCACCGACCACAAAGTCGGACGTCAAATGAAGAGCTCGTACGGGTCCGGGTGGCTCTCTTATTTGGTTCTTGAGAGCGCCGTCAATGACAATTCGGGCCTCTTTGCGATTCCTCTCGACCGACACCGTGTGCCAGGTATTATCAGCGAGATCGTATGAAGTTTGAACGCTTACGGTGTTCGAGCCATCCCCAGCCTGGTACTTGAATTGCATCTTATCACCTGTCACTATCGACACTTTTATCTCGTCCGTTGGACCCGTACTGTGGATTAGCGTTGCGTCGCGGAGGGTCGTCTTGAACTCGAAATAAATATCGCCGCTGTGACCCATGTCGAACGTCGGGAGATTTATCGTTGCGTCGGCTATTCGGAACGTCACCTCGTTCTTGAACAAATCTGAACGAACGAACGAAATTAAAAAATGAAATGAAAATTGGAAAATATCGGGATGCAGCGGATAGGGGAATATGAGGATTAACCCCTTCGTTGGCAGAGAGAATTCGACAAAAAGTGCCCAAAATGGCAGGAACATTTTTTTATCCTGAAACTCTGGGGTTTTCGAGGGTGCTGATTACGAATCTGAACTCAACATTCAGGAATTCACAATGACGAACTAATATGGCGAATGAAAATACAAATTTTCAATTTTGGTCCGCCATTCTAGCGCTGCCACTTTGAATTTTCAAATTTAAAGCTCAGATTCGTAATAAGCGACCTCAAAAATCCCGGAGTACTAATTTTCATCTAAATCGAGTAAAGTTTTTGATTTTTGTCCGCCATATTGGCGCCGCCATTTTGAATTTCCAAATTTTGACTTCAAATTCGGATTCAGCGAGCCCAAAAACCCCCGAGTTAGGCTCCGATTTCAAATCAGAGCAAGTTGAATAGGGAAATAAAGGTTGACGGACTATTGCGTCAATGCCAACGAAGGGGTATGATAGAAAACTTGGGAAAATAGGATTGAATGTAGTTGTAGTTGTGTTGAAGGGGTCTTCTCACTTTGGACGCTAAAAAGGCTATTTTCGTGAATTTTTTGGATAGGTTTATATCATAGATATTGATATAAAAGTTGTTACTCTTAATAAATAGACTTTTGAATTACATCACCATAATTTTTTAAATGTATTTATGTAACCCAAAAAAAAGTTAAACGCGTTTTTCTCGAAGCAACGTCTTTCGACGGCTTGTTGATGAAATCTTCGAAACTACTAAAAAACCGATCCTTATGAAATTTTAACCACATATTCTTTACAACTATAGCTATAGCGCATATCAAGGATTTAACAATTTTTTGATATTTACTTTTTTTGCCAAAAAACGGTGAAAAGTTTTTTTTGTTTTTTCGAAAAATGTCCGCCATTTTGTTATTTTTGCATATATAAAAAATCGTATGATATGCGATATAGCCATTCACATACTGAATCTAAAACCGTTTGATTTTTTTTGTTTCGGATGATCCATCTCCGAGATTTTATGAACAGCGCAGACCTACCATTTTTGTCTATAAATAGTGACTTGAACAAATAATTTTTTTTCAAATGTATATCGAAGGTCTATTTATTAAGTGTAACAACTTTTATATCAATATCTGTAATATAAACCTATAAAAAATGCATAAAAATAGCCTTTTCAAGCGTCTAAAGTGTAAAGACCCCTTAAGAATTTACAAAGAGTATTCCATTTTGATAAAAAGAAAAACAATAGAAATTCATGTTCCACAAGATAGATTCTCTTCCTAGACAATTTGCGTGATGATCCTACTGCGACGTGATCGATTTGTAAGATAGGGACATCGCCCGCGAGACATTCATCAGAACCATTGATAATTATTTTTTTAAGGAATTAGGCTACTGTGAACATTTGAAAAAATCGATAGTCCCTTGAGACAACTCAAATCGTGATGCTGAAGATCGTATCATTGGGATGCAACGAAAATGAACTCTTTTTAATTGTTCAAATATTTTATGACTGATTCAGGTTGTGAAAATCCGATAAACCTTTTTACATAGTTTTGTTAGAGATTTACAACCGCAATGTGCGGAAAAAAAAATGTCGGTAATGATGAATAGGAAGAAATGAAAAGTGGACGAAAATAATCATTGCATCCCAAGGATGCAAATTTCAGCGTCACCTCAGACTGAAGAGAAAGGTCCAACATACGGTGCAGGAATCGCAGATTGAAGGTAAACTTATTATTACAACTCTAGAGCTGTTAGTAAAACTTTAAGGGGCTATTCTACTGTGACGGGACGAGAAAATCGAATTTTTATTTTTTTGCATTTTTCAACTCCAATTCATGTCCAATTGCTGGTAAAGTCGATTTTAACTTTGTCGACTCAGAACAGCCCTTTAAAGTAGAAGCGCTCGGTGCGCGCGCTCTAGTACGACTACCCGCTGCGCGTCCCCGGCAGCTGTTGGGAACAGCTGTTTTAAATCAATACTTGAGTATACCGTAGTAGTTTCTCTTTTCACTGTATAAGTAAAAGGACGCTCTACCGGTTAGTATTGTATAGTATAGTATAGTAAACATTAAACGCGTTTTTCTCGAAACGATTTTTTTTCACCTGGCGTTGGTGACTACGGAAAAACGACTTAACCCATGAAGCTCAAATTTGTACTGCATATTCAGCATATGTATGGCTATCGCCCGAACTAGAATTATTAAAAAATATTAATTTTAACTCATACTTTCGCTCAAATTATGAAATAAAAAACGTGTTTTTCGAACACTTTCGCAAAAAACCACGCCATTTTGTTATTTTGCGATAAAAAATGATAATCCTACTTCGGGCGATAGCGACACTCATACAGATTAGGAATCTTTTTGAATTTTTTTGTTCCCGATTACCTGGAGAGCGCAAATCATCAACTTCAGCAACATACGTTGTTCCATGACTTTACACGATTATAAATTGTTAAATGAATATACATTTATATGCAACAACAAAAAATTCTTTTCTATTCTGTGAGAGTGTACCTCTAAGCGAGAAAAAAAAGTTTGTACCGATAAATGCAACAGTTAAGAACTAAAATTATTGAAAAAAAGCTTCTTTTTTGTAGTCGTCACAGTAGAATAGCCTTAAACGCGTTTTTCTCGGAACAATGTTTTTCAAAACGGTGTACACGATTTTTCGACATTTAGTGAACGAATTGACTTAAAATATGGTACACTTATTCAGTGTAATTATAGTTTAGTCTTGACCGACGCTTTTCTTCTTCACATTTTTTGTCATTAGTTATCAACCAGATGTGATATTGCCGCGAAAAATCGAAAAAGAAATGCAAACATTTTTTTTTATGATTGAAACACGATGGCGGAGAAAGCCCAGTCAAGTCTTAGCCAATATTATATATTTTACGAAAAAAAACTCGTTTTTTTGTTGTTTCAGATCAACCGGATGGCCAAAATCAAGTACACCGTTGAGCCCCTCGCGTTCAAAGGTCCTCCACGAGATTGCTTCTTTAATTATTATACTTCTTCTATTCTATCTATACAATTACGATTTATTTATTTTTATTATTTATTTATTTAGAACAATCTCGTGAAGGACCTTTTTCAAACTTCTTCAAACTCCTTTAATTATTATTTTTCAATGAAACTTGGTGAACAATTTTGTTAGTTTACATACAAATAAATGTACAAACGAATCCACCATCTGACTTATTTATTTAAAATTATTTTTTTTCTAATAACCCCGATTTTGGTGTCGTCACAGTAGCCTAACCCCTTAAGTAGTTTTCAACTGTACGGGTTCTAGAAAAAGTGCGCTACATGTGTAAGAAATATACTGCGGTCAATCGGGAAATTAAGAAGAAAAAAAAAAACAAACGATAGACCTAGGAGCGGATATTCGATATTTACCATCGCCCTCGCAGATGAGAGGTCCCAGAGTGTATCGGCCCTCCTTCTCGTCGAGCGCCGTGCCCGTATCACCGAATCGCAATTGCTTTACGGGGAGATGCTCCTTCTCCGTGATATCACCGCCATCCTCGAGCCAGCCCTCCAGACCGGAATCGCAATTGCACCACTTCGTCGGATCGGCGCAATTCCCGAGCACACCGCACTCGCATTTACGTGATCCGGGCAACGCGCCTCCCCAATAATCCATACGTTGATTGTGTCGACTTACCCACCATGAATTTGGCCGGAATACATCACCTTGGTGGACTGCAATACGACGAGAGAATAATAAGGAAAAACATAATAATAGACACGTCGGTGGATGGACACGAAGATTTTTTCACTTGCTAATGTTTTTTTTTTTTGTTCGGACTGAATATTGCATCAGGTGGAGTCTAAAAGTGAGCAAAGAAAATATTTAACCTAAGTTAGTGATGAAAAGTGTGTGAAGAAAATATTAAAGAAAATAATTTAAGGCCTTAGGTCACAGTAACGGGTATAAAATCATGTGCGAATTTAACAATTTTTTTTCGTATGAAAAAGTGATTCACTCATAAAATTAATTACACATCTATTTAGTATGAATATCAAGATGTTAGAAAATGTATATATATTTTTTTTCGATGTACAAACTTCACGAAACAGCTGTTTTCCAACTGACGTGACAAATAACTTCAACAATTTTCACTCGAATTACTTCAAATTTAAAAGTTATGTTCCGAATGGCATTCCGCAGAGAAGTACGTACGAATTTCTGATTAATCGAAAACTTTTCATTTTATGAGCAGTTTATGAGCAGTTATAACGAAATTTTTCACTGAAAATTCATTTATTAATTTTAAATACCTACAACTTTTGAATAAAACAATATTTTTTAAATTCCGTACGGACTTCTCTAGGTATTCTAATGTAGACTGACGAGAATTATTGTTTTTTGTTCTAGGTAAAAAATTATGAATGCTAAATGTCACGCCACGGAGCGCCTAAAGACAAGATAACAAAAGAAAATATTCGTAGTCGGCCATTTTGTACATCGAAAAAAAAATATATATATTTTCTAACAGATATTTCTTGATATTCATACTAAATAGATGTGTAATTATCTTTATGAGTGAATCACTTTTTCATTCGAAAAAAAAAATGGTTAAATTCGCACATGATTTTATACCCGTTACTGCGGCCTAAGGCCTTAACGGAAAATGCATTTTCTACCTACCTCATCTACGGGCTACATCTACCGAGGTAGATAGATGCAGCCCATAGATGATGTGGGGAGAAAATTGCATTTTCCAAAAATATTTTTATCCGATACCTTTTAGCCATATTCCCTGAAAATTTCATTGAAATTTTCTAACAATTAAATGAGCTACAGCCTCTAACACTCTAATCGCCATTTTTTGATGATTTTTTTCAAGATAGCCCTATCGCTTCACACTAGTCATACCACTGATCATACTTGAGACTTGTACAATTTATATTTTTAACATATGCAAAAAGAAATTGTAATAACTAAATTTTCCATGTGTAAACTGTTTAATTAATGTTCACATTTAATTATTGAAATGAAAAAATAGTTATTCCAACGATTCGCACAGTATTTCTAGGTTTGATATTTGGCAATATTGGTTTAATAAGTAAATAAACAGGCGAGTTTAACCTCCATGCTTTTCAACCTCGATCTGTCAAAACAAAGTCGGGTGCGGGAAATATAAAGCATTGTATTCGGGCTACGACTGGTAAAAAGCGTGAAAAATTTGTGTGGGCGAAATATGTCGGTTAGAAATGAAATATGTGTGGAAATTCGAATGAGTGAGATGAGGTTAGGACTACAGTCAGCTGTTGCCTTGCTGTCACGTCTCTTTGTCGTAGCAAGTGGTAATGAATCCAATACCGGAAGTTCAAACCAAACTTGATATTACATAAAAGTAATTAATAAGCGTAATTTTTTCTGAGAGCACTGGATTACTACAAGTGTTAAGTATGTAAATCTGATTATTTTTAAGAATCTGACGGATTCCCGCTATTATATACACTTTTGTAGCGACCGGAAATTGGCTTTTTGTATGTCGTCTCGGAATTCCTTCACAAAAATACGCAATTTTGATATTTCTATTCTCCGTAATTAGGTCGATAAACGACCCTGAAATTTTACAGAGACAATTCTTAATATATTTAGTGAAGCTCGAAAAATAATTATGAAAATCCTTTGGATTGAAGCCTGGCGATAGGCCTTAAAGGCTCTGAATATATATGTACCTTTGCGTTAAAAAAAGCGTTTACCTTACACCAACCGTTTCCCACAAAAAAATTCCGAACGTGGCCATTTTTTTTGCCTTTAGGCAGATGTCGCCCCTTAAATCGATTTGTTGAAGCTCCAATGGTACTCCGCGCCATAATTACTTTCACAAACTCGAAGTTGTAAAACTGGTTTTCTCTAAATTCTCTAAAGTATCAGTGTGTGCGTGCATGTGCATATACATGTATATATATATATATATATATTACCGGGAGTATTGAAGAGACGGGAGTGTTTGCACGCGTAATTGATTCTCTGTCGGCAGTTGGTGGAGCGATTGAGCAGAGCTTCGATCTGATCGAAATCAGCGTCGTACTTAATGTCCTGTACGAAACTTCCGGGCTCCTCGAAGTTATTAACCGGCGTGGACATCTCGTTGCTGTGCCTGATGACCGTCATGACGCGGTCGTCCGAGTAAAATTCGCAAGTAACGGGGAATGGCTCCAGGGGGCCGCTGCCGTCCACGTCGATCGTTATGTCGGCTCTTTGACTCACGGCGTTCATGTTTTTGTACGCCTCGCACGAGAGCGGATTCAATGCTGCGAATGTCAAAAATATCAAAACATTAAAACAAACGCCAGGACATGAAAAAAAAATATATACGTTTTCCCAGTTTCTTCGTGTGCCCTGTCGGGTTTTTACGTTCTCATTCCTTTTTTTTTAACGGTAAATTCGGCAAAACCGCTCGATGGTCGGAGCGCAGGTAAAGCGGTCACCTAGCCGAGTGGGGCGTTTTTTTTTCTCTCCGATGAACGGGCACTGGGACTTTGGGGAAAATGGAATGAAAATGGGAAGAAATGTGAACTCACACGTGTGACAAACAGCACCGGAGTATCCGGTGCCGGTGCAGTCGCACATGAACTCGTACGAATTTTGTCGACATACGCCCGAGTGTTTGCAAGGATTTGGATTGCAACGATCCAACATTTGACAAGCGTCAAAAACGATCTCGTTGTCGCAACAGTACTCGTCCTTCTTCCATTCGGTTGGCAACTTGTAATTGCCGTCGACGCTTATCATTCTCATGCAGCCGACGAAGCCACGATTGGTGCCCATGCCCGTTATGCCACCGCCGATTAGATAAACCGGCCCGGTCGAGATCTCGAGGAGACGCTTCGTTTTCATCGGACGACCGTCGACGATGAGAACGAGATTGTTCTTCGATATGGTCAGTACCACCTGATGCCACTTCCCGTCGTTGAATCTCTCCTCGAAGTTGTCCAGGATCGTGCGCGGATTCTCCTTCGTCTCGATCTCGACCTTCAGCTTGCCCTCCTCGAGAAAGAGCTGCGACAATTCGAAAATCACGATGTATCGTCGAAAGACAAAAACAAGTAGCGCTTTTTTTTCTCGTGATCACGATTAAGGGTTAAGGCCACAGTAGAATTTTCAAAAAATCGTTTTTTTTTCTCGCTAAAACGGTGCTTTGTCATCATAAGAATAAGTTACTATTCGATTTATAGCAAGACTTTTTTTTCACCGACTTTGAGCGTATAACGTAAGCCCACCTCTGGCACGGCCAGAGGCATATGTAAAACTTTAAACGCGTTCTTCTCGAAACAGCTTTTTTCCAATTGGCGAGACAAATAACTTGAACAATTTTCACTCGATTTACTTCAAATTTAAAAGTTATGTTCCTAATTGCATTTCGCAGAGAATTACGGACGGAATTTCTGATTAATCGAAAACTTTTCATTTTATGAGTAGTATATGAGCAGTTATAACGAAATTTTTCACTGAAAATTCCTTTCTTAAGTTCAAATACCTACAACTTTTGAAGAAAACAATATTTTTTTAATTCCGTACGTACTTCTCTAGGTATTCTAATGTAGATTGACGAGAATTTTTGTTTTTTTTTCTAGTTAAAAAATTGTGGATGTTAAATGTAGCGCCGCGGAGCGCCTAAAATAAAAAGATAAAAGAAAATATTAGTAGTCGCCCATTTTGTACATCGAAAAAAAATATATATGCGGCATTCCATACCAATTCGACCTGGGTCTGACCCTCGACCCCTCAAATCTAGTTCCCGATTTTTCCTATCATTACTCCCACTCTATCAAGCAGTTACAATTTTTTTTTCAGATTTTTCAAAATAAATTTGAGCGCGTCATGAATTTTTTTTTGACCACCTCGATAGCCGTAATCGAAAAATCTGAAAAAATACCCAAAAATACAGTGTCAGATATAAAAAATGTTGGTGTAAAATTCATAGTGTCTGGGCTTTTTCTTCAACCCGTTTTTTAGCTTTTTGAGCAAAAAAAAATTTTTAAAATAAGAAGCAGAGGTCAACTTACTGTTTTTCGAAATTTTGTATGCATTCGACTGTTTCTCGAAATTTTGTATGCATAATACCAGATTTTTTAAAAAATTTCTCCAATTTTTCTAAAGAGTATTTTGTAATTTTCGATTTTTTTTTATCATGGTTGACAAAAACCCTAATTAGGGGTTGAAGCAAAAGCCCAGACATTATGAAATTTACACCAACATTTTTTATATCTGACACTGTATTTTTGGGAATTTTTTTCAGATTTTTCAATCACGGCCATCGAGGTGTTCAAAAAAAATTCCAAAATTCATGACGCGCTCAAATTTATTTTGAAAAATCTGAAAAAAATTGTAATTGCTTGATAGAGTGAGAGTAATGATAGGAAAAATCGGGAACCAGATTTGAGGGGTCGAGGGTCAGACCCAGGTCGAATTGGTATGGAATGCCCCATATATATTTTCTAACAGGTTGGTATTCATACTAAATAGATGTGTAATTCATTTTATGAGTGAATCATTTTTTCATACGAAAAAAAATTGTTAAATTCGCACATGATTTCATACCCGATACTGTGGCCTAACCCCTTAACACTCTGCCACAGCTCCTTTGATGATAAATGAATTTGAATAAATTGTTTGGCACACTTAAATATCCTATCAAAGTATACCTATAATTTGACAAATATAAAATAATTATTTCTTAGTTTAAAAAATCCCGCAAAACTGCTCAATTTTTTCCCGTCTAAATGTATAGCTCGCCTTGAAGGCTCTCAGTATATGTACCTTGGGGTTAAAAAAATGCGTTTCTTCTTCACCAACCATGTCCCAGAAAAAAATCGTAATGTGGACATTGTTTTGGGCCTCTAGTCAGATGTAGCCCCTTAATGCGAGGATACTGCTTCGAAAAAATGTTTTATCGATAAATTTCGTACCTTGACGTGTCCGCGGGACGTGAATTCGTGGAAAAGTATGAGACCGCGCTCCTCGTAGCTTCGAAAAGCTAGTGAAACGTTCATCGACGATACACCCTCGTATCCGTCGAGGCGCGCGTACGTTCGCGGGGTCAAAAACGTGACTGGTATGATCGGCGGTTCCGGGCAACTTTTCAACGTGTTCACACGATGGTATCGAAGATTCTCTCCGGTATGTTCCCAGTCTTGCAGATCGCGTATGACGCTCGTTTTGTTCAGATAAAAGTTTTCGATGCAGCCCGTGAAGTTTTGATTCACGACCAGACCTTCCTGGATATTGGGAACGCCTCCGATGTACAGCTGAAACGACGGGTTTAAAATATATTTTGGGGTCATTTACCACCCGGTTGAACTTAATTTCGTGATTTCTTTTCATCGTGCGATGAGCTCGTTATTTTGCGTATGCATCGCATTGGTGTAGGTCTCATCCATGCTAATTCGTATTATTGTCTGTCTTGTTATATATTATATGCTGTACTATCAAACAAGCAATGTATATTTGTGAATATATCGCGAAAGTCAGCCCATTGTTTTTTTTAAATGAATATGGTGAATTTACCGTCTATTTTTTAGAGCGAGAAAGCGATTTATTTTCGTTCGATTTTAGAAACAATCATTTAGGGAGTTTTAAGGGGTTAGGCCAATCCAGAGACCGAAAAAATAGGCTTTTTGGTGATCTTTTCCTTCGGAAAAACTACAAAATAAATCGAGATTACAAAAAGGGTGTTTATCATACATATCAGTGACTGTATACGGTAATTTTTTTTGAAGCGGTTAATTTCAAAATTGCGGCTGTGCAGCGTTTATCTCAAAACTGCATTTTTTAAGTTGACCGGAAACATAACTCAGACAATTTTCAACCGATTCACTTGAAATGTTGAATATATCTTGAAATTACATTGTCTATGGAAGTACGTAGGATTTTTTTTATATTGCATAGTTCATTTGTTATTAACAATCTGACGAAATGTTTCACTTTCCAAAAATTTGCATAAAAAATCGTCAGATAATTGTTAATAACAAATGAACTATGCAATATAAAAAAAAATCCTACGTACTTCCATCGATAATGTATTTTTCGAGATATATTCAACATTTCGAGTGAATCGGTTGAAAATTGTCTGAGTTATGTTTCGACCAACTTAAAAAATGCAGTTTCGAGATGAACGCCGCACAGCCGTCATTTTGAAATTAATCGCTTCAAAAAAATTATTGTATACAGTCACTGATATGTATGATAAACACCCTTTTTGTAATGTCGATTTATTTTGTAGTTTTTCTGAAAAAAATCCTCAAAAAGCCTATTTTTGGGGCTAACCCCTTAAGTGTAACAACTTTTATATCAATATCTATAATGTAAACCCATCAAAAAATTCCGAAAATAGCGTTTTTTAGCGTCAAAGTGAGAAGACCCCCTTAATATTTTTGAATCAAATTTGGTACACAATTTTGTAATGTAGATACAAAAAAAAACGATTTTTCAATCATCTTACTTATTGGGTAAAAATGATTTTTTTAAAATAACGCTTATTTTCGGGTCGACACAGTACCTTAACCCCTTGAAGGCGCTATCAACTGTATTCATTAATATGAGTAATATCTTTGACCATGTGCAATAACAATATTATTAACAGTACCTAATAGGCCATTTATCAGATCATTTTGAATAAGTCTTACCGCTCTGTTCAAATCGAGCCTGTAGAATTCTCCCTTGATGCGACCCTTAACCAAAACCCGGTCGACCGAGAAAGCAATGTCCTTCCGGTTTCGGGATATCAACACGTCGTGCCACATATTGTCGTCCAGGAGACTTCCAACTGACAGGCTCGTCGTGATCCCCGAGCCGAGATCAATGTTCAACAACAAACGGTTGTCCCGCAACTGAATAGCGATAAAGTCACCCTGAGTGCCCCGGGAATACAAGAGTACACCGTCGGCGTTGTTGGTCTTGAAGCGGAAACGAAGGGAGTGGCGATCGGTCTCGATCGGCTCTCTCAGCAAATCCATTCGTACGAGTGACGTACCGTTGAACGACAAGACGTCGGATACTGCAAGTCAATTCTATTTTGTCAAAATCGAACGTTCGATTCAAGATGTACGCGATGCTAATGGAACATTTGATTCATTTACTCATTTGTTTACTTTATTTACATGTAATTTATTTACTCATTTTACTTACTTTTAGATTTATTTAGATTTATTTACTCATAATAGCGTTATTTATTTAGATTGGATTTATTTAGATTTATTTACAACATTATAACGATTCGCTATTATTTTCAACGATTAAGGCGGGATATACATTTACAACGATAAAAAAATCGATTTCTTTTTTTCCTCTTTAAAGATAGATGTAGAATATTTTCCCAAAGTTTTCAAAGTGAAATTCGAAAAACTTTAAACGTTACAGACTGTCAACGCTGTGCTTCATCGCTCGGATTTGGAGCGGGCGTAAACTTCGAACCCCTCTTTCTCCTAAC
Source organism: Ophion ellenae (assembly GCA_963210295.1). NCBI lineage: Eukaryota > Metazoa > Arthropoda > Insecta > Hymenoptera > Ichneumonidae > Ophion > Ophion ellenae. The sequence continues at coordinate 35,793,297 of OY723389.1, read as the reverse complement.
TGCATTTTCGAAATTGGAGTTCAGGATTACTCAAAAACTATTAAGCCGATTGAGTTGAAACTTGGTTTAAATATTGATAATATTGATACTAGTCTACTTGACGAGAATTGTTTTTGAACAATTATTTAAAAAGCCACGTTTTTAATCCAAATTTTACAGAAATCTTGTGTAAAATGGTTTTTTTCTGTAAGTGCGTGCCATTCGCTTAAATTTGGATTTTCTTCATTTCAATTACTGTCAAATAGAAACTATACATGTTCTAGCTGAAAAAATTGTTGAATTTTTTTGCTATTCAAAGTCTACGGGAAGCTAGATTTCACGCCGATTCGCAACTCCCGGGGCAACCTTGCTGTAACACTCTGCAGAAGCTCCGCCACTTTGATGATGAATGAATTTAAAAAAAATTGTTTTGTATACTTGAATATACTATTAAGGGGGGATTGTCTTTTTTTTCGCAAAATTTACCGCTTTTTGGGAATTTTTTTGTGAAGAAAGTATACAACGGAAAACTTGTGAAACTTGGCATACAGTTTTATTGATCTGTTTACTACATACAAAAAAATTTTTAAACAATTTCATCAAAAAATCTCCCCTTAAACGCGTTTTTCTCGAAACAGCTTTTTCACAACTGGTGTGCACGATTTCTCAAAAACTATTCAACCGATTGCCTTCAAATTTGGACAGAATGCTCAGCTGACATCCTTTTATCGTTTGATGAAGCAAAAAAGCAATACGTTTAATAGTTTTTTATTTATAACAAAAAATCGATCAATTTTTTTCGAAAAATCGATACTTCAAGTTCAAAACGTCACCAAATCGTCAATTTTTTTTCCCTTCATCGAACGATAGCTATATGTGTCTAAAGTAAAATGCTTTTTGGGTTTTTGTTGCAGGATGAACGTGAAGGCTGTAATCGTGCACACCATCAAAAAAGGACCATCGCGCGTCGAGGGGGGTGGGAGGCGGATTTTTTGATGAAATTGTTTAAAATTTTTTTTGTATGTAGTAAACAGATCAATAAAACTATATGCCAAGTTTCACAAGTTTTCCGTTGTATACTTTCTTCACAAAAAAATTCCCAAAAAGCGGTAAATTTTGCGAAAAAAAAGACAATCCCCCCTTAAAGTATACCTACAGTTTGATCAATGTAGAATAATTATTGCTTAGTTTAAAAAACCCCTCAACATTGCTTAATTTTCCCATCTAAATGTATATCCCGCCTCAAGGCCGGAGCCTGAATTAGCAGGTCTGAGAAATCGGTTTTTTATTGCTTAAATCGATAGATAAATTATCCAAGAATATATTTACAAAGTTACAGAGGCCAATTGTAAATATTTTCGAAGATAGAAGGCCAAAAGCAGAGAAGCGATTGATATTTGATATTGATATTTCCTCCTATTGAAAACTTTGAAGCGCGTTTTCTCCAGTTTTCATTTTCACGATTTTTCCAAATTCGCGTGCGTGATAGCAAAAAAACTAAACGACCTATTGAATCAAACCAAAGTTTATTATCTTCAGTATGAAAATCTCTTCTAAGCGAATTTAAAAAGTCGTGGAAAAAGTCTTTTTAAATAATTTTCATACCACGTTAAAGTGCTTTTTTTCAACAACATTTTTTTTTCTTCAAACCTATTAGCCATCGAGACATATTATAATTTCACGATTTTTTCACCTTTTTTTAATTCACCCAGAAGAAAAGTATACGACAATTTAAATTTTTATTGGTTTTTTTTTGTCTCAGTCAAGAATTATGAGCTGCATCTTTCCCGCCGATTAGGGACTGCAGTGGCAAAATGCACATGGAATAGGCTGATAAATCTACAGTCATTTATTGTTTCATGGTGAACATTTTTCTTAATACATTTCAAATATACACGAAAGGATACCTCAATCTTTACTGGACTCACTTGTTTGTTTCCGTTCTAAAAAAAATCCCGAACAAACGCTTTTTTTGGACCTTCTAATTCAGGCGCCTGCCTTAAGGGGAATAGGCATCGGAAAATCTCGAATTGTTTCGTTTTTTTTGTACTTTATTACTACAATCTCTTCCAAACATTTTGGCCTTTTTCTCAAAACAGCATTCTCAAAACTTCATAAGCGAAGAACGATTGAAGATATCGCCTTGATTTTTTTTTAATGAAGATATCAGCTTTCTCTACAAAATGAACTGACGTCTATGTAAACAAATTAATTTATTATTGTTGTTATTACAATAAATGTCACCCGTTTTTCGATGCTTTGCAAATATTAGTCGCCATTTTTTTTATTTTTATGATTTAAAAAATGTTTTACAATAAGTCTGTGGAGGAACATCTCCTGAAGAGAACGGCGTTTAGGAATTGCCGAAAACATCAACCGGCCACTCGGAATTGTAGCAATGAGGGAGCAGTGCATGAGACGCGTGGTCTTCTTTATCTGCCCGTATCTCCCTTGAATATTTATATTTTTGAAACCTCAACCACTGAATTTAATAGCCAAAACTCCAATAAAAACGTTGCAAAAAAGAAAATATATGCATGTCTTTTCGGTTCTTCACAAATGCGATTTGAATTTGATCCCATTTTCGGCCTATTTTCACTGCGTAGCCCCCTTAAGGGGGAGATACCTTTAGGCGATGACAAAGATTGCTGATTTTCATTATCTTTTTTTTAAAAAGAAAGACTTCTTTACCATTTTTGACACTTGGGGTATGTTTTATTTCTATTTTTGGTTGTTACATGGTATGTTTTTTTTTTATTAATCTTTAAAAATGGCGGATTCATGGTCTTCTAAACTGCATTTTCAGAACTGACATGACGTATAGCTAAAAAACCAATGACCGGTTCTGATAAAATTTTCTATAAATCTTTCTAATCTTATCGTCTGACGTGACCCTAAATGTTTTTTTAACGAAAAAAAAAGTATTTTTTATTGCAAAATGTAGCCATTTTTTCGAAAAATTCAATCTTTTTGTTTCGAAGCGTACTATTTCATCGATTTTCAACATTTCTCATTTTTTCTCGGTTCATATTCTGCGTATGAGTGTCAATGAAAGAAAAATCTTCGAAAAATCTTAGTCTGCCGACATCCACCGCAACCCGTTTAGAAAATCGTGCCATACCTCCGCCATTTTTAAAGATTAATAAAAAAAATACGACGTAACAGCCAAAGGCAATAATAATACATACCCTAGGTCACGAAAAGGGCGAAGGAAGCTTCCCTTTTAAAAAATTATGAAAATCAACACTTTTTTCCTCGCCTAAAAGTATCTCCCCTCTTAAGTTTTTAAATATAATTTTTATGATGGTCTGTATTAGAATTTTTCATTGATTTTATATGAAGTTCGTGTTCACTGAATAAGAATAGTTTCGTTGCAAGCTCCCGCGAAATTGATCAAGAACGCGATATATTTCGTACTGACTGGATTTTTGGTTTTTCGACGATGACCCACGATTCGAAGTATTTAAAGACATCGAATTCGCCCATTATAAAATTAAATTTGCCGATGATATCGCTATTTGGATTGAAAATGATGGCTCGATGGAAATCAGTCCGATGGATGGATGGAAATCACTTGCTATAAGTCTAGGAGAGTGGAAAAATAATTCCGCGAGTATTACCGTAGTCACATCCGTAAAGTTCAATCCTCAGGGATATTCGATCCTGCCATCTGGTCGGGTTTATCCTGATCCACTGGGCGATAATTGGAACCTCGAATTTGTTCAGCTTTATCGACTCCGCGTTCGTATTTCCTTTGAACATCTGCGATGAAATATTTTCACAATCAGATACGCTCGTCGAGGGTGTAACGTGCTTTCGTTTATACCTTTCTCTATCAGAGTCGTCCAGATTTTTTATTCACAAGAATTATACAGAGTATAGAAAAACTCGCATGCACCACCGTTCAATTTTTTTTCTTCACATCATTCGTCAGGTGAGAAGTGTTACCGCGACTCAAAATTTCGTTAAGGGATCATCACAGTGTAATAAATTTTAAAAATCGTTGTTTCTTTAATTATCCATTATAAACATGCTATTCAATTTTTTTTTAAACAAGGTAAATGACGTTTTTCAAAACTTGTGTTCAAATTTTGAAACAACATTCTTTCCCGCCATTCTTTATCTTGGTACGGAAGCTTTTTTTTCAACTTAATTTTTTTTAACGAAAAACTATCGAAAATATATGCTAAATTCGGTACTTTCTTTTTCAAGCCGGCGCCATTTTGTCAATTTTAATTTAAAAAAATCTCCATTGCAAGATAGCGGCTTTCATACTGATTAATAATCTTTTTACAAAGTTTGCTTCAGATAATATCTACGGCCACAATCGTGTACACCGTAAGGACTCCTTTTTTTCGAAGACATTTTCAACCGTTAAAAAAATGTCAAAAAAATAAAAATAAACGTTTAAAAATGTATTTTCTGTTCTTCATGAGTGCTTTGATTTTACATTAAAAAATCAGACTGATTAGCGTATTTTAACCAGCGAAAAAAAATCGCGATGATCAGCTATGTTCCGACCCGTTACACTGCGATGATCCCTTGAATATCGTTAGATAAAATTGTGGAGATTAAAAAAATGGTGCATCATTCGAAGATGTTAGGAGAGCGCGAGACTGTGTTAGTAAACGCGAAACGAAAGTTAGACGAACACACGGCATATGGCTAAAGAACGATCGCGTCACGTTTTTTCTCTTTCTTCTCCATATGAATCGAACCTTTCGTTCCACACTTAAAAAAAGAAAAACTCCCAAAGGATCTCGTATACCGGAAATCATTTTTTCCTGACTCCCGCTCAATACGATTCTTTACGGTGAAGATTCCAACGTTGGAATGCAACCTAAATCCATTCTGATCTTTTATTTCTTCGTCGTTATTACGATTCGTAGATCTGTAGGAAGAATTCCAAAAAACCACTAAAAAAACCACACAAAAAATTGGGGTTTGATCAAAGAAGAATTCCCATTGCATTCCGACGACGCAAAATTCACCGTCATCGATTATTTTTCGGACTTCGTTGTTCTTTCGATTTTTTTCTCTTTCCTTCTTCACTCAATACCTCTTCCACGCCCTCCTGGCTCTCATAACTAGTCCAGGCCTGGCCATCGTCCGAATATTGGACGATATATTCCGTCACGTATTCCCTAGTGTTGCGACGACCGCGGGTTGCAATGCTCCTTATTTCGCATCTGTTGCCCAAATCCATAGTAAGTAGTTGATTGTAAGTGTTATCTTCGGGCGACCACGCGCTATCCCCTGCAAAGCCCAGCCCCATATCCGTGTGTAAAGAAATAGAGAAGAGGTGGAAAGCAAAGCCGGTAAGGTAAGGATAAAACCCTTCTTTTAAACGAAAAAAAAAAAAAAAACATTATTTAACAAACCAACAATTCCTTCCCTATCTCTATATAAACGAAAAAAATCTCGAATGTGTGATTCTCTTTGGTGTATTTACATTCTTATCACAACAATACCGTATAACATCGACATTTCCACAGGAATTCAGTAAACGAAGGAAGAAATAATTCCAACACCACGATTGCATTGTTCAACGTTACACTTACTTTTCATCGAAAGATCGCTTACCCATGCAGTGAAAGGAAGCCTACTTATTATTTTCTACGAGGATAAATCTATGCATACACATAGGAGAGTTTAAATATTAACGAATTTCGCTACATCGCTGTGCACGTGTTACTTATAGCCATCTGCAGTACATTACGAGAGAACGAGGAAAAAGTTGCCGCATGCATTCCATTCAGCATCACGATGCAGTCCATATTTCTTTTGTCAAACAAGGCCAGGGGTGCGTCCAATTAGTAATAGCTTCGTCAGCCACCGGGGGTTGCCATGGTTTTTTTCTCCTCAATATTTGTCGCTTTTTTTTTTAATTATAAACTTTTTCTCGTAGATTGGCCCACAGGATGTTGGGTCACTCGCTATGGCAGTGGTTTACCTTTACGTTGCCTCCGGCTTCCTTATAGTCCACATAGTCACGGTTATTGGTGCCATAGCTGATTGTATATTCCTTAACGAATTCGGCATAATTCGCACGACCCTGGGTCTCAATGGAAGTGACGTTCCTCACTTCGCCCAGGTCGACGATCAGGTACTGATTATTGTCTGAGCTCCCGGCGGTCCATGCCTTTTCGCCTATATGCCACAACAACACGTACTCATGCATGCAACGAAAATTCAACTCTTTTTCACGTGAGGAAGGGTAGCGAGATAGGTGAGACTGATTCGTTGGGTCCTTTGTACTCAAAAGTCGAAGAGGCTCGTTTACAGGTGCACGGTCAACTTTTTACCGTGTGCAATTCTTCGGTTTACCGGATGTAAAGTGGCAAAACTATTAAGGGATCATCACAGTGTAAAATTTTTTTAAATTTGATTTTTTTTGCATTCTCCGATAGTATAGACGGTAAACATGCTGTTCAATTTTTTCAAGAAAAAGGGAAATGTTTTTCAAAACGGGGTACAATATTGACACAACATTGTTCACGTCGTTCTTTATCTTGCTATGGAAGCTTTTTTTATATTCGTATTTTTTTTACGAAAAACTCGAAAGAAATTGGCTAAATTCGATACTTTTTTTTTTAATGCGCCGCCGATTTGTCAATTTTGATTTTTTTAAAACGTTCATATCAAGATAGCGGCTTTCATACTGATTAATAATCATTTTACAAATTTCGTTTCGGATAATATTTACGACCACAACCGTGTACACCGTGAGGACTCCTTTTTTTCAAAGACATTTTCAACCGTTAAAATGTTTTTTTTAACGCTTAGAATTTTTTTTTTCTCCATGAGTGCTTTGATTTGACACTAGAAAATCAGACTGATTAGCGTATTTCAACCATCGAGGAAAAAATAACGAAAATAAGCTACTTTTCGACCCGTTACACTATGATGATCCCTTAAGTCTGGTGTTCAATTAAAAATGAACGTTCAAATAGTCGTATTCGACGTTCGAGATTCCTCATGCGGGAATTGGAGGAACAATCATTTTTTCAAGGGGTTAGGCTACTGTGAAAATTTAAAAAAATCTGTAGTCGCTCGAGGACACAAATTGAAGAGGAAGGTCCAACGTATGGTACAGGAATCATAGGTTAAAGGTCAATTTGAGATTACAACGATATAACTGCTAGTGAAACTTTAAACGCGTTTTTCTCGAAGAGATGTGGTTCGAAATGGTGTAAACGATTTCTCGACATCTAATGAATGGATTGACTTGAAATTTGGTAAATTTATTCAGTGTAATAGTAGCTTAGTCGTGACCAACGTTTTTCTTCTCAACAATTTTTTTTTTCATCAGTTATTAACAATGTCATTTTTCCGCGAAAAATCGAAAATAAAATTTCAATTAAAAAAAAAATTATTTGTGACACGGTAAGAAAAAAAAGTCTGATCAAGTATTAGCGACTATTATCTATTTTGAGAAAAAAAACTACTTTTTTCAGATCAATCGGATGGCCAAAATCAAGTACACTGCTGAGTTCCTCACGTTCAAAGGTCCTTCACGAGATTTTTTTATAACTTCTTCAGTTATTGATATTTTTAGATGAAATTTGGTACACAACTTTGTTAATGTACAAACGATTTTTCAATTATCTAAATTATTCCTTTAAAATTAATTATCTTAAATAACCCTCCGGATCGTCACAGTAGCCTAACCCCTTAACCTGTTAATTTTGATTTCACTAAATGTCTTCTTTCTTTGCAACCCTGTATAATTCATACGATGCTGAAGTTTGAATCGTTCGAATAAAACGAAATTTATTTCTCTTAGTTCATTATTTCTCGATTTTTTTCTGCAACTTTAGGTTGCATATTTCCAATAGGGATCCTAAAAAAATGTTCGAGTAATTTTCGCAGCCGAAAAGTACCTAAAAAAATGTACATAAAATCCTTGGTTGCAGAGCCATTTAATTGATACCATGCGAGATTCACGCTAAATAGGAAAGTTTATCTTCACATCCCCATTACATGGTTCAGTTCAACCTTCGGGGATCCAATGGTAAAATTTCACTTGAAAAATTGGGACGAAGTAGAGAAAAGTTGTTGAAAATACAAGGTAAAGATACGAGTCCCGTCATAAGGAAACCTTTTCAAGATAGGGCAAATAATGATAATAATAATAATGAAGTAACAACAAGAAAGCAAGCGTGAGAAAAGATACTTTACATCGCACAGTTCGTACATTCTCGTCAAGCTGTTGCTACAGATCGACAAAACACTGAAAGACTTAATGTCCAAAATAAAAAGCATTTTTCTACATAGAAATACAAATTTCTTAAAGTCATGGTAGAGAAGAAGCTTACATATTCATTGTAGGATTACACTTTCAAGTAGTCGTATGTTCTTTTGGGCATCATATCAACCGATCAACATTCCATTTACGTATTTCTTTTCCCAATAGTCAAATGTTCAGCAAATATGAAAAAGCTGAATCATTGTATGAACAGCAGAGTGATTATTTTTGGCTTGCAGTGGCTAATAATATCCAAGTTCTTTACTCTTAATCCAGTATGATCTCAAGGAGTGTTTCCATGCTCCAAAACAAATTGGCCCAAGTTCCACAATTGAGCTACAAATTAGCAACTCCATTGTACTTTTCGTAACTTCCAGTTGGGAATTGGATTTAGACGATATTTTGCATCTTGGGTACAAGTTTTTATTGCTTTGAATTCTATAAAAGTTGATCCGAAGGAATTCCATCATATTTCGCTCATTTGGCCAATGAAAAGGCACCCGAAGAGACAGTGTGGGGTTGGGAGTTGATAAACAGCGGAAACCAGCAATGTTCAGTAATTCATCAGCATTGGTTTGGCGTTCTTTCTCAATAGATTAACCCAAACAATGATGCATTGTTCTGATAGATTCGTGCTACTGATGATTGCTACTTCAGGATAACATCCCATGGGCAGCAAAAGTCATCAGTGTTTCGGTAACTTCATAATTGTTACTAGTGTTACACCAGCAGCTGCCCGAGCAAATCGACACTGGTAACGTAAATGCTGCTGCTTTTGTTGCCCAGGAAATATTTTACACTGGACTTTTCTGGACCGAGTTTGAGACTTGGTCAGTTACCGAACGTCACTGCTGTAGCCGCCAAATGTCACATCCCTTTCTTTGGTTCGGTAAATGTAAGGGGAAAGGAACAAGTGGGCGTATAACATCCAGATAAGAATGTATTCATATAGTTTATTAATGGTGTTGAAGTTTGCATCGTTGGAACGCAACGAAAATTCTATTTTATATTTTATTTTCCATGTTTTTATTATTACAGGCGATCTTATAGATTTATCATGTAGGTCGCTAAATGAATATCTTAAAAATTGGTTAAAGGACTTTTGTCGACACAATCAACCGAAAGAAATTTAATTCGTCGCAGTCCAACGATGAAAACTTCAGCATCGTGTTTATTAACCCACTGACTGTACACGTGTCAATAGCTCTGATAACCGTCTAATAAAAATATAAGAAATTATTTCGCCGATATTATCATCGATACGGAGGTGCCTAAGTAGTACGAGCTAATTAATTCTCGAGATTCGGGGACTCTCGTCCCTGGCAAAATATTTTTCAGCGTACCGGTGATCTTCGGGATAGAGCGGAACGGCGTTAACGACGAGGTCGTAAAAATCCAACGTCTCGAAAGGCTTGCACGCGAAATGTGTCATCTGATCGTTATCGCACCGCAGGGCGACGGCTGCGCAATGCTCCTGATCTAGAAGTGTCTCGTGAAAGTGCCAATTTTGCCTGATGCCGTTTATCCAAAGACTCGAGTCGGCGACGTATTCGTTCACCGATAATTTAGTTTTCGTACGAAAATCAAGTGTACCGAGACCAATCGCTAAACCTGTCCCGATAGCCTTCACGTAGCTCTCCTTCAGTGCCCAGTGCCTACAAAACATGGCGATCTGCTCGAGTTCCGATCTTTCCGGGACTCCCCGAATCTCCAACCACTCACCGGCCGTAAAGTTTCGACTCATGATACGGAAGAACTCACGCAGTTCTTTGCCGCCTGAATACTCCAGCGTCATCACGTCTACGCCCAACTGAACGTTCCTCGATTCGCCCGCAAATACCGAAAATTTACCGTGATGCGAGACATTGAAATTCGCAAATTTGGACGTTATCGGATTGCACAAAATTGGCTTGTTATTCTCGTCCCTCGCGAACGCGATTTTTTCGTAGGGTATCCCGCAATGCTCGTTAACGAATTTTCTCATCATCAATCTCCCTACGAGGGACGCTCTGGCGTCTTTGCGAAACACAAATTTCCCTAGTCTCTTCTTCTCGTCCAATTGGACACACGCCACGGCCCGACGGAATTCACTTTCCGTTGGATTCCACTCGGACCAATTGAAAAGCCATCTCACGCTTTCCGCCATCTTCATCGAGTGCACTGCAGCCGCCCCTATCTTTCGTCCCATCCACGATCGAGCAGACTTTTCTCTTATGTTACTTTGTCGCGAATTGACGATTCCGACAAAACATGAACCTCGTTGGGTTTTCTTTGGTTTGCTTCGCTTTGCCTTTCTAGCGTCCACCTGAAGCAAACAGAATCACCGTTTTACTATTACCGGATTGGCAATTCGTACGGTGGCGACCTCTATGTGCGACACGAGATCGCCTTTGTGATTCCGGCGGACTTTTTTCTCTGATCGGAATGAGAAATTCAATAGGCTCATCGCTCCGTGCAACTTCCGCCTAAGTACGACGAAAAAATACCGTCGGGAAGCTTCGCTCTCTGCATCTGATGCTCGGTTTTTTTTCTTACGTTTTCCGTCATTCGAATATGTTTAAGCGGCAATACCAGTGTGGCACTTTCAAAAAATCGATTGTTTTTGCCTTTTTCGACATTTTATACTTTCAAGAATATCATTATCATTTATATCATTTATAGCAATATCATTTTATCTTGCAAAAATCGATAGTTAAATCTTTAAACGCGTTTTTCTCGAAATTAGAATTTTCAAATTCGCTGACATTGTAACTCGAAGAGCAATTATCCGATTGACTTGAAATTTGAACTGAGTACTCTTGAATATATTTACTCTGCAATGACGTAAGATATTTTTGATTGCATGAAAATTGACGATTTGGCATTGAAAAAAACGACCATTTTATAGGCAAGAAAACAGACTTTTTTCCATAACTACGCCGTTTTGTTAGATTTTGATATTTTTCGAAAATCCTACGTCATTGTACAGGAAATACCTTCCAGTTTAACGACATTTTTTTCCTTTTTCGGTTTCAGCTACTCAATCGGCCGGAATCATGTTAGCAGTGGAGGAACTTTTTTTTTTGGCGCCTTCGAAGGCAGCGCATAAGTCGCTTGGATCTCAATATTTTTCTATGAAAAAATTATGTAATATAGGTCAAATATAGCCAAATATATTCTTAATTTTCCAAAACATTTATTTGAGTACTTTTCTTCCAAAAAAATCCGCGAAACTCACCCAAATTTTCAGCGCTCACACTGGTATATCCCCTTAGAAAAACGTAAGCCCTCTGGTAATTTAGTAACTACTTAGCCGATTTTTGGACAACTTTTTAAAAATCCATGCGTTCGTTTTCGCCACTGCACCATTAGCTACGAAATTTTTCCAATGCACAAACTGTATTCAACAATTGCATTACTTTGCTCTGGCGAGGATAGTTCACCAGTAGCGCCATTACGAATTTATTTTTAACAAAACGTCATTCAAATTTCGCACTTCATTTGCGAAAGTTTGAGAGCAATCACGGAAGAAAATTTCCTTCGACAAAAATAACTGTCAATTCGGCGTTATTTCGTTGATCTCGTATCGCTGACGGTGCCGCCATCCGGCGTTCAATGAGCATTTCTGCATTTCCCAATATTACTACTAGTCTATGCCCTCTGTGTCGCGGTTTCGCCCGAGCGTCCCATTTTTCGTTCGTTCTCGCGATTAATTGATATAGAAATAACCTCGACGGGTCAGAGTCACCGATTGTGTGACGAGTCAGTGGGTTAATCGCCGTTACCGGCTAAACGCTTCGAATACTATATAATTGTATGTGGGTGTTTGTGTGTGTGCTGCAGCAGGAGGGAACATTCTCGGCGCGCGTATTGTCGCGATCATTCGTGTCTAAATGATTTTTTTTCTACACAGTTCATACCACAAAGGTTTGTCTTTTCTCTCCACTTATAAAAGATCGTAACAGAATTGAAAGTCATATCGCTTCTACTTCGATGCAAAATGCATAGTGCAAATATATCATAACTAGAAAAAAAAGGGTTTCGTATCGGGTTTTTCTGGTATCTCGAGGGTTGATTTGATAGTTCGGTCGTCGGCCACGTGGGCGGGCGGCGCCACAAAAGCTTGTCACGTGACCGACTCTCGCGAATTCGCGGCAACGGAAGCGGAAAATGTTCGCTTCCGTTTAGTCGTCTTCGAAATTAAGAGTCCAGACGTGGCGTAGAAAATCGCCGATTATGGCATCGAACATTCTTTTGAGTCTTGAGAGTAATTCGAAATTTTTTTATTCCGAAATTCATATGAAAGTGCCTAAAAGGGAATACCATTGAAAATCAACATGTTCGTGGTGCTTTCAATGATGACGCCATTTTGAAAAACGAAACTCGAGTTATTTCGCTTCCCAGGTAGCAATTTCAAAATAGTTGTCTATTAGTTGTCCAAATGAGTACCAAATGTCTGCATGGAAGTTACCTATAAGTTATCATGTGTCCAAACGTTATCTTTTTGGATGGTTGTTGACTTTAAGATAACTTCCGGGCGGATATTTGGCACCCTTTTAGCCGACTTTTGGACAACTTTAGGAAATTGCTACCTGGGTTGTGCGTTCATTTTCTAAAAATTTCAAAATTTTGCTTCCTATCGTAAAAACCGGTGGACTTTGGCGCGAACAATCTTTGCCCGAAATTTTCGTACGTTTTATTTTCAAATTTTTTATGCGTGAATTACCTCGACGCGGGTTTTTCCGTTCTAATAAGGAACATCCCTCGTGTACTCGGTAGTTTAGCGCCATCGAGATAATCGAAAAACAGGATTTCGAAATGTAAAAAAGCTCGCCAATCGTCTGGCGAAAGATTTTTATCAGAATAATTCATTTGGAAAACGACTTTTCATGATCTTATGAAAAACGATTTTAAGCGATCGACGACCGCCGATTCGAGTTACCAGAAATGCTCCGATGCCACATTTACTTTATTCGCGTTGAATCAACCGTACGTTAACTTCGCAATGCAAGATATACGGGTCCGGAATTTTTCTTTAAGGCACACTGATAATTGTTAAAACGTTACCATTGAGTTTCGCTTGGTTTGGACCTCTGTCGGAGGATGCTGACGTCGCAGTTAGGGCAGCTTTGGACAACAACGGTAAGTTGCACTCGTAGTCATCTGGAAAGAAATGATTAAACAGGTTGAGGCGTTACGGCTAAGTAGAAAAAATGTGTGAGATTTCTTATTGGCTTAAATGATTTATAAACATCACGAAAACGACACAAAAGGAACTAGAGGTGAAAAAATTGAAAAAAAAAAAAATTTATAGCTAATTTTTAAACGCCTCCCCATACTCCGAAACGCATGAAACAGATTAGACGCTAAAAGTGGCAATTTGGAGTCGTTCAGTCCAATCGTTGTACAAAAAATATAAAACGATCTAACAACTGAAGACTTAAAATCAAAATGCCTTGGACGGTACACACAGAATTTGAATGAGAGCTGCAATTCCGTCATGTGGACGATATCTCCTAAATAAATTTAAAAATTTCGAACGCGTTTTTCTCGAAACGACTTTTTAGAAATGGGGTGAACGCGTGATTCAGACAGTCTTTATCCGATTGACTTGAAATTTTAACTGTAGCTTCTCAGATCGATTTTCTGAAGAAGTACACGCGATTTTTACGATTCATCAACAATTCTCTTTTTTATAAAAAAATCTGAGGCCAATTTTTTAGCGATAAAACAAAATTTATTCGCAATTATGTTATTTTGCAAAAAACAATATTTTGTAATAATCGTGTGTACCTGTCTAGCAAAACTAATGGGAATGACATTCTTTCGTTGTCCTAGGTACTGCTCTATACAAGTTCTGCATCGCACAGAGCGCCTAAAAAATGCTATTAGTGTAGCTACGACTGAGCCGCCATTTCGTATTTTTTTCAATCACATTTTTTTTCATAAGACGGCACATGTGTAATAAGTCTTCAAACCTCATTTTCATTGCTTTTTTAGTATTTTTGAAAAAAAATCACAAAAAAGTCTCATTATTCGCCGAGCCAGAGAGATGTGGCTCACCGAAGCGTGGCAAGGTCTTATAAACCAAAATAGAAGCCCCTATTTTGTTTCCATTCAAGGTGTCTCTTGCCTAAGTATTTTCCTGAGCTAAATTCTGCATTATTGTAATCCCAGGTTTTGCCACTATATCAGGAATAGACTGTGTGCATACTGCTTTGAGCTCAAAAATAATGTTTTCAGAAAATCGACGGTTTATTATATATAAACTTGAAATTTGCATTGGTGGGAAGCATTCCAAATTTATGTTTTTTTCCAACTCCCAAATTCTACAAATACAAGCTATGTAAACTATCCAATCTTTTTTCAAGATTATCATTGCAGATTGTAAATCCAAATTTGCTGAAAAGATTTTCAATGAAAATGGAACTGAAGTTTGCATCATTGGAGTAGATCGAAAATGTTTTTTTTGCTTAAATTTCTTTCAGCAAATCATGGCTACAAATGCCCTCAATTATTTTTTCAATTGATGATTTATAAATCTATGACCAAAATTTGCAGAAAAACCATTTTTAGAATGACGACACTGAGAAAATTGAAATATTACGAATTTTCGTTGCATTTCAACGCTGCAAACTTTGATACCACGAATAATAATGAAAAAGAGGAAACAGAAAATGAAAGAAAATTTACAATTATCGCCGAAAATTCATTTCCTCAAGCATACAGAACTCTTGGTAAATAAGACTCGGATAATACAAGTGTTCAACTTGTCTATGTGCAAATTAGTCATTCTGATAATCACAGTAATAATTGTAATAGTAATAATATAATTATGAAAACTTTGGCTGTGTCATAGTACAGGCTTTTGCTTCTGGCAGGGAGAAGCCGAATGAGTCATCAGGACAGAATTACTACTGTAATTACTATAAATTATTCAAAAGCGAATGCTTCGGTACTAAAGCGTCGAATAGATCCATAACAAATGCTCAACTTTTGGGCACATATCGTTGTGTTCAGGGTAATTTGGGGGTGCGATAGGTCACAGGGTAAGAAACTATGGCGATGGACAAACCGAATAAACAGATTAATTAGGGGAAAAAAACATATAGGATATTTTACTCATGTACAAGGTGGCCAGGGTCGAAGAACTTTGCGAGGCATTTGGATTGCCAAATTTTCACAGGCACCCTAATTCAGAACATTATGATATAACAGATGCAGCATCAAAGCAGCATTTTTCATCAATAGATTTTTAAGCATTATTTTCTCATCCAATCGTCGATTCGTCGAAATATTGAGATTGATTTTTTTTTGTTGTTTTCAAATTGTTTCTCGTGTGAGAAGTTCATGTTTCGAATAATAATTGGGAGTTCGAGGAGTCTATCGATATGGGAATCGAATCGGTGTATCGTATGTATTCTCGTGAAGTGTACGCCATGTTGATAGAGTGGGCTTGGTCGGGAGGAGTCACGCTCCAAGTATGTCGTGCACAGTTTTTTGATAGCACGACGATGCTAACGCTTTTTTTTCATGCTCTCGTGCTTTAGAATTTGTGTACTTACAAGCCCTGGTAGTGGGAACAGCCGCGGCCGTCAGAAGTATCAAAAAACACTTGAGAACTCTCATCGTGACATTTCCTTGGGTATTTTCGAAAAAAAACACAACGAGAATGTTGCGGAACGTTGCGAGTTGTGTAGAATGCGTCTCGTTGTATAGAATTACTACACGATTCTACGGGGCGGTCGACCCAAGCAGCCCGTGATGAATGGAGACGCGGCGCCCTCGCGCCATCCCGCGTTAACTCGTTCAACTAAAATACTTTTATTTATTTCGAAGATATAAAAGTTGGGAAGAGGGCTCAGTGTTGGGAGCAAAGGCCCAATTGATGGGGTCGAGTTTGCTACGTTAGAATGCAGCCAAGTTTATTTTGTCATTCCTTCGTTTTCATTGTTCAAATATTTTTTGTAAATGTAGTTTCTACTTGTGTGGTGGGGATCCTAAAAATGTTTGGGGGTAGGCTGGATCGGTATAAAAAAATGGGCCTTTCGAAATCCAGTTTATGGTGTTTTAGTTATTAAAATGGTCTCTTGCGCAGTTTGACGTATTTAGTTAGTTACCTAATTTACCAACTGAGGGCCAATCTAGTATTGAGGATACGTGTCACATGCTCGGTCGGCAAAAATCCTTCGGCAAAGTTTTTTCCCGGACGGCTTATAATGGAGAAAAAGATCCAGGATAAATTCGCACATGATTTTATACACGTTCCTGTGGCCTACGGCCTTAAAATTACTTGCGAAAGGTATGACGTTGAAGTTTGCATCGCCGAACTTTTGCACACGTCCTGGACGTGTTTGGGGATGACATCTAGCGTCTGAGAAGTGAAATACGAGTCATGATTTTTTCCCCTGATAATGTTGAAGTTCGCATCGTTAGGATGCAATTAAATTCGATGTTTTTTTAAATACCCATCGTCTTTAACAGATTTACACTTGGAAATCACTCGAACTTTTTTTTAGGATGCGTATCAGTACTTTTTTAATGCGTCTATTTCACTACGCCTTAAAGTATTCCTTTCACGAACCCGAATATTTAGCAATTAACTGATTTTCGTCTATTATCAAGCAAAAATAATCTCAGCGCATTGGTCGAGCTTCAAGCCAAGTTACCGATCTATTAATGAAAAATTACGACTCTAAAAATCGTCTCATTTATGCGGCGCTCTATGGGATCATCCAGGGTAACATTTAAAAAAAATCGATTTTTTTCATTATCCAATAGTAAAGAAGGTACATATAAGAACTTGCTATTCAAGGTTTGGGACGAAATTCGAATTCCTTCGTTTGTCAGAAAAAGGGATTCGACCAGCTGCGTGAGATATGGCGCGGACGGACGGGCTTTTCTCGAAATGTCGTTTTTTAAAACGGTGTACACTCTCAAAAGAAGATTTTTCAAGCTATCCGTCTCAAACATTGAAACAAACATTCTTCGCGCCATTCTTTATCTTGCTATGGAACCTTTTTTTTTTGTTTGAAATCTGCATATTTTTGAAACGAAAAACCGTCGAAAAATTGACGATATGAATTCGAGACTTTTTTTTTTAAACCGCCGCCATTTTGTCAATTTTGGTTAAAAAAAACCTCCATAGAAAGATAGCGATTTTCATACTGATTAATACACTTTTTGCAAATTTTGTTTGGGATAATATTTGAGGTCACAACCGTGTACACCGTGACGGATCCTTTTTTTCGAAGACATTTTCAACTTTAAAAAAATTAACGTTAAAAAAATGTATTTTCTGTTCTTTATGAGTGCTTGATTTGACAAAAAAAATAATGTATAAATTTCGGAAATTTAAATTAGTATAATATTAAAGTATAATTTTATAATAAATTTATAAAATAAATATAGAGAAAATGTATAAATCTCCTAAATTTACGCGAAATGTTTTATTCCGGTTTATGATTGGGTTTAATAATTGATAGTGACTTTATTAGGCGACACTGTAATTTAACTAATGATTTAGGAGGGCCCTCTTTACGCCCCCACAAAATACAGCCCTCCGCCAAAGAAATACTTTGAGGTCAGCTGATTTCCAGATTTCCAGTATTCTCCGAGACGGCTGATATTTCGGAAAATAAGAAAAAAAAAACACCTTCCGTTCTGTTGAACGACGAATAACGTATTTTTTTTCGTTTGCCCGAAATGTGATCCGTCTAGGAGAAAACTTGGCCGTAGGATTTTTACCGACCGCATGCGCGAGCCCTTAAGATGCATATCACGCTCGATTGGTAAGAATCCTTGACAGTTCTCATAATTTGTGTTTCCTTAAAGTATTGACTTTCCGTTTTACTCTGAGTAGAAATCTGCATTACCGACGGTGGTACTATGCTTTAAGAGATTAAAATTTTCTGTACTATCGACGCTCGATCAGGGCGTCAAGTATTTTCTACGTGATCACTCTCCTGGACTTCGGCAATTAATCATTGTTAGACGAAAATTGATATTCGTTTAAGGGGGGATTGTCTTGTTTTTCGCAAAATTTACCGCTTTTTGGGAATTTTTTTGTGAAGAAAGTATACAACGGAAAACTTGTGAAACTTGGCATATAGTTTTATTGATCTGTTTACTACATACAAAAATTTTTTTAAACAATTTCATCAAAAAATCCCCCCTTAAACGCGTTTTTCTCGAAACAGCTTTTTCACAACTGGTGTGCACGATTTCTCAAAAACTATTCAACCGATTGCCTTCAAATTTGGACAGAATGCTCAGCTGACATCCTTTTATCGTTTGATGAAGCAAAAAAGCAATACGTTTAATAGTTTTTTATTTATAACAAA
Source organism: Ophion ellenae (assembly GCA_963210295.1). Classification (NCBI taxonomy): domain Eukaryota; kingdom Metazoa; phylum Arthropoda; class Insecta; order Hymenoptera; family Ichneumonidae; genus Ophion; species Ophion ellenae. The sequence continues at coordinate 35,774,748 of OY723389.1, read as the reverse complement.
AAATCGATCAATTTTTTTCGAAAAATCGATACTTCAAGTTCAAAACGTCACCAAATCGTCAATTTTTTTTTCCCCTTCATCGAACGATAGCTATATGTGTCTAAAGTAAAATGCTTTTTGGGTTTTTGTTGCAGGATGAACGTGAAGGCTGTAATCGTGCACACCATCAAAAAAGGACCATCGCGCGTCGAGGGGGGTGGGAGGCGGATTTTTCGATGAAATTGTTTAAAAATTTTTTTGTATGTAGTAAACAGATCAATAAAACTATATTCCAAGTTTCACAAGTTTTCCGTTGTATACTTTCTTCACAAAAAAATTCCCAAAAAGCGGTAAATTTTGCGAAAAAAAAGACAACCCCCCCCCCCCTTAAGGCGGGATATACATTTAGACAGGCCGAAAATAAGCAATATTGAGCGATTTTTTAAACTAAGAAATAATTATTCTACAATTATCAAACTTTAGGTATACTGTAATAGTATATTCAAGTATACAAAACAATTTTGTAAAATTAATTCATCATCAAAATGACGAAGCTGTGGCAGAGTGTTACAGCAAGGTCGCCGCGGGAGTTGCGAATCGGCGTGCGTCTAGCTTCCCTTAGACTTTGATTTGCAAAAAAGTTCAAACACTTTTTCAGTTAGAAGATCTATAGTTTCTATGCGACGGTGATTAAAATGAAGAAAATGCAAATTTAAAGAAATTACACGCATTTACAAAAAAAAAATCAACATTTCACGCAACATTTCTGTAAAATGTGGATGAAAAAAGTAGTTTTATTCCACTTTTTCAAAAAAAATTCTCGTAAAGTAGAAGGTACCAATATTATCAATATTTCTACCAAGTTTCAACTCAATCGGCTTTATAGTTTTCGAGTAATCCTGCACGCCAATTCCGATAATGCAGTTTTGAGAAAAACGCGTTTGAAGTTCACGCCCGCTCCGAATCCGAGCGGTGAGACACAGCGTTGACGAGCTGTAACGTTTGAAGTTTTTCGAATTTCGCATTGAAACTTTAGGAAAATATTTTACATATATAAGTAGTTCTATCGTTTAAAGGAGAAAAAAAAGAAATCGATTTTTTGATCGTTGTAAATGTATATCCCGCCTTAACTGAATCGATTTTATTATTCACCTATATTCATTTTCTATCTATCCGGCGTCAGTCATTTTCGCGAAGAAAAAAAAAGAATCACCCCAGGTCACTTCTGGTTTATGTGCATGATTTATTATTTATTCAATATTATTCGGATTTACACGGCGTTAAATTTGCATCGTTGGAACGCAACGAAAATTAATTTTTTTTCGATTACCAAAGAATTTTTTTTGCGGATTTGGGCTACTAAAATCACTCAAACGTTTTTCAGGATCCTTATTGAAAATCGACGAAAGTGAAACAAAAAAAAAAGAATTTTCGTTGTGTTCCAACGATGCGAACATTAACATCGTGGATTTACATTGTTTCGTTCGAAACATTTGTTCATTTGGAATGTTCGTTCAAGATTTACAACCTACAATGGAAGGCAAACTATTTGGCAATTGATTCATGGTCGTGTTGGGATCCTCGCAATTGCAAGTATCGGCGGTATTTTGCTTTGGTGAACCCATAGTGGCTTTGTGCCCAACTCTTTTGCCCAAACTATTTGACCGTCATTACGTTGGCAATGTAATTATTGATGCTGCGAGTGCTGACCGTTCCAGTCCTTCACGCAATGCTGCGGAACTTGCCGCAGGCGTTCAGCAGTTACATCCGGAGTCGATACATAAGCGTTGTGTTTTGCATTCTTTCGAACCCTGATCGCATGTACTTCGGCAGTGCGAGACCCGGATTAATGAGGTCCCACTTTGTAATACGATAGGAATGCGATTTTTGTCAGGTTCGGGAATGAGCCCGCTATCAGCCTCGGTATTCCTTTTTCTTTTTCAGAATAACGTTTAGACAGTCGATTTGGCGATTGGACAGAACGGAGGATCGAAATGATTGCGCTGAACAGAGTTCAGTGAGGTTTTGATTGAGGCCTTAGGCCACTCCAGAGGCCGCAAAAATAGGCTTTTTGGGGTTTTTTTCCCAGAACAACTACAAAATAAATCGATATTACAAATAAATCGATATTTCAAAAAATTACGAAATGGCGGCTGTGCAGCGTTTATCTCAAAACTGCATTTTTAAAGTTGGCCGGAAACATAACTCGGACAATTTTCAACGCATTCACATGAAATGTTGAATATATCTTGAAAAATACATTGTCTATGGAAGTGCGTAGGATTTTTTTTTTATGTTGCATAGTTCATTTGTTATTAACAATTATCTGACGATTTTTTAGGCAAATTTTTGGAAAGTGAAAAATTTCGTTTCTTTAACAATAAGAAGCAAGTAAAATAATAAAATCATTTAAATGAATTATTTCTGAACGAACAATTTATGTTGTTTACTTTAAGTAAATATATTTGTAATATATAAAAGCATGCGATTTATACATAGTAAGAAATATATTCTTTATGTTATGTAACATCAATAATAAATAATTTGATAATCTTTTATCACGATGCACCTAGAATGCAATGTGTTCCCAAGGATGCTTCAGGTGAGTGTCAATCGATATCAGAAAAGTTACGACTTCTTCGTAGTCGGAACTTTGGGTGGGCAGTACAGAAAATTTTCAGCGTCTCAGTGACTCTCGTGACTTTTGCTCGACCCCCCCCCCCCCCCCTCCTCCCACCCCCCGTGACAAAGTGTGATGATTTTCCTACCCCCCCCCCCAACCCCTCACTGCGTCACGTGTTGTATGAATGGTCCCTGATCATATTAAGGGGCTATACCAATGTGAACGCTGAAAATTTTAGTGATTTTCGGGAATTTTTTGAAAGCAAAGTACTCGATTAAATGTTTCGGAACATTAAGAATATAGTTGGCTATATTTGACCTATATTACATAATATTTTCTTATAAAAATATTAAGATCCAAGCTAGTTATGCGCTGCCTTCGGAGGCGCCAAAAAAAAGGTTCCTCCACTGCTGACATGATTCCAGCCGATTGAGTAGCTGAAACCGAAAAGGGAAAAAAAGGTCGTTAAACTGAAAGGTATTTCCTGTACAATGACGTATGATTTTCGAAAAATATCAAAATCTAACAAAATGGCGTACTTATGAAAAAGTCTGTTTTCTTGCCTATAAAATGGTCGTTTTTTTCAATTCCAAATCGTCAATTTTCATCCAATCAAAAATATCCTACGTCATTGTAGAGTAAATATATTCAAGAGTACTCAGTTCAAATTTCAAGTCAATCGGATAATTGCTCTTTGAGTTATGTCAGCAAAATTGAAAAATCTTATTTCGAGAAAAACGCGTTTAAAGGGTTACCCCCACTTGCGATTTTGAAGAAAGAGATTTTTTTATTGCATTTTTTTGAAGTATAAGTATCTGAGAATATGTCCTGAAAATTTCAAGTCAATCCGAACAAAATTGGTTGAGATATGAGCGTTGAAAGAGAAACTTTAAACGCGTTTTTCTCAAAATGGCATTTCTGAAGTCGGTGACCAAGATTACTCGAACGCTAATGAACCGATCTTATTGAAATTTTGCACGCTTATAAAAATGTAGTCTTCAATCGTTCGATTTTTTTTTCGAAAAAAAGGCCGTTTTATAGCCAAAAAACGGCCGTTTTTTTCGTTAAAATCGAACCATTAACTTTTACTGTCCGCCATTTTGTGAAAAATGAATATTTTTTAAAATCCTTCGATTAAAGACTAGTTTATACTTATATTTGACTAAATCCATCCGCATTTTTTTTCAGATGATCCACTTCGCCGCAATGTTGGTCACCGCAAACCGTGTATATAAAAACATTATTTCATTGACGGCCATTTGCCACGAAACAATGTAATATTTTTCAATAAAAAAATTACTGAAAGTTCTTCAAGATGTGTTCTTTAAGATGGTATATTGATCGATTAAAAAAGTTTTGTAGTTTTCTTAAAAAAAATTCATGAAAAAGGCCTTTTTTTTGCGCTACAAGTGGGGGTAACGCCTTAAAGATTTAACTATCGATTTTTGCAAGATAAAATGATATTGATATGCATGATATAAATGGTAATGATATTCTTGAAAGTGTTAACTGTCGAAAAAGGCAAAAAAAATCGATTTTTTGAAAGTGTCACACTGGTATAGCCCTTTAAATGTTCGCAAGGAAATATAACACCATCGACTTCCCAAGCGCTGAAATTGCGCTCAAAACTGTTCCAAGGAACGCATGTTCGATAAAAAGTAAAAAGTACAAGTATAACGGTCAATAACCGAGGCACGATTTTCCCTCGATCCATTTAGGTTACTCCGGCGCTCGTAAATGTTGAGTTATCGAGTCTTTCCCTCCTCTCTTTCGAAAGCACCAGCTACATTGCAGTGGGAAAAATTTTTGCCCATCGATCGCCGTACGAGTGTACGTGAACGTAACGATTCACTATCGCGCGCAGAGGTCTCTCAAGTTTGGCGCGAAACGCATCATTTATGGGACTTGGTTCGAAGTTGTTGGGTGTGTTTCGTTGGAGTATATTAAACGGCTCTTTATGAGCGCGCGTGGCTACCGGCCTTGGACGTTTTCCCGGCCATAAAGATGGTACACAGAGTAGTAGAACAAGGGGTCGATTGGTCAGGGTCGATTACCGATACCGTTGATACGAATGAATAACGATAATTGAAACAGTGAGAAGTGCGTTTGGGCTACCAATAGCATCAAAGCTAATTGCGAATCGTTGGGTTTGATCAATTGCTTCACCTGTTTGCCAACATCATCAGAATAAGGGCCCTCATTGACAAAGTATATAGAATTGAAGGTTTTTAGGATCTTCCAGCTACTTATAGACATCTTTTTCTTATAAGGGCTCTTATTGACGACGTATATTGAAAAGAAAGTTTTTAGGATCTCGCGGCTACTTATAGAAATCCATATAATTTCGTAATTTCCGGCTTTCACGGCCGGATTTCTGTCCATTCTTGTCACCCTTGGTTTAAAGATCTGAAACAATTTATAAAAATGGTATTTAGTGGTTATATTCGCGATGATTTGAAGTTTGCATCGTTGGAATGCAACGAAAGTTTCGTAGCCCATTTTTTTTCCTGCACATTCCAGCCCTTCAAATTCACTCAAATGTTCATCAGGATCCTTATTAGAGATCTTCAGCTTAAATGTGTATGAAAAGATTTTGGATGATCATGAAAATGAGGAAATTAAAAAAAATACAATTTTCATTGCATTTCAACGATGCAAACTTCAACATCGTATATTCGCGACAAATTATTGCGGTTACTCTAAAATAATTGGTTTTAAAAAAGTACGAGTTTCAACGACCAGCTCTTATCACGTCATTATAGTTTGCATGGTTGAAATGCAATAAATATTCTTTTCACTTTTTCATCCCCTATTTTCACTATTAACGGAGATGTTTATTGCTGATTTAAGTTGTCGATATTTGATGGAGGTTCTAAAAAATGCTTCAGTGATTTTAGTAGTGTTTATCTGATAAAATCTGCATGTAATAAAAAAAATTCAATTCCATTCCAATGATGCTAACTTCAGCATATTCTTTTATCTGCCGTATTTTCGATACTACGAGAAAAATGTAATACGTCAAGCGTATTTATAATCATCGGGGCTCGTAAAATACTCAATAAGCGACACATTAGTCCGCAAACATTTCGATGATGTTGAAGTTTGCATCGTTAGAATATAACGATAATTAAATCTATATTGTTTTCAAAATTATCTTTGCCCGATTTTCGCTGTGAAAATCACTCAAACGTCTTTACGCTTTTTTATTGGAGATTGACGACCTCAATTTGCCGAAGAAAAGGTTTTGGATAGTGATGAAAGTACAAAAATAAAAAGAGAACAAAAAAGTCGTTGCATTCGAACGATGCAAACTTCAACCTCGTACTCTCCGAAAGTAATTGAGTTCCAAGCAATATCGCAATTACGCGCGTACCTGCCAAGCTACAGAGTGCTACTTCGAAAGAGTCTGTGCGAGATGATCGCGATAGCTGCGACGTCAGGTTAATCTCATGCTATCGGTTTTCGGAAAGCAGGTATCCGTAACAAACGACACGTACTTTCCAAAAGCCTCACGAAAATTGCTCCCTTGCTCGAATCACTTGGCTTACACGATATCGTTGGGAGTTTGGGGTGGGTACAAGTCTGGCCTAAACGTACCAAGTTTCCGTGGTAAAGTACACACACACACACACACAGATCTTTTGAGAGCCGACATACAAGAGGCAAATGTTACTTTGATGCCTCTGTCCAATGCTTTATCCACCCAGAATCGTTTTTCCCCGCGTCCTGCTTCACCACATTCTCCATGCCGGAAGGAGGCGGCCGTGAACTCGGTCGCCGAATTAATCATTCGGGATGTGAACTCGCGGAAGCTAATATCGGAGTAAACGTATATAGGGTACTCGTTATACGTTAAAGCCCGACAAAGGATCGTTTCCCGAACACGCGAAGTTAACTGTTTGTTGCGTGACTACGTCGTGCCCGTTGTCTACGTATGCGCGCAATGAACATTAACTCGATCTCCAAGTCGTAGCACAAGTTTATCCCTGTTTTATTTGTCTAGTATACCGTATCGTCGCGTTTTGATACGACCCTCGCGATCCTCCCCCGCGTATCGGAAACTTTCCACGACTGCGATAGGGACAAAAAGTGCGACGAAGTTTCAACAAGTCCAGAATGTGTGTGCTCCACGGAAAGATCGACGGTCCTTGCAAACGGTCCGTGGTCCATCGATGATGGACAAAAATTAAGGGGTTTTCTCACTTTAGACGCTAAAAAGGCTACTTTAATACATTTTTTGATCGGTTTATATTATAGATATTGATATAGAAGTTGTTACACTCAATAAATGCACATTCGAAATACATTTTTTTTTAATTATGTTTTTATATAACCCAAACAAACGTTAAGGGGCTATACCAGTGTGAACGCTGAAGATTTGGGTGATTTTCGGCAATTTTTGGAAGAAAAGTACTAAATTAAATGTTTCGGAAAATTCAGAATATATTTGGCTATATTTGACCTAAATTACATAATTTTTTCATAGGAAAATATTGAGATCCAAGCGACTTATGCGCTGACTTCGGAGGCGTCAAAAAAAAGTTCGTCCACTGCTGACATGATTCCGGCCGACTGAGTAGGTGAAACCGAAAAAGGAAAAAATGTCGTTCAACTGGAAGGTATTTCCTGTACAATGACGTAGGATTTTCGAAAAATATCAAAATCTAACAAAATGGCGTAGTTATGAAAAAAATCTGTTTTCTTGCCTATAAAATAGTCGTTTTTTTCAATGTCAAATCGTCAATTTTTATCCAATTCAAAATATCCTACGTCATTGTAGAGTAAATATATTCAAGAGTACTCAGTTTAAATTTCAAGTCAATCGGATAATTGCTCTTTGAGTTATAATGTCGGCAAATTTGAAAAATCTAATTTTGAGAAAAACGCGTTTAAAGATTTAACTATCGATTCTTGCAAGATAAAATGATATTTATCATGAAAACTGCTAATCAGCTATACCTGGCCCATACAATGGACCCTCCTCTTCCTCGAATAATGCCTGCTGAGAGGCAGAAGCTTTTCACACTGGTATAGCCCCTTAAACGCGTTTTTCTCGAAACAGCGTTTTTCGACGGCTTGTTGATAAAATTTTCGAAACTACTGAACCGATCCTTATGAAATTTTAACCACACATTCTTTACAACTATAGATATAGCGCATATAAAGGATTTTTTTAAATTTTGATATTTACTATTTTTGATGCCAAAAACGGTGAAAAAATACGTTTTTTTTGTTTTTTCGAAAAATGACCGCCATTTTGCTATTTTTGTATACATCAAAAATCGCATGATATGCGCTATAGCCATTAACGTACTGAACACCGTTTGATTTTTTTGTTTCGGTTGATTCGTCTCCGAGATTTCATCAACAGCGCAGACCTACAATTTTTTTAGGACATTTTTTTAACTACCATTTTCATCTGTAAATAATGACTTGAATAAATATATTTGTTTTACATCGACTCCGAAAGTGTATTGATAAAGTGTAACAACTATGATATCAATATTTATAATATAAACCTAACAAAACAATTCAGGAAGATAGCCTTTTTTCAGCGTCTAATGTGAGCAGACCCCATAACTTCTCCGTTGGGTTCTAAAGTTCACCATGTTAATTTTGCAACCCAGACAACGGGGTGAAGATAGAGTGAGCACAAATATTTCTGCATGATGCATGTTTCGTACCAATCTGTCAGCTATCATCGAGAGATTGATCTTGTGATCCTTGTCAATTTTCGTGTCAATTTCTATGGTGTTGAAGTTCGTCTTGTTGGACGGTGTTGAAGTTTGCATCGTTGGAATACAATGAAAACTCGGCTTTATTTTTTCATTTCATAATTTTTATTACTTTTCAAGCTTTTTTTTGCAGGTTCAGGTTATGGATCCCTAGTAAGGATATTTAAAAGAGTTCCCTTAATTTTGTAGGCTAAATGTGTCATAAGAAAATTGGGGAGTACCGACAAAAATATTTTCGTTGCATTTCAACGATGCAAACCTCAGTATCATCTTTTTGGGACGCAAGGCGAATTGTTCTCGCCTTGTTCTCCATTTTTCCATTCATTCATTTTTACTATTATTCGGAATTTTTTGTGCGGCTTTAGGTTGTAGATTCGTAATCAGGAGTCTGAAAAAAATGTTTGAATGATTTCGACACGTCGAACTTGGGCAATGATGTTTGAGTTTTGTTTGGAATTAAACATTTGATTGTCATTTCATTCCAATGATGCAAGCTTCAACATCATGTACAATCGACAGCAACCGACAGCGAAAGAAGTGGGCGGAATTAGGTACCCAAGGTATCGCGAGACATGTACAAGCCCCAGAATGCAATCGTGACCCTGTGAGATCCCCGTTTTTTTCTCCAATCGTTTTACAACTAGTTGAGAGAGCACTCGAGTCTTTTGGTGCTAAGATGGGCGAGTTCCTCGCTTGGCAGTGCATCGCCTTTTTGTCCCGAGCTTTTCTCGCGTCACTGACGACCACGAGTGCGCTCCTCCTTGTCCAACGCTCTTCACGTCCAATACGTCCGATATCTTATCGAGCCAAGTTATCAAGGGCCAAAGTTCGGCAAGCGGTTCGTTGATGCGAGGCACTCCGATCGGTACACGTTCCCAGAATGATTTTAAAACGTTCGAGGATTTGGAGTGGACCAGCCATTGAAGGCATAAAGGTATTACAGATTCGCCGAATGCACCTCCAGAAAGCTAGCAGAGCACAGTCCCCAACATGATTTTAATTTGTACCAACACTTAGTGCTCTTTATGTGCTAATTTAGTGCTGCAATTGAAATGTTTGTGCTCTTATCGTTTAGCGAGTAATTGGAAATCAAAATTGCTCTGCTGGCTTATCATCAAGCTATCAAAGCACCTGATATTTTTTGCCATAGTCACGAATAAAACACGATATTTTAGTTCCTTTCATGTGCTTTACGAATATCGAATAGCCAAACGCCTATTTTTTCAATATCGCCAAATATGGAGCCTCAAAAAATCTCTAATAAGGGCATCATCATTTTTTCGATATTCTGAAATCAAATTACACCACATCTATCAAGGCGGCATTCCCTGCTCCCCATCACCGATTTCACCCAAATTTATAGGACAGGCAGCGCTTGGCTAGAAATGAAAGTACCCGAAGTGGGAACTCCAGATGGCCAATGGTTTAGAAAATAAAAATGTTGACGCGGCTGTTGCACCGTATAAGCCATTTACGTTAGCATGTTTACCAAGCAGTGGTTGGCGTAGCGGTAAGAGCTCGGACTAGTAATTCGATGGTCGTGGGTTCGACTCCCCGTGTGGAGACTTTCTTTTTCTATCTTTTTCTCAATTTTTATATTATTCACTTTCCAATTAAGCAAAGAGGTGAATAATTTATTTTTTTTATACGCAAAAGGCATAGAAAAGGTAAAAAATTGGGATTTCGGACTTTTCAACAAGAGATTGTAATTAAAGCGCATACGAAAAGACTTTCTACATGGAAATTCCAAACTTTATTCGTTGACATTCGATGATTTACATGTGTCGGGATGATATTTATCATAGAAACAGGGGAAACAATAATTATTTCTACATCTAGCACACGTTATAAACGCCGCATTTTTACAACCACATCGTTGTTGCAACGTCTCCATAGAAAAACATACTTGATTGACATTCATAAAGCATTCTCTCTCATCGCAAAGTTTAGAAGCGAACCACGCGTAACGTAACATATTACCGAATATTGGCGCGGATTATTGATGATGAACAATCGAATGTATTTTTATGCAGTCTTCTCGGGAAGTTATTTCTTTTTCTTGCTCGATGAGATAAGAGCATTTTTGTATTTTTTCAATAAAGTTTTTAACCTGGCGATAAAAATATACATCGCATGGTTGCACCAGTGGAGTACATTTAGGGGAAATTACTTTGATGCTACACGTTGGCAATCCTTCTTCATGGAAGAGTTCGTCGTATAATTGCGGATTTGTTTGTCCTCCCCACCAGTCAATCAGCAACTCCAAATTTTCTACGATTATCCGTTCATTAAAAAATGACGTCCTATATGCCTTTTGCGTATAAGTAAATAAATAAAATAAATTATTCACCTCTTTGCTTAATTGAAAAATGAATCATATAAAAATTGAGAAACAGATAGAAAAAGAAAAAAAAGTCTCCACACGGGGAGTCGAACCCACGACCACCGAATTACTAGTCCGAGCCCTTACCGCTACGCCAACCGCTGCTTGGCAAACATAATAATGTAAACAGCTTATACGGTGCAAGAGCCGCGTCAACATTTTTATTTTCTAAACGCTTGGCCATCTGAAGTTCCCACTTCGGGTACTTTCATTTCTAGCCAAGCCCTGCATGTCCTATAAATTTGAGCGAAATCAGTGATGGGGAGTAGGGAATGCATTTGTGCATTTTATGTGCTTTTCGAGTATTCAAAAGACAAACCCCGAAACAGGAATTTATCGAAATACAACCCCTCAAAGGTCGTAGCTACCCTGTAATAAAAGCATGGGCTATTTTTCTGATATCGTGGAATCAAATTACACCACATTCGAAAGCTTTTTTCGCACTTTTAGAATATCGAAGAGACAAACTGCAAATACGTTAAATTCTCCACATTCCACCCCTAAAAGACCCAAGCTACTCTCCAACAATAAAATGAGGTTTTATTTAAATATCGAAAGAAAGAAATAATTCCATATTTATGTGCTCTTTAAATAGCCAAGAGTCAAACCGCAAATACGTACATTTCTTCACATACCACCCCTAAGAGACCCACGATACCTTCTAACAAGGGCATGTTAATTCTTACGATATTGAATAATAAAATTGTTCCACATTCATGTGTTTTTGATGTGCTCTTTGAATATTCAAGAGTCAAACCGCAAACATGAAAATTTATCCAGATACGACCCCTAAAATACCCAAGCTACCCTCTATCAAGCACGAGGGCTGTTTTTCCAATATCGGAAAACTAAAATATTTCACATTTGTGTGCTTTTTATGTGCTGAATTTACGTTTTCGAAACTGGTGATCAGATTCAAAATGTGCTATTTATTTCGAAACGTTCTCTCTTGACCGGTAGAGATATAGGGGTAGTGCTCGTCAAATATCCGGGCGACAAACTGCGATTACGAAGATTTCTCCAGATACCACTCTTGAGGAAGTCGAGTTACCAAAAATATTAAAATCTAAATTAATGCAATAGCACAAATAAAATTTTGGAACTTTTAAAACTACCATTGGAAAAATACTAAAATAATGAAACATTTTCATTGTTTAAATAATTTCTCTGCATCACTGTGAATGATGCATTATCAACTTTTCCTAAGGTTTGGGTTACGGTGATAAAAAAAAATTGCTTCACAAGGTCTCATTCTGTTTATGAGATGATTCTTTTAATCCGAGTCTAGGAATTTTCCTTCGAAGCTTGGATTTTTTAAGCGTGGTATGCGGAGAAATATACGTATTTGCCGTTCGACTCTTGGATATTCAAAGAGCACATGTTATTGAAGATACTATTCAAGATAGTTACGAATATCCAATCGATTACGAACCTTCTTGATCCAAAGAGACTGCTCAATAGATTTTAGCGAGAAATGAAAAATGTCACATTTTCAGGTCTTGTGGCGCACCGACTAGGACCAATCTGATTCTAGCGGTTGAATTTAGTTGCCGACTCGATGCAAAATCGTCCGCTCATTATGAATTTTCCCGGTAAAATTCGATCGGACCAAAACTCCTGATCCGGGAAGCGATTATAGACAAAAAACAATCCCCGGGGCTGAATAAGGCCTGGGCGAAGTTAGGACTAGGAAATTCGTGACCACCAAACGATTTTTCATCGAACAAGAGCCTGCCCAATCGATTTTAGCGAGAAATACAATATGCCACATTTTCAGGTCTGTGTAGCGCGCCTCCATGCCGAATAGCGCCACGCTAGCAGAGCCGAATTAATTTCGAGCCGAGACCCGTCCAATGTTCCGGGAAATCTGATTGCCAGCGAAAGCTTTGAACCTGGAAGCTTTTCCTTGTTGAAGTGCGTTAAAAGCAAGTCATGATTTATCCACGAGACGGGTTTTAAGTCTCTCGGACCACCTATTCTGATGCAGAATCTAGCTTACCGTTAGTACGCATGTACTATAAAATTCAATGCGCTTATAGGAGCTTCCATATGTGAGTGTGGGTATAAGCCCGTCTTAAGGGATTATAACAGTGTAAAATGTCCAAAAAATCGATTTTTTTGCGATAGCATCGACGGCTATAAACATGCTGTTCAATTTTTGGAGCAATATTCGAATGACTCCGGTTACTACAGCCTTTCTCAGAAAAAGGCACCAGCTGGGTGAAACCTGGCGCGGACGGACGCGTTTTTCTCGAAATGTCGTTTTGAAAAACGGTGTACACTCCCAAAGGAAGAGTTTTCATACTATCAGTCTCAAATTTTCACACAACATTCTTTACGCCATTCTTTATCTTGCTATGGATTTTTTTTTAAATCTTCATATCTTTTTAAACGAAAAACTGTCGAAAAAAAGCTAAATTCGATACTTTTTTTTTCAAAACGCCGTCATTTTGCCCATTTTAATAAAAAAAAAAACCACCGTAGCAAGATAGCAGCTTTCGTACTGATTAATAATCTTCTTCCAATTTTTTTTTCAGATAATATTTACGGCCACAACCGTGTATACCGTGAGAACTCCTTTTTTTCGAAGACATTTTCAACGGTTAAAAAAAGTGTAGAAAAAAAATAAACGTTTGAAAAATTATTTTCTGTTCTTCATGAGTGCTTTGATTTGACATTACAAAATCAGACTGATTAGTGTATTTTAACCATCGAAAAAAAATCGCGAAGATCGGCTATTATTCGACCCGTTACACCTGTGACGATCCCTTAAAGAGTATCTGGAATATGCAGCGACAGTTTTCGATACTTGCGAATTGTTTTTAATCACTTGGCGTTGAGATTCGCCCGCAACTCCTGATATATATTGGGATGATTTAAACATGGATTTTTTCGATCACCGAAATTTTATTACGTTTGGAAATCATTTCCTTCTCGTGAATGGGGCAAAAATCTAAAGGGGCGGCCCGATGGACAAAATCACGAGGGAATCTTTACAATTGGTTGCTTTTTCGAAAAACGTCGCAACTCCTGGTGAAAAGAAGTCCCAACTGTGATAAAATCTAGAAGATACCAAAAATGTCAATCTATTTCGACATACCTTGCTATATATTGCATAAATATGTCAGGGTATGTACATTCGAAAGAATCAATGAAAAGGAAGTAGGGCTTCGTAAAAAACGGAAGGTAGCCTCTGAAATAAATGAATACAGTAGTAGCCTCTGGTAAAAAACTTAAATCTGTTTTTTCGATCTCCACTTGTAATCGAGATTAAAAGAGCCAAAGAATTTTTCTTTTAGTTTCTAACATCTACATATTAGGGTGGCCCAAATTTAAGCTCTTTTTTTCCTTTTTCTCATCATCAATTATCTTCTTTAAAGAAAAAAAATTGTCGCGAAATCCGCGAGTGGTCAAAAAATATTTAGAGGTCGCTCATGCCTCCCAAAAATTCAAATTTTCAATAAAAAAGATGATTTTGTTTTTCGTTTACTTGTCACCTATGAATTTTACGCTTTATAATTTGAAAATTAACCTCGCGAAAGCTCTAGCCGGTCAGTGGATATTTAGTTTTTCTCAAGAGCTTCGAAATTTCCAATTTTGGCCAATTTTTTTACTCATCTCACTCAAAAATTTGACGCATTGTAAAGTTTTCTAAACAATTAATCGTTTTTCTTTAGAAATAGATTTTTCAAAGTTACCTCACAGTTCTAACCCAAGAATTATAATCTTTGTTCTCATAAAATAATTCTTCATAGTTCTTGTCCGTATATAAAATTATAGGTCCCCCGTTTTATCGGGTTAGAAGTGAGAGGTAAATTAAAAAACCCGTTTCTAAAGAAGAAAGCATTAATTGCTTTGAAAATTTTACAAAGTGTTAAATTTATGAGTGAGAAGAGAAAAAAATCGCGAATATCCCGAAAAAATTGGAAATTTCGAAGCTTGTGAGCGGCGGCTAAATATTCATTGGCCTCCTAGAGCTTTCGTGAGCTTAATTTAAAAATTCTAAAGCATGGGAGAGAAGTAGACGAAGAAAAAATCGATTTTTTAATGAAAACTCGAATTTTTGCGAGGCTTGAGCGACCTCTAAATATTTTTTGACCGCTTGCAAATTTCGCGACAATTGTTTTTTTTCTTTAAAGAAGATAATTGAATGGTGGAAAAAAGGAAAAAAAATAGTGCTCAAATTTGGGCCACCCTGATACATAATATTTCCCGACTTCCAACGTAACCCTTGCAGGTTTTTACGTATTAACCTTCGAAATTGAACCCTTTCCTATCCCACCCTATTCGTACTTCGCTGATCTAACCTATCTTCGGTTGCGTCCACAGCCTTCTTATTTAGGTACACTATACCGCGTTTGTCGAGGGTACGGGGGAACTGTCGAAAACCCATACCGGTATAGACGGCCCCATATTTTTCTGATTCTCTGGTGACGTCTTACTCACGTATCTACATGGAGGTCTTATTGTAATAAGTATCGGCCTTACGCTCACGGGTTAATGCGCCAGATGGTGCACGGCTAAGCGGTCACCGCTCCGAGTATCGGACATGCACAAAGTTGCTCAGGTTGAGTTACCGCCGAAGTCGAACATCCACCGCCCATCCAAGGGTGTCGGTCAATTTTAACATATACATAACATACACATAACATATACATAACATATACCATGCAGATGAATATGGATAGATCGGGAGATATATAGATGGACGAGTTTTGTCCAACGTGCTTAAATGCTTGATGCACTCGTAGACCGTCATATTTTCCCACTCGGTCTTTCTCATCGCTTGTACTTCCGCCCTTCGCCAAACCACAGGGCTTCGCCCTTTCAAACAGAATCGTGAAATATCTCTAGAACGATATTCCTAATCGAACAAGAAATATCGATTATTAGGTGTAGGTCTTGGCATCAAGTGATGCAACAGAGTTTCGACGGCAAGTAATGCAGAAAAAAATAAAATCGAAGCACATTATGTTTACTGGTCGTACCAACATTAGGTATTTTGGCGGAGCCCGGTTTTCACTGCCGCAACCCCTCAAACGAATTTTTCGAGCTAAAGGGCAGCCTGTACACGAATACGGGTATTACGAAAAAGCACCGACGTAAAGTCTGGGGTCGTTCCACTTTGAGTGGAATTCTTGTTCTTTCTACATATAGCCGTCAATGGAGTGCACTTGGTGGTCACGCACGTTCACCCGGGCACACGTAGTAGTTCGACGCGTGAGCTACTGATTCGCCGCGCCGTTTCAACGAACCGGAAAGAAAATAGAGAACAACCTCCGACACTCTATTTTATAGGAGTTCAAACGAGGTGCATGAAGTCTCGAACCCATTTGTTCCGCGTAAGGACCGTATCTTTTGCCTATGGGTGCAGGAAAGCAAGCCATTTTACGTCCGTGGCAATGAGGCTCGTAGTTTCGTAATGGTTCCCTCAATACTCGTGACCTCGACGTTTTCTTTTTTCTCCCCTTGGGTGATTATTTGGAATTCGGATTCGAGTCCACAAAATGTTGGGAACTTTTTTCTTCACACGCATTCTGGCAAGTTTTTGATGACTTAGATAATAAGTTTAGTTTGGGGGAGACTTAGTTTTAACGCGAATTTATTTTTCCCCTACGGTACCGATTCTTATGCGAACAAGCTCAAACAACCGGTCAGCTAAGGTTGGACTTTTTTTATATGCCTCCTGGCGATTTTTTTTAATGACTTGGATGATAAGTTCACTTCGGGGGAGACTTAGTTTGGGCGCAAATTAATTTTTCGCCTACATTACCGATTCTTATCCGCACAAACTCAAGCGAGCGGTCAAGGTTGGTGCCTTTTTTATATGCATTTGGACAATTTTTTTATGACTTGGATAATAACTGTACTCCGAGGGCGACATAGTATCCACGCAAATTCATTTTTTCCCTACATTACCGATCCTTATCCGAACAAATTCAAACTAATGGACACCCAAGGGCGGACATTTTTTTAAATATGCCTTCCGGCCATTTTCTGATGACTTGGATGATAAACTTACACCGGGAAAGACGTTTGCGCGTAAATTTATTGTTTGCCTACATTACCAATCTTTAGGCGACCAAACTCAACGAAAACAAAAAAAAATGAAACATATTTTACCGTTGCCTCCACAATTTAACTCCTTCCATTATTATGACACGGTATAGGAAACCGTTAACATTTCTTTGCCGAATTCTTCTTTGGTATCCGGATCTAAATAATTTCCTTTTCTTTTTCGTTTGTTCACATTATTTTTTCCAATGTTCCTTCGAATGCAAGTTTCCGTTTTCACAATCCCAAATCTCTATTGAGTTTCATCGCTCCCTTGGCCCTTCACTTTTTCCAGTTCCCCAGCGCGTTGCCCGCCACCGCTCCTTTTCAATGCACTGCATTGTACCGCTCCACGAGGGCACAGGAAAACTGGGGAAAACTTGTGCCGATACAGGCGGGTAAATTTTGACTGAGTTTCAGCCAGATCAACGTCAGGAACTCCCACTGCCTCCCACTGGGCGCGCGAGGCAGTTCCACGGCCGAGTGATCACCCATTCTAGTACCGGTCCAAATGGGGCTTTCCCTCCTCTCAGTTTTGGTTTCTCCCTTTATGTTTGTTTTGGAAAGTGTTCTACCACGTTACTTCAATTTGGCCTGAAGTGCAATGCAATTGCGTCCAATACCACAACAACAAAAAACCGACCCCAACGCTTGCGACGATAAAACAGGCGCGCGTGCGTCACTTTGAAATTTCCCGATTATTCCGTAAACTCGCACCGCGCAGTTTCGAATTCCGAAATTTTTCCACAAAACCACGACGAGGCATTCGTGCAGCCGCACGTTCGTACACCTACGTGCCGCCATACGGAAAATTTGCGTTACGAGAAAACTTTCGTACCGCGATGCGAACAATAAATCGTTCGTGAACGAGTTCCCCGTGTTCCCCGCCGGCGGCCCTATAGGAAAAACCCTATTTCCGTACAACGTTGGAGAGTTAATTTTATCACCCAACTGCACTGATAACCGCAATGCAAAAAACTTTGTTACGTGACTGAGGGCGCTCGATGTAGTTTTAGAGCTTATTTTTTTTTAAACTCTCACCTCCACCCCTTTACCGTGCTACTTCCTTTTTTCCCCACCCTCTCTGTCGTCTTTTTCCTTCGTCTCGCTTCTTCCCCCCCGTCGCCCGTTATCGTTGCTTCTCCCGAAACATTTGTTGACCCTGCAAAAGGGAACAGGGAGAGCTTGGCCCATCTCGATTGCGTGTGACGATTAAAATAATTTTTAATTGACCCTGAGTGACAAGAGTTTCCATACATCCTCTCAACCATTCGAGTTCCGGACGCGCGACCATCGTCTGCTCATAAACACCCCCTTTCTCCTGTACCAGCATATATTTGTCGTTGACAGCCCTTCCCACTCCTCCATCCCAACCCTCTCTTTCTCTCGCTCTGTGGCTTGGCGTACCTCTCCACGTCCCTCTTCGTCCTACGCGTGTATACCCTGGCTGTACTTGATTCTTTCACTCTGAGATTGTAATACACGAGGAAGTGGCTTATTTGGCGCGAGAGCTTTGCGCCCTTAGGGACCGCGCGCTGCATGCGTCCAACGGGACTAAAAGGATACGGGAATATGTTGGCGGGGAACTACGTACATTATTCCATATATATATAGGGGCAGTATATTTTGAAGCCGTTCTGAAAATCTTGTTTTTTTTTAAATATCTTCATGTTCATTATAATTCAAAATCTTTTCTTGCGAATTTAGGTTAGGAATTTAGGTCTGATCCCTCTGATCTGAGGATCCCGAAAAAAGTGTGAGGGATTTTTGAAGCTTCAACTTGCCTAAATGGAGTTACGAAAATGTTGGTGCCTTTGGACGATGCTAACTTCAATATATCGTACCAACTCACCTGTTTGGAGGCAGGGTCTTAACATTCTTTCTAACAAATGTTTGATACATACTGAGATAGTCCTTGAAATGACGTTTGTATGAATGTGCTTACATTGGTCAGAAGATTTCGAAGACCTTGCCCCAAAACTTATTGTCCATTGATTTACTATGGCATTTATCAGCTGTTAAACAGTCAGATGTTTCACGTATGTAGTTTGAAAGGACGTAAGCTCATTACTTTTTCAAAATTCTTGATAATTTAGGTGGAACGCCACAGTAACGGGTTAAAAACATCGATTTTTTGCACTTTCTCAAAGTATACATACCCGAGAATATGTGCAAAAATTATCAAGTTGAAATATTGAAAAAATAATCAAAAAATCTTTCCTAAAATCAATTATCACGTGAGAGTGAAATTAGTACGTGAAAGCACACTGAACGACGACCTTAAATCAACCGTTCTCAACGCACCCTCTAAACCTCTACCATTAACTAACTATCGGGAAATGAAAAGAGCACAGGAAAAATCTGAAAACAATGAAGCGCCCGGACCAGATGAATTTGGAACAAAACATCTAAAATGCACGCACGAAAATTGTCTCGCCAAGAACTAAAGAAATCTTTTATTTCTGCCTAACCCATAATTATTATCCAAACATATAGAAACTCGGCACGTGGATTTTTTTACATAAATCAGGTAAAACTGAAAACGATACATCATATAGACCAATAACTTTGCTCAACATCAAGGGGAAATCGTTCGAACGAATAATTAAAATCAAAGTGGACTCCTTTCTCAAAGGATTAGGAGATTCTCAACGTGGATTTCGACCAGGGCTTAAAACAAACAGTCAACTAACTAGAACGATACATCATATCCAAAAATCAATACACGAAGAAGAACGTGTTACGCTGTTTCACTGGGTCTCTGCAAAGCATTTAACTGTATCAACCACAAAGCACTGGCACATAACTTAATAGGAATTTACATGGATTTGGGCATAATAAAAGTGCCAGAATCATATCTATTGGACCCAAAATTACAAGTCAAATTCTTAAACGAAATCTGCCACGCAATACATCAACTATGCGCAGTTCCACAAGGCTCTGTGCTCGGACTAATAATATTCAACCTTTACATCTCTGACATCCCACATACGGCAGATCTCAGTTCTTAGTACGCTGACGACATGCTGATACTAAACAACGGACATACCCCACGCCGAGCAAAATACCTGGCGAAAAGAAAAACGCAAGGACTATTAGATTACAACCACAAATGGGGACTGAAATGTAATACCGGAAAAACCGGTATCACGGATCGCCAAATTTGTCGTAAACCGTCTACAGGTAATCATCAGGCGCTACAGCGCCGTAGACGCATACGTACAATGGAGAATTATCAGGGCATGTGTTTGGCCATCGCTTGACTATGTCACTGGCTGCTTACTATCACTGTATAATAAGAACATCCCTACATTCAAACGTAAAATTTTCCGCTCTTTCGATTGCCGATGTCAAAAATAGGGGTTCCCATTTTTAAAAAAGTTGGCCTTGAAGTAACCTTGAAGGTGAGGTTCAAGGTCAATTTGAAGGTCACCATTGGAGAAGACCTCACTTTGAATATTTATTTTTCAACCAACTCTCCGAAATTTTTAGGGATTTCCATACTTTTTCCCCACCCTGTATTTGTATGAATTGAAGAATAAGGCGTGTAACAGCATAAAAAGGAACGTGCGTACGTTCCGCACGCATATTCAAATAACAGCGATATATGCACGATAGCAGCACTTTCAGCCATCCACTTTCCCTATCCTCTTGGTTTTCAACAAGAACACAATATTGGGTGCAGATTCCACGAACAGTTATCGAACGAAAAATCGAAACAGCAACTCGATCAGTGCACTCCAAAAACCTTACGCTGGTCTATCTGCATGGGGACAAAGGGAAGCCGGCATGATTCGACCCGGCAACCAGAGCGGAGAATGATAAAAACCAGAGAACATCCAGGTCGTCCAAACCAAACGGTCACGGCGCTATCGCGAACGACTCAGCGGCGAATTTTGACTACACTCCTCATGCGCGTACGATTAACAAAGGGAATAAAGAACGAATTCGCCCTTCAAACAGCACCATTATCTCTAAGGAGAGAAACCAAAGATTAACTCCCACTCAATCGAATCGAATGCGGATCAAGAAGGGCGTGTGGTCTGAAAGTCGAGGCAGTCTTAATCCAGCGGCCTGACGAGTCTCTCCAATTAACTTCCATACGAATCGGTCTTCTATCGATCTTCATACGAACAGTCATCATTTTTCGATTCTCGAAAGTTCTTTAATTTCACACTCGTATAATTTCTATTTTCGTTCCGTAAAGAACAGTCTAGGTTCATCGCTCTCGCGTCAAGTTCATATCTTAATTCACTCGTAGCGTCTTTCGTAGTAAA
>OY723389.1:34881197-35048697 GCA_963210295.1 Ophion ellenae | reverse complement strand
TCGCGAAGACACGCGCTCCCTTAGGGACCTTTTCATAGACCACACGTGTATATACGTACATATTCATATATGTGTATACGAGTTCGAAACCCGTGTATCGATTTCCATATAATTTCGTTGTTCTCGATTCAGTCTCCCTTGCTCGTTCCCCGAGCACCCGCAGTTTCCAGAGACCAAACACAATTTCAAAAGCTCCATCCATTTTTATACCTACGTATATCATAACTCGTAATATCGTGCACGTTTCCTATATTCCTACACTGTTACGTCACTACGGCGGATAAAACACGGGGCTTTTCACGCCGAATCGCGTAAGAACCGAAGTCGCCATAATTATGAAAAAAAAACGTTTCTTTTTTTCTTGGAAGGTAGACGAAGGAGGTACGTCGCTTACGATTGAATTATTGTTAACATTGATTCCGTTCGTTACATCTGGGACATTGGGGACCAATGGAAAACACATTTGACTCTACGCCTACTGGTTCGTTTAATATCGATAAGTTCATGGATAGAAGAAAAAAACACTAACAAGGAACATCACTCAAGTGTCAGCCTTCGATTTGTTTGAAACTCATATATGTTTTAAAGCATTGAAAACCATCAGATACGTATATTTTTTATCGGCGGCAAAACGGTTCCAGCGGGGCAAACCGGCCCTCAAAAAAAGGCGTGTCGAGGGGTAGTTTTGCAGTTTCACCTAGAAGCAGTTCACCGATCAGAATGGAACAAAAACCAAAATTCTTCTATTGCAAAGCGCTGAAACATCCACTATAGAATTATTGAACAAAAATTGAATTAAGGCCTTATATACGCGATTTCGCCGATTTTCGAAGGTACTTAGGGGACGTCGATTAATTACGTGAGGCGTTTAGGGGGGAGAGGGGGTCGAGCGAAATCTCACCCAATCTCACGTGGGGGAGAGGGGGGCTTCGGCAAAAATCACGTAATTTTAGTAATGTTAGTAATTTTAGTAATCACGTAATTTTTATCACGTAGGGAGAGTCTCCCTACTACTTTACATGGTGGAGTAAATGGTACTGCAACCGCAGTTACTTCTACTACAATTTATTTTCCTTGAACGTATGCATTTTGAAAAATCTCACGTGAGATTAGGAGAGGGGGGAGGGGGTCGAGCGAAATGTCTCGACATCTCACCAGGGGGAGAGGAGGGGGGTCGAAAAATCGCCAAAATCACCTCACGGAATTAATGGATGCCCCCTTATCTAGAGGCGGTTAAAAAAAATAACGCATATAATGACAACATTTTTTTTACAGATGATTGATGCACATGGTTAAGTATATGTAAAAAAATCAGATATATTAACAAATGGTGGAGATATTTTTTGCGCGCGCGTTGATGGTGAAAGTTCTCAGCATGGATGTGGGCGTCTGAAAAAAAATTAACATATTTATGATTGCATAATGAATGTATCTTCAGTGTGAACCAACAATATTACTTAAAAAAATTATTATAACAAAAATTCGAAACAAAATATTTTACTCAATGTTCTGTTGTTATTTTATTTTTTATATTTTTTTGTGTCATTGAAACTTTTGTTCCTGTGGTTCACACGATAGGTGATGATACTTAGAATATGTTGTAAAAATTTCAAAGCGATCTGAACCTTCGTTCAAGAGCTAGAACTTTCACAAGGTTCAAAAAAGTGAATCGTGGAAATATGTTATATCTCCGCCATTTGTTAATATTTCTGATTTTTTTTACATATACTTAATCATGTGCATAAATGACCTGTAAAAAAATGTTGTCAATACATGCGTAATGTTTTTTAACCGCGTCTAGAAAAGTACCATCGAAAATCGGCGAAATCGCGTATATAAGGCCTCAAGGGGTGACACGCCTTTCTTTAAGGGGTGGTTTCCCCCCCCTTAAAACCGTTTGCCACCGGGGGAAAAAAAACCAGCCTGATAGTTCCCAATGCTTTATGACATATATGAGTTTCTACGAAATCGAAGGCGGACACTCAAGTGATGTTGCTCGTAAGAACAGGAATATTCCATAGTCTCGAAATGAAAAATCTGTAGAAATATTCTTTGATTGGTGAAATAGTTTTTCCAATTGAACAGTAGCGGGTGACAGTTGCAAAATGACAGCATCATGTGGTAGTATAGTTATACGATGTAGTATCATATTATTTCTCAATTGGCCCTAGACTGTGAGGTCACAAGGAGTCGTAAAAACTGATAAAGTTAATAAAAATGACAAAATGATAAAGAGGTCGTTCCTATGGGACCGGAACACCCCATGTATATTTACGGTATCCCGAAAACCCGGGTCTGTCCAACTGCAAATTTGAAATGAAATTTTGCAGGATGTACGTATGTTACAAAGGATTCTATGAATTGCAATTTTGTTTACCGATCTGTTGGGCGACCAGGGTTATTTCGTGCATTTTTGGCATTCCAGATTCGAATTCTATCTGCACCAAGCTTCAATGTTGGAATTCAAGCGACATTTATGATCACCCCCTTAGGCTACTCTCGCGGTACACTGCATCTTTAACTTTTCACAGCGCATACTTTCGCCGTATTGCTTCGAATTTTTTACTCGTACAGAGGATCGTTCTATTAATGTACGACGTAACCCCGGCCTCCCTTATGCGCAAATATGTATTTATTACCGCGTCCAGTTCCGATATTCATATATTGGAAATTCCATTTACGTTCGACATTGGAATAGATGAGACAATATTTCCGGTATTCGGTATCTAGTCAAAAGATATTAGATTTCGAACGGGTACGCATCAAGCTCCAGTGGAATATAGCGTTTGTATATATAAATATATATACACCCATATGAAAAAATATTTACACTCGGCGTTCCATTCATATTGATACATCGCAATTTGTTTTTGCGAACTCGAAAACGAAACGGTAAAATAAAAATGGCTGAAATACGTGTTGAAGGTATGCGACGGGCGAGTGGAAAAGGCACGCTTCGATTTTCACTCGATGGACTCTGTCAAGGGGGTTGTAAGGTATTGACTTTAAAACTAGCAACCTTTTTTACGCCAAAATCACATTCCAATTTAAAAAAAAAAAGCGCACTATCACGTTTTATTCGAAATATTATTAATTTGATTATTTTCGGAAATATCGTATTCATGGTGGTAACACAAACGAAATTATGGACAGCTTAATTGAGTCAATATCAAAGTATTTGTTTGAATCGCTGATTGTTCGAAAATCTCCTCACTGATTAAGGGGTTAGGCCACTCTAGAATTTCCGAAAAATCGATTTTTTTTAACGGTCCCCTAGGACCTCGAAAGTGATGTCCCAAAAGATTATGGCCGGGACAAATCTCTAACAAGGAACATCCCTCAGGTGACACCCTTCGATTTCGTTGAAATTTGGATATGTTATAAAGCACCGAAAAGTAAGCGATACGTTTTTTTTTATCGACGGAAAAACGGTTTTAAGGGGTGAAACCACCCCTCGAAAAAAGGCATCTCTAGGGGTAATATAGCAGTTCGACACACACCGATTTTAATGAAGCGAAGACGAAAATTTTTCTAATCCAAAGCAATGAAAAATCCACTATAGTGACATTGCAACCAAAAAAAATAAGGGGTGAACGACCCCTATATTAAAGGGTGGTTTCACCCCTTAAAACCGTTTTTCCGCCGATAAAAAAATTCGTATCGCTTACTTTCCGGTGCTTTATACCATATCCAAATTTCAACAAAATCGGTGTCACCTGAGGGATGTTCCTTGTAAGTACTCGGTTTTCGAATTTTAGTACAAGGCCGCCTGGTCTGCAGCGAGACTACTCAAAACTTCAAACGCGTTTATCTGAAAACTGCATTTTTTAAGTTGGCCGGAAACGTAACTCGGACAATTTTCAACCGATTCGCTTGAAATGTTGAATGTATCTTAAAAAATACATTGTCTATGGAAGTATGCAGGATTTTTTTTTATATTGCATAGTTCATTTGTTATTAAAAATTATCTGACGATTTTTTAGGCAACCTTTCACTTTCCACTCTAGAAGTGCGCCATTTGGCCAAAAATCAATATATCGAAAAAATCCTACGTACTTCTATAGGAGTTATTATGTATAATCGAAAACAATTCATTGGCTCATTATAATTCCAAAATGACAGGAGCTGTTTGTCCAGCCGTGGACCTGGAAAGACGTCATCGCAAAAACGCTGCACAGCCGCCATTTTGAAATTAATCGCTTAAAAAAAAGTATTGTATACAGTCACTGATATGTATGATAAACGCCCTTTTCGTAATATCGATTTATTTTGTAGTTTTTCTGAACAAAAAAATCCCCAAAAAGCCTATTTTTCGGCCTCTAGAGTGGCCTAAGGCCTTGAGGCATTCGGAATCCCGTTCATGAATACAAGTACAATATTCGATTCGTATTTCAATTTTTCTTAGACAATTTCTTTTGGATAATATATCGATACATTTCTCTCGGATATTGAATCAACCGGCTACGGTAATAGCAATTATTACAGTCATTAAAAATGGTCACAGACGTAAGAGTAATCTACGAGTTAAATATAGAAAACCTTGCGCGAAAAGTTTGTATGATTTCCTCAGTTTATTCATTTTCTTAAACGCCGGTATTATTTTGTTCACTAAGGGGTTACCCCCACTTGCGATTTTGAAAAAATCGATTTTTTTTATTGCATTTTTTTGAAGTATAAGTGTCTGAGAATATGTCCTGAAAATTTCAAGTCGATCCGACCAAAATTGACTGTGATATGAGCGTTGAAAGAGAAGAATCCGCGTTGAAAGAGAAACTTTAAACGCGTTTTTCTCAAAATGACATTTCTGAAGTCGGTGACCAAGATTACTCGAACACTAATGAACCGATCTTCTTGAAATTTTGCAGGCTTATTTAATACATAAAAATGTAGTCTTTAATCGTACGATTTTTTTTTTTCGAAAAAAAAATGGCCGTTTTATAGCCAAAAAACGGCCGTTTTTTTTTCGTTAAAATCGAACCATTAACTTTGACTGTCCGCCATTTTGTGAAAAATGAATATTTTTTAAAATCCTTCGATTAAAGACTAGTTTATACTTATATTTGACTAAATCCATCCGCATTTTTTTTCAGATGATCCACTTCGCCGCAATGTTGGTCACCGCAAACCGTGTATATAAAAACATTATTTCATTGACGGCCATTTGCCACTAAACAATGTAATATTTTTCAATAAAAAAATTACTGAAAGTTGTTTAAGATGTGTTCTTTAAGATGGTATATTGATCGATTAAAAAAGTTTTGTAGTTTTCTTTTAAAAAATTCATGAAAAAGGCCTTTTTTTGCGCTACAAGTGGGGGTAACGCCTTAATTCTGATTCACCGAACACAAAAAAACTATCCGTGCATGGTAAACTATTTTTTAGATCATAATTCTTCCATGAATAATGTACCTTTTAAATTGCCTTGAGAACGTCCACCTAATAAAAAATGAATCAGGCCATTTTTTCTCGACATTCGAATCCGTTCGACACTTGTTTCGGCGATTTTTGTTTTCGAGTTATTTCGATGTCTCAACATAAATGAGACACCGTGTAGAATTTTAAAATACATAGACAGTTGTGATAGATTCATTAAGGGGGATTGTCTTTTTTTTCGCAAAATTTACCGCTTTTTGGGAATTTTTTTGTGAAGAAAGTATACAACGGAAAACTTGTGAAACTTGGCATATAGTTTTATTGATCTGTTTACTACATACAAAATTTTTTTTAAACAATTTCATCAAAAAATCCGCCTCCCACCCCACTCGACGCGCGATGGTCCTTTTTTGATGGTGTGCACGATTTCTCAAAAACTATTCAACCGATTGCCTTCAAATTTGGACAGAATGCTCAGCTGACATCCTTTTATCGTTTGATGAAGCAAAAAAGCAATACGTTTAATAGTTTTTTATTTATAACAAAAAATCGATCAATTTTTTTTCGAAAAATCGATACTTCAAGTTCAAAACGTCACCAAATCGTCAATTTTTTTTTCCTTCATCGAACGATAGCTATATGTGTCTAAAGTAAAATGCTTTTTGGGTTTTTGTTTCAGGATGAACGTGAAGGCTGTAATCGTGCACACCATCAAAAAAGGACCATCGCGCGTCGAGGGGGGTGGGAGGCGGATTTTTTGATGAAATTGTTTAAAAAATTTTTTGTATGTAGTAAACAGATCAATAAAACTATATGCCAAGTTTCACAAGTTTTCCGTTGTATACTTTCTTCACAAAAAAATTCCCAAAAAGCGGTAAATTTTGCGAAAAAAAAAGACAATCCCCCCTTAATTCCGCTGAGAATATCTTCGGACACTACTTTTTTAATACGTCATACTTATTTTACCCGTTTTGTAACCTCGTTTTGTACGACAAATCGCATATTTTGTCCAACTTCTACGAGCCTACGTGTCTTACGCGTTCCAAATGGACGTCGCCTTCACGAATTTACAAATAGAGTAGCTGCCCTAATTGTCAAGTTGTCAATAAATAATATCCACTGTGATATGCATAATCAGATTCTTCGTGTTCTTCTCCAACGGAGGGAAATCGTCGCGCAGCTGTCAATACGTATAGAATATTCCCACGTTTGTTGGACGTTCGAATGAAGCCGAAGTATTGAATAAAACAAATAACGAAATGTATATGGGAGCAAAAATACGATCCAGAATAATTAAAAAAAACGTCAAGCCAACGGAGCTGTCACTTTTCGTCGATAAATATCAAATTCATGCGACTTTGGATACTTTTTCGAATTGCGATATGGAGGCCATCCACGTTTCAATAACCTGAGTATTTGGACTAATGTTGTTGAACTGATCGAAGATTAATAAACAGCGCTACGATGAAGAATATCATATAGATCGTTCCTCCGTGTGTGATCCAGAGGAGCACCATGGCCAGGTCTGCCCCACATTCGTCTCCACGTGTCGAAGTGTCGTCGGCAGCTTTCCCGCTCCATCCGCCTCTCCTCCTGAAATAATTCGGTGTTACCCACGAGTTGGAAAACAACTAAAAAAAATCACCATCCACATCGTGGCAACACACTGATCGAGCTGTCAGTTCTATTTAGCGTATATTCAACTGAATAAACTTCTCGTACTCACCAAAAGTGCGTCGCGCTTGCGACGTATCTGCTCGGCTAGAGCCGTTATGTGTTCTCGATTGCCCACATTGAGGGATCGCAAACTATCCAGCAGAGAAAAATGGATTGCTTCAGTTATTCAATATTCCAATAACGTGCTTGTAATGTGTGAGCACATGCGGTTTTTTCGCCGAATGGAAGAATGGTCGAAAAAAATCGAAAGGTGCCGTAAAATGGGGATTGAACAGGTTTTGGCAGTTTTTTGTAAGTAACGTTTTTTTAACATCCTTAATTCCAACTTTTTTGCTCCAATAGAACCATGTATCCTTTGGCTATCAAATATATAAGAAAGTCAAGCCCTACCACCCCCACATATTTTATATTTTTTATCAAAAAGTGTTAAATTAACCTCGGGTGGGGGGTTTCTTTGACAAGGCCTTGAAATGCAAATGTCAAAGATTACGGGTTACTTTGACATCATTTTGATAATTTTTTATATTTTATGCATTATACATGGAATTAAATGAAAAACAACGTTTTTTTTTACAATCATATCGTCATCTTTATTGAGGAAACATTCTACATAAAAATATCAAGTACATAGGGTACTATTTGGGCGCTAAATCAATCGAATAATTATCATTAAGATCATAATCAACTTGAGCAATATTATAATAAACTTGAACAACAAATTTAAACATATTCAAATGCGTACACATCTGAACCGTATTTTGGTGCTCTGTTAAAGTGCCCCAAAACTGGCAAAGTTACCCTTAATGTCAATTTAACCCCATTTTACGGTGTATCATAGAATACCACAGATGGGAAAAAATGCACGCGTACATCTTTGCTTTGGAAATTAGAGTACCTTATATGGTTCGAAATGTAGGGGAGCTGTGCTCAAGATGACATAGTCAGATAAGACGGCACACCCTTAATATCTGTTCAAATATTGGCGCTATAGAAGTAACGATGACGGTGTATGGTTGGCCAATGAGTGTTACTAGTAGCGAAATCTAGTATAGCCGCCAGTAAACGCGAGCTTTTATGTAGTAAATATTTTCGTGATTTTTAAATGCAAACAAAATCCACCCCGTTATAATCTGGTGCTAATATACCCGTCGGGTAAGATTGTTTCTAGTTGAACTAATTTATTCATAATCTTGGATCATTGTAGGGGAGACCCGGGCAGCGCGAACAGCCCAGGCAAAACGTATACCCCCACGCGAGAGCGCGCATAGTGGGGGGGTATTCGCTTTGTCTGGGCTATTCGCGCTGCACGGGTCTTCCCTACTGCACAAATACTGCACAACGGATATTTCAACTTCGGAGTTTTTGTCGTAACAAATAAACAAAATCTTCATTTACTTATGGATCAGTTGACATACCAGACGTCGGTGGAAAATGACACACTGTGTCACCTTACCCTGCTGCGTATAATACTAGATATAACATCGGATTTTTTAGGTTATCGTCATAGGATGCCTGGCTATTATAAACAAACCTCGACAGGTAAGAACTGGTCACAAGAACGCATGACCAAGATCATTGAAGCTGATAAGAATAATAAAATGTGTTGGCTTTTGGCATCCAAACATTTTAACGTGCCGCAGGCAACACTTTATCGTCACTATAATAATGTTCCAGTAAATATTGGTTGCTATGAACTAACCTTTAATCCAGAAATTAATGTGTCTGAGCATAATTCGGTCGACCTGTAAGATGACATACATATGTCATCTTAGAGTGAAGTATGTCGTCTTACGTCAACCTACATGTAGTTTTGAACTAGTCTATTTTTTATTTAAGTAACTAATGTCTTGAACCTGATTCTATTCTGATATAATAATAAACCTTTATGGATATACGCTTGGCTTTTAATTCAGACGACGTCATTTATTTAAATACTTATCCTAAAAAAAGTATGTCATTTTAAGAACAACTCCCCTATTTATATTTCCAATAAATATTGAAAGGTATATTTGGTTCAAATTTTCAAATTTTTCGACTTCGGAACGAAAATTCTTTTTATGTGCAAATAGTTATATGGAAAGATAGTATTTCTTGCTTTTTCCTGGACGGTGTCGCAAATCAGAAAGTATTTTTATTCAGTACGGATTTTTTCCTCGTCGGAGTATGCCCGCTTTCTCACACTAGCCCCGTCGACATTCCGGTTTCATATTAATTCAATTACTCCGGCACGACGTCAAGATTCATTAGTGATACGGGAAAAACGGTGATGTAGAGAGGAGTGGAAGCGAACTCGCCTGCCCATTGGGTATGTCGCCAATCGGGCATCACGTACAACGCACACGTAGGCATACGAGTATAGTATATATTAGGGCGTGTAAAAAAAACGTTTTTTTTAAGACCTTCCATTTTTATCACAATTAAAAATACTTTCCTCGTGCTTCTCGCAAAAGAGGAGCTTCGACAAAAAATCTTAAGGGATGTCTCGGTAAACGAAAAAACAAATATTATGGCCAGCTTTTACAATTAATCGCTGGGGCGGTCGAGCAGCATTTCGAAATAATAGCAAACTTTAGTCGAGGGAGATAACGATTTTTTTTTGCTCCCCCCTAACAACGAACATCTTGATGTTCGGCTTTGATTTCGTTGTAATTCATGTATACGGTGGAGCATTAAAAGGTATTAGATACGTCTTTCTTATCGCCGGAAAAATGGTTTTAAGGGGCGAAACAACCCCTTAGAGTGAAGCATGTTAAGGGCTGATTCTGCAGTTTCACCGGAAAGCTGTCCATCAATTTCAGTGAAACAGAAACAAAAATTCTTCTAATAAAAAACGAGCAGTTTTCCACTATGGGTATATTGAAAAAAACAAAACAAAAATTACGGAATTCGCCACCTCTTCGTTTTTCTTCCTTCCTTTTACCCTTCATTGAAAAGGCGTGCATTAAATTCAACTAAACGGGTAGCACTTTAAAGGGGGGATGAAATTAAAGTTCATGTATTTCTGCTTTTTTGCCGAAAAGCAAGTTTAAGGTGACCATACATTTTCGACGATTTTTTAAGAGAATTCGAGGTTTTGAGGAAAAGTGATTGATGCATTTTATACGTATATAATATACTAAAATACATTTACATTTGCGTTTATTTAAAGCATTCGTTTCCACAATTACAGCACTTTTAGAAAAAGCAAAGGTTGAATCCGAAGGAGTTTTGTCCTTTATTAATAAATATAAAAATCTCCTAATAGAAAAGAAATGTCTAGTTCTTTTTATGTCGAACAATTTCCGTATAGAGCAACTCCCTTTCAAAATATTAGGCATTTTAAAGTTGTGAGTTGCACCTGAGCTATTTTCCAACGCAACGAAGGTGCATGAAAAGAGCACGATTGAGATATTAAAAGTCGAAGTATACGAAGTTTCTTGTATTTGATTGCTCAACACTTCGTTAAACCGTTGGAAACTTATTACGAACGTATAAATGTGCAGCTGTTGGAAGTACAATAAGCTACCTCGCGTTGGATTAACTGTTGGGATGGAAATTTCACCAAATTGAAAAGACTGAAAGTTACGGTGTATCGGTTTTCTTTTATTAATACAATTTCGACTATATTTCACTTCCCTCCCTCGACTTTTGCACTCGAAGCGTACATCCCTGCGTACTTTTACACTTACAAAGCAAATTTGAACTTACAGTAACGCAAAAGGGATGAGTTTAATTCACGAGACTTGTCACTCGTCGACTTGCCAAATTTTTATCCTGCTCCATTATTCGTACTTCTTCTTTGTTGATAATTTTCCGCGAATCTTGCCTCGATGTCGTGCCATATTTTTCATATTCGTGAATTAAAAAAAGCCAAAATACTCTATCGTTGGGGAACAGTTTTGCAAAATCCATTCAAGCTCTACTTACAAGGAACTTTACGTTAAGTCCGTATTCGATTTTGTCGAAATTCATATATGTGAGTTTGTTTAGGCTCATATAATGTAATAATTGATAGGTTTGGACTCATATAATCTAATAATTAATAGGAATTCATTAATTAGCATCGAAGACTATCAGCCGCGTATTTTTTCGGACCATTGATTTTCGCACATTTTCCCATACTCTAAACGGCAGGACAACAACTCTATTCTTTATTTATTTATTCTCAGACCTCTCGGTTCTCAAATATCTCTATTCTGGAGCAGGTTTAATCCGAAACATCTCTATTCGTAAAGATGACAATTCCACAATAATTCGCTTCTGAAATATTACGGCTCTCAAATATCTCCATTCCACAATATTTCGTATCCGAAACATCTCTATTCCTAAATATCTCTATTCTCAAAATCTCATGTGACATCCAAAACATCTGTATGCCGACAATTTCATCTCACAATATCTCTCTTCGGAAACATCTCTATTCCGAGAGCCACTGCGTTGCACTTGTTTTATTCATGGCCAATATAGTAAATGCAATATTACGAATGGAATAGAGATGTTTCGGAATGGAGATATTGTGAGATGAAATTGTCGGAATACAGATGTTTTGGATGTCACATGAGATTTTGAAGAATAGAGATGTTTCGGATACGAAATATTGTGGAATGGAGATATTTAAGAGCAGTAATATTTCAGAAGTGAATTATTGTGGAATTGTGATATTTACGAATAGAGATGTTTCGGCAGAGAAATGTTTTAGACATGATATATTATGGAATAGAGATGTTTCTGATTAAACCTGCTCCAGAATATAGATATTTAAGAAGAGAGATGTCTGAGAATAGAGAAGTAAAGAATACAGTTGTTGTCCTGCCCTCTAAACCTCAATTTGGAGTTTGTATAGATATTTTGAATCAGCGGACATGCTTTCAAATACAGAAAAACACAACTGCGATGAGGAACTTCAAGTAAAGGGTTGTTCACTCCCTTGATTTTTTTTCAATCTTCCTCTAGTGAACTTCTGATCATTTCAAATGAGAAGAACTTTCATTTTTGTTTCACTGAAAACGGTATATTGCTTGCAGGTGAAAGAGCAACGTCAATCCTTGACATCCCAGGTAGGGAATCAAGAGGCTGACGATGGAAACAAACTTGTGTGAGCCTTGTTTCACCGAGCCTGAGTGAGACAGACCTGGGCCAGGTTTCATTGCATCGTTTGGAGCAGCCGAGAACCAAGACTGGCTGCTTAGCCTAAACTCAGGGTTATTTCAAGCTTTATTCAGCCGGTGAATTTTAGGGCTAAAAAATCAAGGCTGGAAGGAGGCTTGTTTCAGGTTGTGAGAAAATAGAATAAATTTTAAATAATATTTTTTCTGTACTTTTATGAAAAAAAAAAAATTAGCAATAAATTTGCCGGGTGGGAAGGCACGAAAAACGAAAGCGAAGAAAGCAGCTCAGAACATTTAAACATATTCTCTTATCGATATTTATGAGGTACACAAAAAGTATTTTTCTCGTCACATACACATTTCGTATATACTCACTCTCTGGGGTTTGCGTACACTCTGTGTATTGCGTGTCCCATAAACAATAAATAAAATAAAGTATTATGTTTAAAATATTTTATATATATTTTATAACCAATAATATAATGAATAATAAATATATATAATAAATAAAATGAATTCTTTACAAATTTATTAAATTTATCCCAATGTAGAATATAGAAAACTAAAAAAACAGGCCTCATATAGCCTCGAGACGAGTTTGGGATAAGCCTGGTCATAAATGCTCGTGAAGGCTTCATTAAGGCTCGTTTTGAACCTTGTTGTTTCGTCGTTTTAGGCTTAGTACAGGCTTTTCTACCAGCCTTTGGTCAAGCCTGTGTGCAACAGCCTGAAACCGCGTTATCATTCAGGGGTTCAGCTAGGCCTGAAATCAGGCTGGTGCTCAGCCTGAATAAAAAAATGTGAGCCTTGTTTCAGAGCTTGGCGAGCCCTTTTTCATCGTCAATTCCTACCTGGGATGCTTTATTCTAAGCGGTGATTTCACCCGTTATCGCCTCCGATTTTGTTGAAACTCATATATGTGATAAAGCATTGAAAACTATTAGACACGTAATTTTTTTTATCGGCAGAAAAACTGCTTCAAGGGGGGACCTTTAATTAAATTTCTTTCAATACTTCCATAGTGGATTTTTCATCGCTTTACATCAAAAGAATTCTGGTCTTTGGTTCATTCAGATTGATGGACAGCCCGTGGATGAAACTGCAAAATCACCCCCCGACACGCCTTTATTTGAGGGGTGGTTTCCTCCCTCAAAACTGTTTTTCCGCCGATAAAAATAAACACGTGTCGAATAGCTTTCAATGCTTTATGACATGTATGAGTTTCGACAAAATCGAAGGCACTCTTTACAAATGTTGCGCAAGCCGTCGTCGATGGTTCGTGTGGTTTGTCACTTCGAAAAGGTGTTGCCATCTGACAGCGCGATGTGCATCCGCGGTTAAAGCTGGGAGAAAATTGTTCGTGTGGCGAAGTTGACTGTTGGAATATGTTAGCAGACAGGAAATGGACTCTCGGAAACAGGTTGGCTCGGGAGGGAGGCTGAACTGTTGTATAACACACAATGTGTCCGGTAATGGTTTGAACAGTGTCAGCACGCTAACGCGAAACGTATGTTGCACGTAAATTCCCCCCTCTCTCTCTCCCTCTCTCTCCCTCTCTCTCCCTTTCTCTGTCTCTCAGTTTCGTCCCCGATGTCTCTTCCATCACGATCTTTTTTACCCTCCAGCCTGCTGCGCCGCATATTTCGTTAGCATTCTTCAGTCATGGTTCAAATTACGAATTGATTGAGGTATACGCGTTGATCGCAAACAGAACAGGGGTGCTCGGATCTCGCGTGAGAATGATTAATTAGCCGGATCTAACGCACTCGCTCAAATGTCACCCGGATAAAGTCCGCCTCCCTCGACCACCATAAACGTTATTGCGCCTCGATCAAGCGGCAAAGCGCGCACGCAAATTTCACCCTGTCGCCAATCCCTTTTCCGCGCCCACAGGCGTTTGGAGAAACTACGGAGAGCCGCGGTGGCGCGTTAATGCTCTGTCCCATTGAACGCTATCGAAGTGTCTCATTACGTACGTCAGCCATGACTCAGACGCCGCTCCGTTCTCTTCCTCCGAGCTGCACGGGTATTCTCGGCATGCCCGTGCAGACATTTTCGTAGGGGTCCAATTGGATTGCCACACTTGTCCCCACTTCCTAATAAGGATCCGATAGGTCATCGCATTGGATCCTAATAATCGAATTCTAATCGGTATTCCCTATTGGAATCCAATGTAGAAATCTAATTTGAATCCTGAAGGGTTTTCACATTATCGAACAGAATCCGATATGGTTCTCGATCAATCCCATCGCATTGTGTACGGTGAATTTTTCAAATAATATATATAGATACACAAAATCATTGGATGCTTAAGGGGAGAGATACCGAGAGACATTTGGGCGAAGAGAAAATTTGCTGATTTTCATGATTTTTTTTTTAAAGCAAACTTTTCTTCGCCTTTTTTGAGACTTGGGATATGTTTTATCACTACTTTTGGCTGCTACGTGGCATTGTTTTTTATTAATCTAAGAGCTAAGAAACTAATCGACCGATTCTGAGCAACTTTGGTAGGAATCTTTCTAACTTTACTGTCTAAAACGTGACTCTCAATGTTCTCGAAAATAACGAAAAAAAGTACTATCCTATCGTATTCATTCCACGGTATACCCTGTAAGGGTATTTACACATACTCCCTCTCACCTTCTCTTCACCTTTACACTGGTTCTTACAATTTGATTACATGGCTTTCCGTTTTCGAAACATTTTTATACACCGGTATTTCCTTCTCTTCGCGCTACCCGCTTTAACGAAAAAAAAAAGTATTTTTTTATCGCAAAATGTAGCCATTTTTGCGAAAAATTCAATCTTTTTGCTTCAAAGCGTACTATTTTATCGATTTTCAACATTTTTTACTTTTCCTTGGTTCGTATTCTGCGTATAAGTGATAATGAAGGAAAAATCTTCGTTGGTTTTTTTTCAGATTAATCCTGCCGACGCTACGTGTCGCGCCGTCTGACAACATCCGCCGCAACCCGTTTAGGAGGCCTTGCTATACCTCCGCCATTTTTAAAGATTAATAAAAAATACCATGTAACAACCAAAGGTAGTCATAAAACATATCCTAAGTCTCGAAAATGGTGAAGAAACCTCTCCATTAAAAATAAAATCATGTAAACCAGTGATTTTTTCCTCGCCCTTAAAAAGTATGAATCTTGTCGTAAAAAAGTATAAATCGCTTGAAAAATGATATCCTAAAAATCGATTGAACTCGCATCACTGAAAATCCACTGTCATTATCGTTTGATACTTATTTG
Source organism: Ophion ellenae (assembly GCA_963210295.1). Taxonomy (NCBI): domain Eukaryota; kingdom Metazoa; phylum Arthropoda; class Insecta; order Hymenoptera; family Ichneumonidae; genus Ophion; species Ophion ellenae. The sequence goes on along the minus strand of OY723389.1, from coordinate 35,033,306 downwards.
ACTGCACTTGGACACAATATCATTACACCTGTGCACGCTCACAGTAGATTATTTTTCAACTCCGAATTTTTTCTCGTGACTATTCACATATTTTCGATTTAAACGTGGTAAGTAATCTCAAACGACGTTTATCGGGGAACAGTGTAGAATCCAATTAGATCCCAATGAGAACTCTCTATGGGGCCGTCCATAAATTACGTCATTTTAAAATAGGGGGGGGGGGGTGGTCGTCGTACGACGGTAACGATAATTTGATTATGACGATAGGAAAGATAGAATGATTTCGGGGGAGGGGGGGTAAAAATAAAAAACTCGATGACGTAATATATGGATGGCCCCAATGTCCGGTGTCCCTAACAAATTCCTATACACAGAGATGTGGGTGCATTTGGGACTGCCCGAGAAATTCGTGCACGGGATCGCGAGAGGATATTTTTTTGGAGATCCAACAAACCCCGGTTGAAAATGTCGTATAATTTTTTTTAAGCGACGTGAATCTGGAAACAGCACGGAATCCACTTGGATTCAATGTGGACTCCCTACGTGCGGCGTCTCTATCAAATCCCTGTAGGGATGTGGTCGAGACTGGGGACTCCCCGACAAATTTCTGCATGGGTGATCCGCTTATATGGGCGCAGCTTTATCGAGCGATAAGCCAGAGCCAGTGTTGCATCGAAAGCGCGGCGATCGTCGTAACGCCCTATTCTGCTGTTACATCCAACCTCTACACCTCGTACGTTAGCCCTGATCAGCGCGAAGATTCGATCTTCCTAATGGGCGAGAGTCTCCGGTAATTAAACGTTCACTATTCGTCATAGTGAAGGATATGTTTTGTGCTGAAGCAGCAATCGCATCGGAGGACTTTCAGGCGGGGAAGCGCCGATTGCGGAAAACAATGTTTTTTTTCCAACTTTATTTCCAGATGGAGCAATCACTATTTCCAGGCCATAGTGAAATTAATTCAAATGTGCGAAAAAATCGTTGTGCGATTACTTCGTACGGGTGGGGATCGAAAATTCGAACGATCAATATTCAGAAGGACCGAAATTTCGAATTCAGGAATAACGAACGGTCCAATGGAGATGGATCAATCTTACGATAGTCTGTAAAATAGTTTATCGAAATTGTGAATACAAAAATCTCGAAGTTGATTTATACCGAAAACAAATATCAGATTTAACATAATGATGAGAAATATAATATCGATTCGCCTGTATATATACACCAAACAATTCGAGACGTCAAATCGTCGAGTTGTAAATATTACGACAGTTTACAATTTCGAATTCATTAAAGCGAAGAACCAAAAAGTCGATCAGTTAAAATAGCGATGGGTCAAAATGGCGAACGGTCCGGATATCGAAAACTTGGGGTCGAGCAATACTACTTGCGCTTCAGAATGAAGATGGCAGATGGCGTTAGTGGTCAGCCGGGTCAGGCAGCCATGCCATGTTCGCCATTTAGGTTTTCGCCATTTCGGACCATCGATCATTTGCGTTTCTAAGATCTACACATTCGAAGTTTGTAGTCTCGATGTATGGCTTTTTGCTATAGACGGTATTACGAATATGAGATACTCACTTTTTTCTATTTCGGAGATATGAATGTTGTAGATTGTTCGAATCTGTATTTGTATGACTCAAACTGCACACTATCTGAATATATGTTCTCGAATAAATGAACTCTCGAATAAATAATCCTTTGGTGTAATAGTTATTCGATTTCATCATCGCTCAAAGGATAAAATTTCGAATAATTTAACCTTCGTTATTTGGAGAGTGCATAATTCTGTCGTTTCGCAATATTTGTCGTTCCATATTTGGTCATTCGACATTTTGACCCCTACCCCTGTTTTGCCCCTTTAATAACAAGAGAAAAAATCTCAAATTCAATGTTATTTGGTATGTATCAGTATTTAAATTTGTTATTTATGTATCAGGATTGATTAGTTCGATTATTTGAAATTTGCCATGCGATCGATATTAACCCTCGAACCGAACACGTGGGCCATTCGCATCCTCGGCATTTCAACAATGGGGTATCCCGTGAAAGTCTGTTTACCTAGAGCGTTCGTATTGTTGATTAAAAAAAGTTGGGTCTTGCCAAAGTTGGGACTTGCCAAAATTGGGACTTGCCAAAGTTGGGACTTGCCAAAGTTGGGACTGCCACAGACTCGCCGGAATCGGTAATTTAGCTCCAGCTGGCAAGCCGTAAAAATCTGTCGAGGACGCAAAAGACCATGTCTTCGGGAAACCTATGTAAAATCCAACTTCACGAAAACATTTTTTTCTCTATAATTCTGTTTTTCGACTAAAACTATAAATTTTCATGAAGGTGTTGAGTAAATAAAATCGAAAATGGATGTGAGAACCAGCGAAGAGGTTAGGGCGTCACTTCGTCCTCGCAAACAAGTGGAATATTTCGGCGGAGAAAATTCCGAAGATGAAGATTGTATCGAAGAAGAAGATCATCACGACGAGAAGGAGGAATGCGATGAGTTTTCTGATTCGAAAGTTTTTCCAATTTGTCCATCAATATTTTACATTTATCATCAAGTTGATCTTCTATAAGTGTCCATACTAAACAGGGATATTCAACCCTTAAAATAAATAGCTTTTTTTAAATTCCCGAATCTTCCCATATTTTTTTTGAATTACATCATCTTAAGTAAAAATAACTCAAAGGATTTTCAAAAAGAAGTCACTTGCTAAAAGTGATGCGTTTTTCAACATTACGGTCCATTTCCAGCATTTTTTCAACGATTAAATTAACAATCCAAATTAATGTTATGATATTATTATTGATTAAACTTCTACTTGAAACTATAAAGAACACCAATGGAGTTATTAATGATTTTTTGTAACATTTAAGGTTGTTAAATATATCGCGGACGCCAATGGCTCATGTATTCCGTTAGAAGGTGCCGAAAAATAGTGTTCGGTTTGAGGGTTAATGATTAATGAAATTTACTCTCTATCAGTATTAATGAACTCTTTATTATTAATACATGGCAAATTTCAGAAATATCAAAAAAGAACTGAAGCAAGTTGCGTAGGGAATAAGTGTAGCGGCAAGTCTCGCTCGTGTGTGTTGAAAATTTCGGAAATCTACCAACTTAGGCGAACCGCCCTACTGCGATTTACCCTTTCTTTTTTTTGCGTTTTTACTCGAAATTATGTTTTATGAAATGGTGTAAGTCGTATCTCAAAATCTATTCGTCCGATTCACTTCAAATTCGGATACAGCATCGTTCATTATATTTTTCTACCGTGTGACAGGATGATTTTTCTATTTGTCTATCAACTTGTTAATAACAATTTATCAAAGATGGTTTTTGTTTTATCAAGAATTAACATTTTACTAAATTTTACTAAATTAACATTCTACTAAAGTACTTACTAGACTTAAGTCTTTGTCGAGATTTAATACGTCTTTTAACACAAATGTAACTTATTGTAATCGTTGCATACGTCTGATTTTTTATGCAGTTCTTACCTTGCTCAACTTACCCCATACCCATGCTCAACTTACCCCACTATCGGGGCAAGTTGAGCACGTATGGCCTTGGTCATTCGAGAGCAATTACCTGTGAAACAATGAGGATAACAGGAATTTCGTCTACGGACTTTTTGTCCCAGATAAATGTCCTATTGACCAAAGTAGGTTTCATTTTTATACGGCAGACTGTTGAGGAATTACAGGGCGATAATTCGAAACTTGCTCAACATGCCCCTCCCAACTCTACCCGGACATATGAAAGTTTTATTTTTATACTGAAAGTACATATAAATAATACATTCTATATTATTTATTTCCGATCACCTTAGTTGCCAGAACGGCCTACACCAATTAGCCGTGCAGCAATGGCAGTACTTCGTTTAAATGCGAATAACTCAATTGTTTATCAATATTTTACAATGTAAAAAAAACTCGAGCTTGGCTAGACTATGTACTAATGGTGTGTAAATTTTCGGCCTCGCCATCCCAATACTCTCGCCAGAAAAAAATATTGAAAACCGACCTGTTTTTTGGGTCCCAAGCTTTTGCAGACCCGTCAAGTTAAAATGCAGCATTCAAATATGATACTTTTTCGCCAGATGCATTGATTACCGACATATGGTACTTGCAGCAAACGTATAGCCCTGCCTGATATCTCAAACATCAATCCCTCACAACAATTACCCTCAAGTTTTCTCCATGTTTTACCAGAAAAAAAAACCGTTTCGGAAATCGGTAATTACCGTTATCCGGAGTCTAAAGTTGCCGTGAAATTCCAATGACTAATTATGACACGTTGTTTCCTCTTAGCGCAGTTGAGCGCGATATGGAAGTTTTATGATATCGCAATCAAGCATCCCTAAAGTTTCTTCCCGGCGTTTTCGCGGTCGCACATTCTACCAGCGAGGGAACAGCGACTGGCTCTAACACAACCCCAAAACTCTCGCCTTCCCCAGGCTCCATCTCCTCTCTCCGAAAAGTTATTAATACGAAAAATCCGTAACGATGGCGCAGGTACGTCCATCAAGCGTTCAACCGGAGTGAAGCGATATTCGAAGAATTCAAACTATTTTGCGCGACGGGGTAATCCAGATAAAATCGACAGGCCCGTCATTATTAGAAACTCCTCCGTCTACTTTAAGGGGTAAGGCCACTGTAGAAATTTTAAAAAATCGATAACGTCCTGCTCGCGCAGGACGTTAATTTGGGAGGCCAATTGTATGACGCAGACATCGCTGACTGGAGATATATAAAATTAATCAATGATTTTTCCGTACCGAAAACTTTAAACCCGTTTTTCTCGAAACTCCATTTTTCAAGTCAGCCGGACTCATAATTCGAACAAATCTTGACCGAGTGACTTCAAATTTTAACTGCATATTCAAAATTACATTCTGCACAGAAGCACGTAGGATTTTCTCGATATATTACATAGTTTTTTATAAGCAATTAATTTTTTTGAGAATTTGGAACTTTTATTTAAAAAACACGCTGTTTTTGCAAAAATCGATATATCAAAAAAATCCTATGTACTTCTGTAGATATTCACATGTACAATCGAAAAAAAAATTCCATTCGCTGTAAATTGAAAATTGCAGGTGCCGTTAGTCCGGCCGCGCGCCTATGAAAAAAGGCTTCGCCGAAGACAAACTGTGCAGCCGCCATTTTGTTTTATATTACTTTAAAAAAATAGTTTATACAGTTTATGATATGTACAATGAAGGACCTTTTTCAGAATTTTTATTTATTCCATTGTCCCGCTCAAAAAATCCCAAAATATACTTTTTCCCCCGCTACAGTGGCCTAACCCCTTAACCGACGTGACGCGGGTCGGGTCTTTTTTTCAATTGTCGAACCAACGGCGTAGAACACGTTTTTATTTTTGGACCATTTCTACAACTGTTCCTTCAATGTTAAGTAAGCGATCGTATTTTTAGCCGAAATGATGATTTTTATAGAAAAGCAGGCGAACAGAAATGAGTTGGAACCAAAGTTGGACAGTTCAGTATGGAATGTCTTGTATTCGTGCGTCAAATTAATTGGAGCAATTGAATTTCCACGAAACGCGAAGTATCACACGCTGGAAGGCAAGCACGCCCGGATGTTACGAGATTTAAGGAGGCTGCTCAGGGGCTTTGCGGGGCAGGCGGCAAGAGGGGAACGCATATGCTTAAACACGGACGCCTGTTACGGCTGCCAACCTCGAATAATCGAATTTTCGGTTACGTAAAACAAATAAATTTCAGCTGATAAATATGTGGAATGCATATAACTGACTGTTTAGAAATGTTATTAATCTTTTTTGTTCGTTTACATCGCGAATAAGTTATTAACCAAGTTGAAATGTGGCAAACGCGCAATTTAGTTCTCAATAACTGGTATCACTGAGCTTAGATACGAATGCCACATCGTGAGCGCGTAGCTGTCAAACATCCTTTGCGAATTCCGTTTTTTTTTTGTTCGGCGAAAATGAAAAGATGGAGGGGGAAAAATGCAAACCGAAAAACAGTACAATCGACGGTTGGAGCAAGTACAACCTGGAAAGCGGCGGAAAAAAGTAGTTGAGCCGGAAAAAGAATGCGCAGTCGAGGGACAACGCGTAATTGATTTGAAGGTTATGTCGAAACACATGCCCTGCAGCTTCTGTAAAGATTGATTCAAAATATAAAAATACTCTTTATGAAACCGCGGTAAGAAATTTATAGCAAGGAAGCAATAGTTTGTGCGTTTCAAATTTTGGTGCCTATTCAAAATGGCCGACTTAACCAGGGCCGGATTTAGGGGAGGGCATCCGGGGCTACAGCCCCGGGGCCTCCACAAAAGAGGGGCCCCCACAATAAAAACTTCGGAAAAAAAAATCTTTCAAATTCCGACGAGTAAACTAGTAAACACTAGTAAACAACTTTTCCTTTGATATTTTTTTTCGCTGTTTTAGAACCGTTGATTTAGAACCTAGTCTTGGTAATGAGTTGGTTCAATTTGTATCTTTGATCGACGTGTACAAAAAGGACTACGGAAAAGACCAATCTCCGGAGCTATTTTACTACCAAATTCTCGAAGACCAAAATTTCAGAGCTACATTCCCAAACCTCCAAATTGCATTGAGAATGTATTTGGTTTTAATGGTGTCGAATTCGCTCATTTTCAAAAATGAAAATTATAAAAAATAGGCTGCGAACCACGATGGGACAAAACCATCGATCAAAGCTATCGCTCCTAAGCATTGAAGTGATTTACTTCGAGAGCTGGATTTCAGCGAAATCATCAACGATTTTTCGGCGAAAAAAGCTCGGAAGGTTCCGTTCGTTAACACTAAAATTTGATTTCAGATAATTCCCGTTTTCAATTATATTTATATATGTTTGTTAAATGCTAAGAGAATCTACTTGGTTTCACAATAAATTATTTATTGAAAAACTCGAGTGAAAAAAATTGTTCATCTCATTTGGAAAATAATTTGGAGGGGGGGAGGGGGGCCTCCACTCCTTTGTTGCCCCAAGGCCTCCAGACCTCTAAATCTGGCCCTGGACTTAACAGCCGGATACGCGAATCAGCTGAAATTTCCTGTTTTATTTCACGAATATCTCGATAACGACTAACGAGACAGACAAAACGCTGTACTCTTCGTTGAAATTATTCATTAAAATCTCAAGAATTCTTTCCGCCTATTTCCATTCAATTCTTACTATTTTTATTATGTTGCGACAGTCGTATTACAGTTCTCATGAAGCTTTTGCTATGTCGCCCGTGTATAAGAGCCTCACTTCAATAATTGTTAGTCAACAATCACGCAGACGAAATACTTGAAAGTATACACGGAGTCGTAACACCTGCTCACAAATATCCTCAATAAATTTCATCAAATACTTACTGTTTCGCCATAGCTGAGCAACCTCCTTAAGGAAATTCTACGCGAGGCGCTGTACTCCATTCACTTCCCGTGCAGAAATTGTTGTAGGGATTAAATTGGATTCCCATACTTGTCCCTACTTCCTGATAGGGATCCAATGGGTCATCGAATTTTAATCCCTATACGAAAACGTCACTCTCGTACATTGAATTCTAATCACATTATCGAACAGAATTTCCAAACGAAATATATGGATATACAAAAAGAGTGGATCTTAAAAATATATAAATCTCATCTTAAAAAGTATCAATCGGTTTGAAAAGTATAGGGTGTCTTAAAATTGCCTGACCTTTTAATTTATATACGAAACGTATTATTTATTGGAAATGACACTTTGACATAATATCACCACACACGTATGCGTCTACGAAACGTGTAGGTTCGATTTTTGGATTCGAACAGAGCAAAATCTAATTTGATCCCGATCAGGACTCTGTATGTGCGGTGGCCCTAAAACATGCCTAAAGGGATATGGGTGCGTCTTAGGACCCCCCAAAAAATTTGGTCACAGGATCACGAATGGATATTTTTGTGGGAGATCCAACAAATTCAAGTTGGGAATTTTTTCATTTAACATTCTCAAACGACGTCATTCGTCAAATATGCACGAAATCTTGGATTCCAATGTGGATTTCCTACGTGAGGAGTCTTTTTAAAATTCTTATACACATGTGGTAGGATTTAGGTAGTCACCAACAAATTTCTGCACGGAATAACTCGTAACAATTATCACAATTCCAAACATAGCTCTGCTTAATTAAAATCTCATATAAACCGTCCTAATTACTATAAACGAGACTCGTTGTGCTTCAGCTCGATCTTTTCGAAATTGCTTCGACTTTTCAAGAACTTCCAGTGTAGATTGTGAAGTACGCGAGACGGAAATGAAACGGTGCTGCAGTTGCCAACGGCTGATACGTCGTTTCTCATATATTACTTGATAAATGGCCCGCCAGAATGCATATTACGATTTTAAGGCATTCTCAATTAAAGAAGTTGCAAGGAGTCCATATTGGTAAAAGTATTTTTTATCATCGCAAAATGAGATTATAAAGGACTAAACTTCGTCAAGCCAGGCACACAAACTTCCCTTGGGTCCTTTCCTTGACATAACATAGTACCGCGATTGGTGAGAAAAATAAATAAAACATTCTAAAGAAAAAACAGTAGGGGAGACCGAGGAGAGTTGTGACAGGGAGTATTTCTCGGAACGTATGGCCGTTAGCGAGCTGGCAACAGCGCATGATACTTTCTTTAGAGGCGCACTACTTCACGCAGTAGGCGCCAGAGACGCACGGCAAGCGGTTGCGTCAGTACGACGTCTGCATGAAAAAAAACCGAAAAGTAAATTTTTTACCAAAATTTTGATTGTATTTATATTGTAATATATTATAGTCATGCGAATTTGCTATTTTTTCTTTTATTGTGTAGTTTTTAAAGTTTCAAAGCGTAAAATTGTCTTGCTGTGGTTGCATCTTGTTTCGAGATTACGAATTATTATTCTGACCAGGTCGCGATTTTTGGCACCAAGAAGAGTTGTGACACGCTGTCACAACTCTCCTATGTAAGTTTATTTTCTGGTTAGCTTATTTTACATGCTTTTTACAATGTTTTTTTGCGTTTATATGTAATGTTCGTTTATTTTAGTCAATTCTCATAACCTACGTTTGACATAAAAAGTATTCGGCAATTAAAGTCTGTGCTGCCTTGAATCTTATGCCAGTAGCAGATCTCGTGAGAAGTGGATTCAATGCCAGGAATGCAAAGGCTGGTCTCACGAAGATTGCACTGGGGGCGAGCTGCAATACGTCTGTCATAACTGTTTATCAGATTAAATTAAGATTTTTGACTGATTTTAAAACGACTGATCTCGTACTGATGCCTTAACTACTTATCAAAGATTTAATAATTGTTGTGTTAATGTTCCATATTATCGTAGTTGCTACAATTATTAAGATTTTTAACTGATGTTGAAACGACTGGTCTCGTTATTATGCCATAATTACTTATTAATACTCGTTATGTTAATAATTCGTGTTATTGTAGCACAATTCTGTCTGACGATAAATAAAGTACTTTTATGCAAAAATAAAAGTGAGTTTTGCTTGTAATTCAGATAAAAGTATTTTTATCTATCAAATATAGTCTAGATACACAGCTGTCACAACTTACCTCGGTACCTGTCACAACTTACCTCGGTGATAGGAGAGTTGTGACAAAGGGAATAGTTTCAGTTTTCGCGGATTTTCTGAGAAACCTTACAACTTTAATTAACTTTGATGACTGTTTTTAAAAGAGGAAGGACTGAGATATATTGAGACATAGAGTTCATAATCGTGGTATGTTTCGTTATTGAGATATGTTCTTTCAAGTAAAAATTGTCACAACCCTCCTCGGTCTCCCCTACAGCCAAACACTATTCAAATAAAAATGACAGAAAAATAATCAAAAATTCGCATAAATAATCAAATAAAAAATCACATAATTTAAAAAAAATTCAATAATCAAACAAAAAATCAAATAATAAAATAAAAAATCAAATAATCAATCATGAGCTAATTAATTTTTGCAAGTTTTCCACGAGGTCGTATAAATTTACCCCTCCCCCCTTCCACGGCTTACATACCTCTCTATCGTGTAGCCAGGCCGCGTAGCATCGGTGATCATGTGACGATTGTCGTGAGGTTGAGAATAATGATATCTCGTCAAAAGCGGAACCAATTCGACGCCGCCCGTGAGCTTATAAACTTGGACTCCCTCTCTATGATAATTTTTTCGGCTGTCACCGCTCACGCCGTCATCTCGATCGGCGTCAACTTCACGGGGATACGGATCCGTTACGATGCCTGAAAGTTCAAGCTGTTTTTGAATTCGTGATACACGTTCGTACTCTCGTGCCATTTCGGGGAAAAAGGCTGAGATGCCGGATTTGTAGCGAAGGTCGCGAGAGCCGAAGTGGATATTTCTCGGCAACGTGTAATCTTATGTACGTACATATATACCTGTATGAAGTACGTACCGGATCTTGAATTGTTGTCGTAGAGCGTATTCATATCCGGTGGTACGACGGGATCGATTTCCGCTTTGCCACCGCGAAGTCTCGCGATCAGAGAACCACTCGTCCAACCCTACGAGGGCATGCATTCGACGTAACCGTGAGAAAAATAATCTCGACTTTAAAACTCGATGTATACACTGACGAAAACAAATTTGTTGTACGAACAATATTTGCCGACACAGGCGTGCAAATCAAATTTCACGTCAAGCTAACAATATTTTTCGTTTATCCGGTCGTTTTTTTTTTCGATTTGACCTTTCGTTGACAAAACTATCTCTGGCCACGATTTTGACACACCGGGTCAATTTGACCCGAATGGTACTTCATCCACTCGCCGTTGACAAACTTACGATTGGTTTTTATATTTTTTAAATCAGCAATACACTTTCAACACTTATTCATTTGTCTCCATAATTGAAATTCGGAAAATACAAAATTAACTTGTTGTAAAAATGTATTAAAAATATTGAATTTTGGAAAACCGAACATTTTATTTAAGGGCTTACAATGAGTTAGAAAATTTGACAATGTCGATTTTTGTTTTTCGATGGATTCTCGAAATATTATATAAAAGTGTCGAATCGATTGGTGAAAAATTGAAGGAGTTTATAGGTTATTAAGTTCAGCAAATCGGCGAATTTTAAACGCGTTTTTCTCAAAACAACTTTTTCGAGATCGGTAACCACGGTGACAAAAATCACTGCACCGATAAACTTCAAATTTTGCAAGCTTCTTTTAGATATCAAAAAGCAGCGCTTTAAGCGAAGGATTTTTTTTCGATGCATAGTTTTTTTAGCCGCGAAAATGAAGGGTTTTTTTCCAACGAAAATCGATACCTTCACTTTGGATTGCGGCTATTTTTTTAAAAATCAAGATTTTATTAAATCCTTTGTCCAATCACTAGATAATTTCACGCAATAACTAAATGCGTTAGATTTTTTATGTCGGATTATTTGTTTCCGAGAAATGGTCACCGCGAAGAACGTTTTTCTCAAACAGCGGTTTGCACGAACCATTTTAGCAACCACATTTCTAAATATTCTTTAATACAAAAATTGTTCAATATAAACAAAAAAAATTGAAACCCTGCACCCGTTTTCCTAGAAAAACTTTACGAAAATTTGTCCTTTTACCGGCCACGGGCTACAGTGAGTGAAAAAAGTATTTGTACATATCACATGAAACTGTTGTTGAATTGGCTTTATTTGTTTGTTCGTGTTTTCCCAAGATTTTTGTAAACAGACACCATGTATATTTAGGATAAGGTATCGAACACAGAAACTCCATGAAGCAATTAATTTTTTTCGAAGGACAATTTGAAAAAGACGACGTGTACAAATACTTGTTTTCCCCACTGTAAGTGTAAGCCGTTAAAGTTCGTCGGGATCAAAATGACCCAATGTGTCAACGGAAGTTAAACCCTTCGACTGCACACTTCCGCCACGAACCTCTGACTGTATGTGGGCTCGATCGTACCCCAAAAGTTTATCAGATCGTTGTGTTTCGGTAAATAGGCCTTTTTTTTGTAAAGGAGTTTTTTTTTAGTCAATGATCCTTATTTTCTGGCCCAAAATTTATATTTTAGGGATAACGACAATTAAGTTCCCGATCATTCGTTGAAAGTGGGAAAAGCGTTGAAAAATGTGTACTTGCACGAATAAGGAAATGGGATCAAAACGACCCAGTGTGCAGTCGAAGGGTTAAACGCAAATAACTGCTCAAAGTACTATTCAGTTATTTACAGCAACCAAAAACTTCGTTTCAGCTGGGTGATGGCAGAATTCACCCATACAATAATTTTTTTATCGGCACACATACTCCCTCTTTCTCTCTCCCTTTATACATGCAAATTATAGAGATATACATATATGAAGAAAGGCGAAGTTTAAGAAATTGAAGTTCGACAATCGTCCTCATAGTAGCCTAATCTCCCCATACTAAACATTATGCAAGTCCCACAGAGTTTGAAATCCCCTTCAGATAAATGTATGCACATTTATATAAAAGTTATTTGAACGGACGTCCTCAAAATAGTCAGACGTGCCAGTTATCAATATAATGGATTTGACATATCCTCTCGTCATATATATTTATTACACAAGAAGCTGCCAATGATGTGCATGTGTGATGAACAATATCCTCACTCGATTTATCGTATTCATTTATGAATTCTCAAAAATCACAAGCACTGAAAACAACATTTCGTGCAATTATTTTAAGGGAGGACACCACTGCAAAATTTTCGAAAAATTGTTTTTTGTGCAAAATCTTTTAAAAAATCCTTTCAACTTCCCAAACTATGATGCATATTCGTTTATAGTGAAAAAAACAGTGTTAGAGTGATCTTCGAGATATTTTTTAGGGGAATCTCCGAGCGGAGAAAAGCACCTTCGGCGATGCCAGTCCGTTAAACAAAGTACCGTCAAAAAATTGGATCCTGAAGTAAAAACCGTTCCCCAAGAGGGTCACGCAACCCACCGACTCGAGAAGCTCCTACGCTTCTGCAAATGTCCTCGTACATTTGTTTCCTAGCGGGTACCGAAAACTTCAAACACGTTTTTCTCAAAAACATGTTTTCGAAATCGGAACGCAGCAGAACTCGAACAATTTTCGTCCAATCGGCTTGAAAGTTTACCTGTAGCTTCGTAGATTACTTTCAAAGTCAAGTACGAGCGCTTTTCTTTATTAATTGAAAATCGTACAAAATATATCACTTTTTATATAAACATTATGGTCGAAAAAACGAACTTTTTTTCAAACTCGTCTCTACATATATTTTTTTCACTATTTTTTAATTCTCCCCCGTACTTGATTTCTAAAACTAATTTAATTGAGGAAAATATTTGACTCTTAGTTCCAGAATTAAATTTACGACAGTTCTACTGTGTGCAGCGGACAGGGTTGGCTGAAAACCAGTGTTGGCTATAGCGACTCGTGCGCCGCCATTTTGTATTTTTTTGACAAAATATTTTTTTTACTTACTTCAATATATACCTAATAAAGCTTAAAAGTTCTTTTGATCATGTACTTTATGACTATCTTTAAAAAAAAATTAAAAAGCAGTTGAAAATGGGTAATTGCAGTGGTGTCCTCCCTTAAAGTAAATTTATATTCCCATGTCTACATTTTGCTCGAGTCATCCCTGTTTTCCCGTACCTCTTCGAAAACGCAACATTGCACGCGAAACTGGCAGTTATCCGACGTGGTGTACTCCCGCTTCGTAAATCATGCAGCCGCGTGGTACCAAAGATCTAAGGCTGCTCGTCCAATGATAACGCATATATTTTCAAGAAGGTTCGAGGCAGGATATTGTTATTATTCCAGAATAAGTAACGTTGAAAAGCTCGGTCATAAATCGTGCAAGAGCGTAAATCGTAGGTATATGGGTGCAAAGCAAGGGCTCGCGCGGAGGTTGTTGGCGAATGTAGCACCGAGAGAGTATCGTGCAACAATCCCCGAGGCGCTGTGATCCTATGACTACGTAATCGTCTATGTATAGTTAATTTCTGAGAGAGCAAAACAAAAACTCTTTCTGTAACCGTACGATCGAATTACTCGCACGCGTGTATTCATTATTAAGGGGTTAGGCCACTCTAGCGGCCGAAAGAATAGGCTTTTTGGGGATTTTTTTTTCAGAAAAACTACGAAATAAATCGAGATTACAAAAAAGGGTGTTTATCATACATATCAGTGACTGTAAACCATAATTTTTTTTAAGCGATCGATTTCAAGATGGCGGCTGTACAGCATTTGTCTCGAAACTGCATTTTTTAAGTTGGCCGGAAACATAACTCAGACAATTTTCAACCGATTCACTTGAAATGTTGAATACATCTTGAAAAATACATTGTCTATGGAAGTACAAAGGATTTTTTTTAGGTTTATATACTTTATTTGTTATTAACAATTATCTGGCGATTTTTTAGATAAATTTTTGGAAAGTGTGAAAGTTGTCTGAGTTATGTTTCCGGCCAACTTAAAAAATGCAGTTTTGAGATAAACGCTGCACAGCCGCCATGTTGAAATTAATGGCTTAAAAAAAATTATTGTATACAGTCACTGATATGTATGATAAACACCCTTTTTTGTAATCTCGATTTATTTTGTAGTTTTTCTGAACAAAATAATCCCCAAAAAGGCTATTTTTCGGCCTCTAGAGTGGCCTAAGGCCTTAAGCTCTACGAGTCTAGTATGTACGAGAAGCTCAAAAAATGCCAAACGCAAGAAAAACCTTCGCTTTTACGAACGATCGGACGAAATTACAAAGAATCGCGTCTCGAACAAGAAAAAAAGGTCGCTATTTCAGTTTGAATAAATTATTTTTTTCCAGCGTATAAAATGAATATTCAAATGGCATTTAAGGAGAAGCTTGCAATTTGCATGAATCGTTAAAATTTAAATTTTTCGCGGTAGCTTAGAATTCGTTGCGAAAAGGTTCTCGAGACATTTTTTTTTTCTTCGAAAAAATGAATAATTATTTGCCCAGGCGTTGTACATTTATTATAAATAAGCTGTACTCTCGATACCCCTATTTTGATTTGCCAAATGGCGGTGTTGTGCTTTTTCACTATGTGTAGGTAGAAAAAGGTATCGAGGTGTGCAGCGGGGAAAAAAAAGTTCAAGAGGTTTTCGTTTTTTCGCAAATGGCAATGCTCTTGGTTGGAAGATTTCGTGAATGCGCAAGATGTACGTGTGTTGTGCAGTTGAATGACGATGTGGGTGAAAAATGCTGGCATCTCGTCGGCGTTCATAGCGATGATAAGGGGGAGGCTTCTTAGGCTCGGTTGCGTACCATGGACTCGAGAAATCGCACTCCCAGCAACTTTGGATCCCTCCATGGAACTCCGCCAGGACCAGGACGACCCCACGGTGACGTGGGTTTCGCCAGCTAAGCACACGCCGCATAGGCACACACACGAACACACGCACACTGTCACCATGGCATATTGAGCAGGTTTCTAACAAGGAACATCACTTGAGTGTCCGCCTTCGATTTCGTTGAAACTCATATATGTGATAAAGCATTGAAAACCATTAGACACGTATTTTTTTCATCGGCGAAAAAACGATTTTAAGGGGGAAAACTACCCCTCAAAGAAAGGCGTGTCGAGGGGTGATTTTGCAATTTCGCCCACGTGCAGTCCACTGGTCTGAATGAAACAAAAGCCATAATTCGTCTAACGTAGAGCGATGATAAATCCACTAGAGAAGTATTGAACGAAAAAAACAATAAGGGGTGAAACGTCTTTCTTCGAGGGGTGGTTACCCCCCCTTAAAACTGCTTTTCGGCAGATAAAAAAATACGTGTCTAATAGTTCTCAATGCTTTATTACATATAAAAGGTTCAAAAAAATTCAAGGCGGCCACATAAGTTATGTTCCTTGTAAGTTGTCAGATATAAGCTTTTCAAATTTCTATTAATTTTCGGGTCATGCTAAAAACAACGAGTCTCGCCCATTTATATCTCTGGGTATGAAGCTCATCCGGTACGTCCGGTATGCCCGAAGTAAATTCTCCGATAACGATGCAGCTATTAAAAGAACTTCTACTCTCGATACCGATTCTTCCGCAACTGGATTATTCTTGCTGTCTCAAAATAATTCCAATGTCATTCTCTTGGAGCAATTATCCTTCGTATTCGTCATTTCGTCAATTCATTATTCTCCATGTCCGTGCCGGAAATAATTTCATTATTCGTTCATTATTTGGCATAAATGCTCTCCGGCGGATTTTCACAGGCGAAGCAGAATAATTGAGGCAGGATGCTATATTACTGACTGATAATTACATCTGCCCATTGCTTCTCGATTAGCGGCAAAATGAATGAAAACGTTCGAGGGGTCCCGCGTAAAAAACCACGTTTCCAGAATTACCACGTACGCTTGCAAAGGCAATTTTTGCAATTATTCATGATTATTTATTCAATTGATAAATGTATGAAGTCAAAGTTATGAAAATCCTGATCACTCGTTCGGTAAAATGTCACACGTTTCCGGGACCAAAGATGATTATTTTAGTATAGGTTCCGCCTTGTTGGGCCAAAAAATGTTCGATTTTTCACCAATTTTTTATGCGAAAAGTATTAAATATAGAATGTTGATATTTGGTATGTTGACTAGCGGTCTTTATTGAACATCAAAATATTTTCGAAAGTTTGACAAAACATGGTGGTTAAGTGTGGTTAACTAAGTCCACTGTGGTTAAATAAGTCCCGGACAGGTGATCTGAAGCAAATAAATCAAACATGTTTTTACTTTGTACAATATTGTGTATAAGTAAACCTAGAATCAAGAAGAAAAATTGAAAAAAAAAATAGTGAGCGATCGGAAGGAAGTTTGTTTTTTTTCCCAAAAAATTTCGCAGTTTTTTGCTCACTATTTTTTTATTTTTCTGCTTGCTTCTAGGTCAACTTATACACAATATTGTACAAAGTAAAAATATGTTTCATCTTTTTGCTTCAGATCACCCGTCCGGGACTTAGGACTTCCGCAAGCGAAGAATGCCATCGCCCGCGCACCGACATACGTGGTTCCTCCCACTCCCACCACCATGTTTTGTCAAACTTTAAAAAATATCTTGATGTTCAATAAAGACCGCTCAGTCAATACACCAAATATCAACATTCTATATTTAATACTTTTTGCATAAAAAATTGGTGAAAAATCGAACATTTTTTGGCCCAACAAGGCAGAACCTTCCCTTAAATTGAAAAAAAAAAACTATCTCTGGGGCTCCGTCGCAAACATTGCTCCAATCGTAACACTTGAATTTGCCAGTTATCGCTGCTTGCATACGGTACATTAATTAGTAATGGGTAAACACGTTGTTGGCGAAAGCAAAACGTAAGCGCGGAGTCACGAAATGGTCAAACCTCGGCTACATAAGCGAACAGAACTATACGCTGGGAATGTGGTGCATGTGCCGCACACATATATATATATATATATATATATATATATATATATATATATATATCTACATACGTACATCTACGTCCATATGTATCATCCCCCAGGATCATCACAGGTGCGGTGGCAAATTTTGCCCTGCAAGCAACTTCACATACGCCCTTGTACGATTGAGCAGCGTATATGCGTAATATCTACTAGTTGATATGCGCATGCCTTTGCGTGCATATCTCTCGAACGAGAGATGCATCCATGAAGCGGGCATTCGTCCCTTTTACTTCCGTTAATCCGCTTAACCATGACAAACGGAGTGGCATTTGAGGCCAGAGGAATATCCAATGTTTACGAATCCTATATCAAAAGTGTCTAGCTTTAGAGTCTGCCAATGTCCATAAACGATTTCTCGCTTTTGCTGACAGAGATATTTTTTATCCCGCAATTGTGCCGATTTGCACGAGCATCAAGAGTGGCATTTTTATTTTCAGCCCGACGTTTTGTAATCGATATTCCATCGATTTAATTGCGGAATCGCAATTACGGAATCGAGGTTAATGAGACCTGTCGCTGAACCAATTCAAAGTACGAGTATTTTGCGGCTTGCTGAAAATCCGATACTGCAGTTACGTTAGGTAGAAATAGAGGGCTGCAATTTTCGATCCAATGGACGGTGATTTTTAAGGGGTCCGCATAAGCATGAAATTTCGAAAATACGATTTTTTTATTGCATGATTTTATAGCCTAGGGTCTTAACTTCAATTTTCAACGAAGATTTTGTAAACAGTGCAAAAATTGACCGAGCTATGACGATTTTTGCGAACGGTCTGAACCACCCCGCGGCGATTTACCCTTTTTTCTTTCGCGTTTTGTTCGAAACTATGTTTGATAAAACAGTGTATGTCGTATCTCAAAATCTATTCGTCCGATTCACGTTAAATTCGGACATAACGTAGCTTATAATATTGTTTATCGTACGACCGGATGATTTTTTAAAATGTGTACGCATTTATCGATAACGGATGATAAAAAAAAAATGTTGTCGACCATCAAACATGTTTTCTCCATCTGGACATTTCCGTAATTTTCGAAATGAATGAAAAAGTGCCCGGTCTTACGTAAGTTTTATTATTTTAGCAAAGGTACATTTTTTTCCTTTTTAGATAATCCTAGTTGCCAGAACTACCTACAACGATCGGTCATGCAGCAACGACGGCACTTTATTTCAATAAAAATAACTTCACTGTTCGTCAATATTTTTTAATTGAAATAAAACGCAAACTTTGTGAGACCGTGAATAAATTATGTGTAGAATCCCGATCTCATCTACCTAGATGGATGAAAAAAAATTGCATTTCCCAGAAATCTTTTCATTCCCCTACTCGACTATTCGATAGGATCAACTTTTAGTTATATCCCCTGAAAATTTCGAAGTCGGTGGACATGATGTCTCGAGAACCGCTTGATTGATTGTTTCCAAATTCACAGGAGATATGAGAAAAATTTAAAGGTTGCTGACGATCTCACTTTTTAAAAATAGATCTCTATATTTTAATAGGTACGTAAAAATGACGACCATTTTCATAGATTTTGTATGCTCGAGTTTCAATTCGTCGCCATGTTGTTGAAAAAAATTATTTCAAAAGTCGGCGTTCTTCAACGACTCGTATTTATTGTTAACTTGAATAACCCGTTTGGTTTTTAGATTTCGGATGGACCGTTTAAGCTGGAGAATATCCATCGTCATACGTCGCGAAAAAATTTCATCTGCCGGCGGCCATGTTTTTGTTGTGTTTTTGTTGTGTTTTCGTATTTTTTGGTAATTTTTTTAAGGCTCAAATATATGTACCTTTGTGTTAAAAAAAATGCGTTTCTTTTTCACCAACTGTTGGCGAAAAGAAAATCGCGATTAGGCCATTTTTCGGGCCTCTAGGTAGATGACCCTTAACATCCGTTTTATAAAATTTTTAAAATATTATTTGCACCCGTATGATTTTCACGCTCCAGAGACGTGTCGCGACGTGTATTTCCTCCTCGCCATCCGGAAGTACTCCTAATGAGAGGATTCCAATCAGTGGGAAATGGCTATACAAGTTGTATCGCAATCATACCCCTAGACAAATTTGCGATCCTTCCATCTACAAGGATCTGCCGTCGTTGCATACGTATTCGCACTTTTACGAACATAATTAATTAAAACTAAGTGATGCATAGTTCTGTCGTTTGCCGAAGTTTGACTCAATTGTTTCCACTCCACCACGAGCAAATAGGAAAACAACAATAAGAGGCAGCATGAGATCTCGTCGGTGGAGTTCCTTCGTCGAGCTATGAGAAAAGGCATTGCGGTTTCATCGGTTTGCCTCACTCGTAATTAACCAGGTTTTTGGGGGGGGGAGATTACGGGTATGTTGAATAGCGCAAAGACGATACGCATCGAACAGAAATCACTTATGCATCGCGAATTTGCCTCACGAATCACTCTGCTGCTTCGTAGTGTCGAAAATCAAAGTGGCGCGCGTCAAATTCTCGACTATCGACGAGTAAACGGAAAACAAGGAAATGCCATGGAAACCGTGCTCGCTTCCGGTCTCGTAGCAACAAACTTGAATGTGGCTCTATCATTTCTCCTTCCGGGCTCGTACAGGGTAACAAAAAATGTTCCTCTCACGATGAAACTGCTATGACTCTGGAGCGAATAAATCTCCAAGCAACATAGGGGAGACTGAAGACACTCGATCCTCAAGGGAAACTTGATACACGTAATTTACAAAACTTTTATGAACATTGCATTACTTTTAACGGGCAACACCAGGTATCTGTGGTACCCACAAACTCTCTAAAGTAGCACCGTCTGCCAGACTTGACAGCTTTGCAAATGGCGGAACGCTTGGTTTTTGGCGAGGCAGATAAATATTTTTCGTAAGTTTTAATGTTGATTATACTGTTATTTGGGAAATTTCCTCTAGGTGTTTAAGTCTTCAAGGGGTTAGGCCACAGTAACGGGTATAAAATCATGTGCAAATTTAACCTTTTTTTTCGTATGAAAAAGTGACTCACTCATAAAATTAATTACACATCTATTTAGTATGAATATCAAGCTGTTAGAATTTTTTTTCTTCGATGAACAAAATGGCCGGCTTCTAATACTTTCTTGCGTTATATTTTTTTTTAACGCTCTGCGACGTGATGTTTAGCATCCACAATTTTTTACCTAGAACAAAAAACAAAATTTCCCGTCACTCTACATTACAATACCTAGGGAAGTACGTACGGAATTTAAAAAATATTGTTTTATTCAAAAGTTGTAGGTATTTGAACTTAAGAAATGAATTTTCAGTGAACAATTTCGTTATAAGTGCTCATAAACTCCTCATAAAATGAACAGTTTTCGATTAATCAGAAATTCCGTACGTACTTCTCTGCGAAATGCAATTAGGAGCATAACTTTGAAATTTCAAGTAATTCGAGTGAAAATTGTTGAAGTTATTTGTCACGCCAATTGGAAAAAGCTGTTTCGAGAAGTTTCGAGTAGTCAGCCATTTTGTACATCGAAATATATATATATATATATATATATATATATATATATATATATATATATATTCTAACAGCTTGATATTCATACTAAATAGATGTGTAATTAATTTTGTGAGTGAATCACTTTTTCATACAAAAAAAATTGTTAAATTCGCACATGATTTTATACCCGTTACTGTGGCCTAGCCCCTGAATACAAATGATGATAGATGTAGTTCACGGTTTTGCACAGAAAAACACATGGATTTAAGGGGGTATCCCCCTCTCGAAACTTCAAAAAATCGTTTTTTTTTGCATATTGCTATAGTGTGAACTTTCAAGAATATTTTAAGATCGACCGGACCCTGAAATTCTAAAAATTGACGAAGTCACACTTATTTTAGTGGAACAGTGTGCGTCGGGTTTACCGCGATCCGTCAAGTTTGAACTCGATTATCTCGAAACTACATATCTTTTGTCAATCGACACGGCGGGATTAATATCTTGAGTAACTTTCACTCTATTGACTTAAATATACATAGTAAGCGTTCAAATGGTAGTCATTTTTGGTTCACGATCGCATTTTTTAACTGGATGAACCATTTGTTCATAACAATGACTTCAGCATGCTGCATATCAAGAGAAAAATGAGGTTTTCTTTGGAGAAGCTGTAATTTTTCGTGTTTTTCGATATTTCGAAAAGTCGATCGTGAATCCATAACCAGTCGGATATATTTGAAGAATTTTTTTTTTGTTTCAGATTAGGAGGATTGCAACGCCAACTGCAGCACCACGAACAATGAAAGATTCTCTTCCGAAAAAATTACATTGTAACCACAAGCATGTGTACAACATGCTGGGGGAAAATAAATCTATTTCAACTTTATAGAGACAGAACATTTGGTTACATTTCAAATAATAATGTGTTGAATTCATTAGACACTCAGATGAGTTTTTTACTAAGCAGATTTTATTATAGATGCTCCCTACAAATGTTGATTGTTTTGATATAAGTGAAGCTAACAACTTAATATTGATAAAAGACAAACTTAATTCAAACAAAAAGTAAAGATTTGAGTAGTTTTAAAATTTAATGGATTAAGAAAAAGGCTATAATTTGACTATGATGAAACTGTTGATAAAAGTGAGTTTAACCCTTCGTTGTCACTGTGGGTCTAAACGACCTAGCATCGCAAAGTTTTTTTGCGATTCTTCCTCTTTGCGCCTATTTTTCTATATTGCCATTTGATTTTCCATATAATAATGGTTGGCACATATTATGCAATATTTAAAGTATGTTCATGAATTGTTTCATGGTCATCCGTCTGATAGGCTCGTCGCTATGAGTCAATTTGACCCAGTATGACAAGCGTATTTGTACAGGTAAGTGTGACAACGAAGGCTTAATGAACATTAAATGAGATTGTAACAATTTCAACATTTCATTGCATATACCTACATTGCTGATTGTGAAGATGTAGGCAAGGGTATCATGTGTCCCCTGTATAAGGCAGATATGCTCGCCCCAGATCAAGTCATCCATAAATGTGGGTCACTGGATATCTCTTCCTCTAGTTTTGGAGGGATATTTACAACATTTATAAACTAACCTTAGTCGTTATTATACTGATTATTCCCAATGAAATTCCACCTCTTTGAGTGCCAATACATTTGGAATATTGTATGAAGTAAGGGAATTTGGGGCAAAAAAACAAAAGGGGAGATCAAAAGTGCCCTCAGTCTCCCCTGCCAAATCTTGGAAGCAAAATATGTGAAGGAAATTGTTCCCTGCGTGCACCGAGTCTCTTCCCGAGAATTGATAACACTTAACAAAAAAATTGGCAAACAATCCGAATATCCGTATTCGCAGGCCTGAAAAATCGAACAAACTATAATGTGACTTCGCGAATAGGTCATCCATTCTTTTTTTTAAAACCCTCGCGAAAATGAGGAATTTCCGGCCTACTTTTTTTTTTTTTTTTTTTTTTTTTTTTTTTTTTTTTTTTTTTTTTTTTTTTTTTTTTCAAAATAACCGCTCCGGGGGATAATCGTTGAGCGATAAACGTTATCGCCACACCCTGTGTAAAATTCCCATGAATATAGAATCGTAGATCAATTGCGAAATGAATGTATAGACGAAATCCATTATATATATATATATGTGTGTGTGTGTGTGTGTGTATGTATATATATATATATAACGCCGATTAATATTCATGATCTTATCGAAGTCTCCTCGAAGTTATCGAACGCCTTGGCCTCTCCTAGTCTCTCTCCGCCACTCTACGTAATTTCGGTTCTCAAGGACGAAAAGTCCGCAGGATTATATGATTTTTATGGAAAGTAATGGCCACGTTCGGGCGCGTGACCCAAAAAAAAGGATTCTACTTTGCTCTATTACTTGTCCCAGAGCGTAGAACAAAAAAAACTGAACAAAGACCGAGAATTATCCTTTCAGAATTCACAATTTATTTATTTGTATTGTTATTATTTTTTGAGAGTTTTATCGATGAATTATATTTTATTTTTCATTACTCACTATTTTACGATCGTTTGTCAAAATGATCGCTCGATTATTCTGTCGTCGAAGCCAAATTTCGAAACACGAATAACTTATATCGGGAGTACAGAAGTGAAAAATCGATTCTACGGAGACTAAATAGTAGAGATCGCCACGAGCTGCGTGTAGCAGCGATTTTTCTCTTTCGCTGTCCCCGAGTATGTGTACAATATTAGATTTGTTACAGGAATATTATATACGCACACTCGGGGATAGTAGATGTGTCGTTTATATACATATGCATAGACTTCCATTCAGAATGCCAAGTCTTTTTGCCGAAACCACCAACGCGTATCTCGGTGCACAGTTCTATAACAACGTCTACATACACGAGGCAACCCACGCTACATCGTTCGAGTCTTGACTCTGCACTTTTCGCTACTGAATTGTTTATTTTGAAACTATTTCCACAATTTTTCAGACTTTTTTTCCGTATTAGTGATCCACGAATGAATCCGCATTGGCTGCAGTTCTTTATAAATTAGTCAATGATTTATTATATGAAAAAAAAATCCGGCAATCTTCTGATCTTCAATTCAATTTTTTTATGTGGAGAGCGAATCAGTTTCGAAAAGTCTATTGGGTAGTAGTTGACAAAAATGATCGAAAAAGGAAACATACGCTTAACGCAAAGTTTGCACCATTGGGATGATTTTTTTCGCTCATTCAGACTAATGAAATTAGTCAAACGTTTTCTAAAAATCGTCTTTACAGATCTGTAGCCTGAATAGACACGACTACGAATAACAAACTGGAACAGTAGAACAGTTTTGAAAAAATGAGGAAGTAAAAAACTAACAGCAGAGTTTACTAATAAATAATTTAATATTACAAATGAACAAGTAAAAAAAGTTAAATCAGAATTTACTAATAAATCATTTTATAATAAAAATGGCCAAGTAAAAAGCAAAAGCAAAGTTTGCTAATAAATGACTTAATATTACAAATGAAGACGTAAAAGAGTAGAAGGAGAATTCAATACCAAATAATATAATATTGAAAATGAATAAGTAAAACAGGAACAGCCAAGCTTACTATTTTTTTCGTCATAGCGTCTATTGCACGGGATCTTCCCCCTTATTACATTCCCGCCATATTCCACTTTCTCATCCCCACCCAAGTTCACTAATGAACAATTTGATAATAAAAATGAAAAAGTAAGAGAATGAAAGCAGAATTTGATAATAAATACTTTAACATTGAAAATGAAGAAGTAAAAACGTAAAAGCCGAATTTAATAATAAAAATGAAGAACCAAAAAAGCAGAAGTTTCGTTGCAATTTTTTTTCCAACGATCCAAACTTCGCCACAATCGCTTTTTTGCAAAGCATCAATATAAATACTGCACGGACCGACGGTCGAATGACAAGGATCGCCCAGGTGGGTGAATGAGACTAGAAACGCCCAATACGTGCGCTTACTTGGTTGGATACTCAACTATGCTATAGGTATTTAGCGACACGCGGACTTCTATGTATTGTTCGAATAGTTGAAGGTACCTCGTGGAACGCGCGAGGCGAAAGCATCGCGGTATAGCGCGAGTTGGGTTGCATGCATCCGACGAATAGATCACCCGCTCTACGGCGACAGATATATTTGTAAGAGAGAAGACAAAAATTCATGAAAAAAAAAAAAAGGAAAGCACAGTGCTCGAGCGAAATATCGTGAAATATCGATGTTGCATACCGCATATATCGTTTGCGAATGGCGGATATTGCGAGAAGAGGGAAGAAAAAAATGGTGAAATATTTCGCGGGGTGTGTGTGTGTGTGTGTGTGTGCGTGGGTGGAGACACCGCGTATATGGTGCCTAGCGGGATTCATCAGTGGTGAAGCAATTTGAGCCTTTCGGAATTTTTACCTGACCGGTGTAGTTGCAATTACTCGTAAAGTCCAGCGGCTCCAGAAGAACGTTTTTCTTCCTCATTGAACCTACGTAGGGTGCACCACCACCCGGCTTTCCCCATGGCGAATAATTCATCTGCATTTGACGCAACTGTCAAAAATAAACATTGAAAAATCACGATGAGAGTCAAACGCACATTCGGCCAATTGTTCGTGTGCATAAAGAATTATTATTTCGGTAACTGGACCTCGCAAAAGTCCAAAGGACTCGCAAAGTTTTTCATCGCAGCGATGACTATGGACTTCTCCGTTCAGTCCCTCCGTTTGCGTAGCGCGGTAGGGCGGATTATTTTGTTTTACCTACCACCGCGATCACCCTTCAAAATTTCAATTTCTTTAAAAATCGTAACAACCGAGTCGGAATTTCTTTTTCTTCGTATGATAAAGTAATTCACTCATAAAATTAATTACACATCTATTTAGTATGAATATCAAACTGTTAGAAAATATGTATTTTTTTTCGATGTACCAAATGGCCGACTACTAATATTTTCTTTTGTGACATTTAGCGTGACATTTAGCATCCGCAATTTTTTACCTAGAACAAAAAACAAAACATCTCGTCAATCTATATTAGAATACCTGGAGAAGTACGTACGGAATTAAAAAAAATATTGTTTTATTCTGAATATTAATTCTGGAAATATGTTTATGAAATTGTCGAAGTTATTTGTCACGCCAATTTGAAAAAAGTTGTTTCGAGAAAGACGCGTTTAAAGTTTGAGGTACTCTATGGCCGTGCCAGAGGTGGGCACGTTATACGCTCAAAGTCGATGAAAAAAAAAATTCTTGCTATAAATCGAATAGTAACTTATTCTTATGATGATGAAGAACCGTTTTAGCGAGAAAAAAAGTCGATTTTTTGAAAATTCTACTGTGGCCTTACCCCTTAATTCCACGATGATTTTTTTCGTAACATTTTCACACGCTGTTCCAATTTTGCACGAAAGGGCTTATCGTCAATCGTATTTTATTGGCAGCCGTGTTGTAACGGAGTCTCACGAATGGTGTCATAAACAAAAAGGCAGATGCCATTTCCGGGAAGTGGGTCATACCTGTATTACTTTCGATCAATCGATAAGGCCTGGAATATCCCGTGCACGGTGGAGATTCCAGGCTTCAATGGTATCAACAGCTGTGGGAGGATGGCTCCAAAAGGATGGAGATTCGAAACGGGAAGGGCACTCACCGTGGGGTTCATCTGCTCAACCGTATCCTCCTTATTGGATTGATAATATTGTTTCTGGAACTCTCCGTATAATCGCGAATAGAAACCACAGAACTCGTCCGACTCTAAGGGCGCGCAATGAAATTTGCGTTGGGTGTGTAAAGAAGATTCCCTCCTGTGTGCTCCCACTTACAGGGTGTCCCAGTTGAGGAAACGCAGCATGAGTTGTAGGATTTCACCAGGCAATTGCCACTATCGAATAGTCATTCAGCACCTTTGCAGTTTCGAAAGACCACATTGGCATCACACACAATCGTATTGCGATTAGAGAAAAGGGCCACGAAAAAGAGGAATTGCCTCCAGCTTGAAATTTGCCAGAGTCATGGCCCTTCAAGCCTGTCACCAGGACTGCTGTCCATTGGACGCCTGTGACCAACAACGGCTGGGGCTGCTGATCACAGGCGCTGAATTAGCGCAAACTCTGACACAAATTTGACCCGGCGTAACTCCCGCAATTTTCGAATCAGAGACACTTGGATTGGTCTCCAATCCCCCAACAACTGGCATAGAAAATATAGTTTGGCTATTGAAAAAAAAAACGAAAGGTGATCTTCGTTCGACCTGGACACCACGGCTCCTTCGAAATCGTGCTTAAATTACCTCGAAAATTGTTTCCATCGAAGGTGCCGATCTTGAGATATTTCATCGCATTTGAAGTGGGACACTCTGTACGTATTCGTATGTTTCAGTGCAAACGTACTTGTTATACATATACCGGGTGTCTCATTTTAATCTTACACCTGATTTATCTCGAAAATACTGCTCCGATCAAGTATTGAATTTAATAAAACTTTTAGGGTAGTACAAAGGGGAACGTTCAAAAATAAATCTTTTTGGTCCAAAATTGAAAATGGCGACGTTAAAATGACAGACGTGTTTAAAAAAATGATATCATGCATTGTTTTTACCAAAAAATGTATGAGGCCAAAACTAACAAGTTTGGTACGAAAAGTTTTTTGATAACGTTCATAATTTTTAGATTAGAATACAATTTTTTTTACTACTTTAGAGCTATCTAGAATGTACCATGAGGAGGTTAAGTCTTCACCGTGCCTAGTGTAATTGTGCGTGTGAGTTTTTTTGGGGATTGTTTGGGTTTGTTCGATAACTCAAACAAACCCAAACAAGGATTAATAGGTCTCTGCAGCTCGTCATTTCTGTTATCAAACAATCCCAAGTGTAACTTTGTGTGGGAGTTTGCTTCGATTTGTTTGGTAACAGAAGTGATGAGCCGCAGGGACGTGATACTTGTCTTGGTTTATTTGTTTGGGCTATCGACCAATCCCAAAGGGATGTCGAAGACTTTATATTCTAAATAGCGCCAAAAGAGTAAAAAATGATATTCCAACCTAAACATTATAAACGTTATCAAAAAACTGTTCTTACAAAAGTTGTTAATTTTGGCCTGACGTAGAGAAAATTTCTTGAGAAAATTTCACGTAGGTCTGAGTAAATTTCACGTAGGTACCCATTAAAAAAAAAACATGTCGGCCATCACAACTTCGCCATTTTGAATGTTGGACCCAAAAAGTTGTTTATAACGTCTCCCTTTGAACCGCAAAAGTTTTATTATACTCAATACTTGATCGAAGCAGTATTTTTCGAGAGAAATCAAGTATAAGATCAAAATGGGACACCCGGTATATATATGTACACACAGACACACACACACACATCCACATACCATGGTACGCGAAGTAGACGAGATGGATTAGGACGAGTTAGAACATTCCTGTTTCTTGAGTTTGGTCCCATCAGAGATTATGCAAATCCAATGATATAACTCGGTCTCGTACGCCCAACGAGCGACCGAGGATGGGTCAACTTCCGGTATGGGGCTCCGAAATCTCCCGGACACACTCGCACAGGCACACATCTACATATACGTAGGCGAACATGCAGCCAAAAAATAAACACCCTAAAGTTGTGCTGTTCCTCTCGACTTTCAGGATCCTTGCATACATACTCGATTTCTCCACTCGACGCGCACGCAATCCGTGAAAATTTCAGGGAAATGGTAACCGACGTACGCAAATTGCCGCTTGTTACGTGCCCGGCAATCCTTGGCGTACGTACATCAACCCGCGACTTTCGTATAATAACGCGCTAGGGGAGACTGCTCGTTTCAACGTGCGAATATGTGAGGAACGCATAATGTGGGGTCCTGCCGCGTTAACGGTCTAATCGGCCCAAGGGCCGTTCATGAATCATCACGAGCCACGAACCAAGTAACAAATCCCCCTTTTTCGTGACGGACATCGTTGAACGCATTTACCGAAGAATCAGGTCATTGGACGCACGTGCAATCATACCGTCTGTATGTCAATGATAAGTCCGTTCCACGGTTCGGGGATGTTGCTAATGGTCGGAGGGTGAAACATAAGAATATCCAAGGACATCGCCAACTAATGGGCCAGGGGTCGGGGGAGGGTGCGGGAAATACAAATTTTCGACATTTTAGACCCGCATATACATGCTTTCAAATATCTAGACTGGGAGTTACCCCCCCCCCCCCCCTGGCGACGTCCTTGCGAATATCCAAAGTTGAATTGCGACAAACGTGCGTACTGAAAGGCGGGGGGGGGGGGGGGTAAAAAAATGAGGTAGATTTGACTATTGCGAATAATTGAATGACTGAATATTTTTCCGCTTTCTTCTATGATTAACCCTTTAACCCTTAGTTGACACACTTATACTGCGGTCTTATGGAAGTAGGCGGCATCTACAAAAAAATCGAAAATCCGTTTTTGGTACTGTTGCGATCAGTACAAAATTTCCCATCGTTCTATACAGTAAAACGCATTTTCGACTTTTTGTGCAGATGCCACCTTCTTCCATATTATGGTAGTATATGTGGCCACGAGTTTGACACACTGGGTCAATTTGACCTGGATGGTGCTTCATACACCTGCCATTGAGAGGTCTTTCACTTTAGACGCTAAAAGAGGCTATTTTCATGAATTTTTTTGATAGGTTTATATTATAGATATTGATATAAAAGTTGTTACACGTAATAAATACACTTTCGAAATACATTTCTTTTTAATGATTTATTTAACTCACTATTTATTAACGAAAATGGTAGTTATAAAAATTTCCTGAAAAAATTGGTCTGCCCCGTTGCCTCGGAGATGCAAAAATAACAAAATGGCGGAAATTTTTCGAACAAAACGAATAAACCGTGTTTGTTCACCGTCTTGGCAAAAAAAATAGTAAATATCAAAATTTACAAAAAATCCTTGATATGCGCTTTAGCTATAGTTGTAAAGAATATGTGGTTAAAATTTCATGAAGATCGGTTCAATAGTTTCGAAGATTTTATCAACAAGACATCGAAAAACGTTTTTTCGAGGAAAAACGCGTTTAAAGTTTATTTGGGTTACATAAATACATTAAATTTTTTTAAATGTATTTCGAAAGTGTATTTAATAAGTGTAACAACGTTTATATTAATATCCATAATATAAACGTATAAAAAAAGTTTATGAAAATAGCCTTTTTAGCGTCTAAAGTGAGAAGACCCCTTAACAAACCTTCGGTCGGTTTTTATTGAGAGGAATCAGGGATACATTTTAGATATTTCTTACGGACCAGTTACCGTTCAAGACAATGACAAATTCTTTTTTTTTTAACGTAATTTATATCTTTAAAGTGTTTAGAAGACGTGGATAAAAGGATATCTTCATATTCAAAGTATTTTAGAATTGGCAGCCTGTTAAGCGGAACCGTTCGCCGGCTGGAAAATAAGTAGCTAAGGGGCTCGGCGAACTTTTCCGGAAGCAGCATTTTTCAGCGCGCGGGGCACTTGACAGCTTCAATGGGGAAACCGATCCACATGAATCTCTGCGCAATTGAGAGGATATTTAATTTGCCAGGCCATCAGGAAGCGCTTTTTGTCAAAAGTTGATTTAGAAATATGTTTTCGTCCTTTGAAGCAAAAAAACGGGCAAAATGTGTTTTTTTTTTCAAACGGCTGCCATTTTGTTGTCCAAGGGTTTTTTCAGTGAACAAAAAACGATGAAGCCCTCCAAATTTAGTCTAGTTTAGCAATGTTTAACCCGTTTTTGTCTCAGGTGAACTAGCAAAGCTGTGGAGCGCCCCCCGCAGACCAACACGCCGTACACGGCTTTATTCGACGGGATCTGGAACCGCTATTTTCCACTGTAAATTGATGAAATTGTTTCCATTTATTGGGAGGTATGTAGTTGTTTTTTTTTCGGCGGAGCCCTAGCAGAGGCCTTGCGAAGCCCTAAGTGTGCTCCGCCGAGCACACTTTGAGTATGACGGCTCTAGACAGTAACATATATTTTTTTTTAATTCAATCTTCGATTGTGGCTCACGCTCCAACCGCCTTAAGGAGTAAGGCCACAGTAGTTTTTTCAAAAGATCGATTTTGTATCGCTGAAACGGTGCTTTATCACCATAAGAATAAGTTACTATTCGATTTATAGCAAGAAAACATTTTTTCACCGACTTTGAGCGGTAAGCCCACCTTTGGGCGACTTTGGGGCGCCCACCTTTTGGCGACCTTTGGGCGACCCGAAGGGAGACTTTGTCCTTGGAGTGCCATATTTCAGGTGTTTACATTTTATTTTTTTTTCAAAGAAAACGAATAAAGGTTTTTGAGTGCGGTTTTTTTCTTGCTTTTATTCATGATATACAGAACGTTAAAAAAATTTTTTTTGAAAAACAAAACCAAAATGGCGGCAGTTGCAGGTCCGCGAAAACAGGACCTTAAATCGCGGGAGGTAAACGGCTGACATCACTGCCCCCTCTTTGTTGATTCGAAACACAAATTTAAAGCATATTATCAATCTGTGACCCTTTGGTCATGGAATGACGGATGGGTTTTTCGTTTAGTACAAATTTCGGAAAATGGCGGCAATTTAAAAAAATATCGAATTTTCGCGTTTTTTTCGCATAAAAAGATAAATAATAAATGCAAAAATGTATCTATCGGAAAAACGATCCGTTATTCCCTGTGAAGACATATTTTCCGAGTATGCTCTCCAAATTTCAGGTCGATATGTTAATTACAGCGGTCAGGAGAATGTCAGGCCAAGTTATGTAATGTGTTTACACAAATGTGTTTATAATTACCGCTAATCGGCAATGCCTGGTCCATAGAGGCATCCCTCCTCTTCTTCTAGCTGCTCATGTTGAGCCGCTAACATCTCCCTCTGCACTTCAAGGACAAAGTCTCCCTTAAACGCCCTTTTCTCGAAACAGCTTGTCTCCAATTGGCGTGACAAATAACTTCAACAATTTTCACTCGATTTATTTCAAATTCAAAAGTCATGCTCCTAATTGCATTTCGCAGATAAGTACGTACGGAATTTCTGATTAATCGAAAACTTTTCATTTCATGAGCAGTTTGATACGAAATTTTTCACTGAAAATTCATTCAAACACCGACAACTTTTGAATAAAACAAAATTTTTTAATTTCCGTACGTACTTCTCTAGCTACTCTAATGTAGATTGACGAGAATTTTTGTTTTTTGTTCTAGGTAAAAAATTGTGGATGCTAATCGTCACGCCGCGGAGCGCCTAAAAAAAAGATAACAAAAAAAAATATTTGTAGTCGGCCATTTTGTACATCGAAAAAGAAATACATATATATTTTCTAACAGCTTGATATTCATACTAAATAGATGTGTGATTAATTTGATGAGTGAATCACTTTTTCATACGAAAAAAAAAATTGTTAAATTCGCACATGATGTTATACCCGTTACAACCCGCCCAACCCCTTAAGATCAACGTTTTCTTTTATCTGGCTTTCTAAACATAAATTCTCGTTATCGCTAGGTAAAGCGTCCTTAAACTGAAAATGGGTTTTGACTGTAACATATGAACAGTAGTTTCACAGCATAGAACGACTTGTCACATGCAAGTCGTTCTGTAAACGACATTGAGCTTCAGTATTCGGCGCTACGTTCCATCGATATACGGCCAATAAAAGCTTCCAAAAGTTTCGCCCCAAACTCACTCCATAATCGGACGAAAGTGTCCCTTTAAAACCCTCGCAACGTCCGTTATACATTGTCGTGGATTATCCTCGAGGGTGCTATACATCCGATGCATATGGGTCCTCCAATCGTGTACAGAAACCGGAAAAGTGTTTTCTATCGTCGTCACTCGGGCTCGTATGTGTATATACTTGAAATGCTATAAAGAGCTTTCCGAAGGGCGAATTTATATATATATATATATATATATATATATATATATATATATATATATATATATATATATATATATATATATACATGTGTATATAAATACTTCGAGGACCACGTACTTCGCGTTGTTCGCGAAATTTCTGACGCTGTAGTTCCTCCTTGCGGCGTCTCCACATCGTGGTGCCCTCTTGAACCAGCCGACGTTCTTGTTCCCTTCGAACGTTCTCCTCCACTTCCGGTACGTAAGTCGTCTCGACGCGTCCCGGTGCCATATTCTTATACACGGGTAAATAGCGCCGCGAACATCCACCGACGCGCGATAAGAGGAAAAGTAAGAAGATCCGGCGAACGAACGGAAAAAAAAAAAAGAAACAAGAATAACGGCGTGTAGCTTCGACAATAAAGGGCGTGTCTCGTGCGGGACGCGATAAACTTTCCAATAAGATCGTGAAAGGAATCGGAGCAAACTTTTTCGTCGCTAACGGCGTTTTCTTTTTTTTTTCAGAAAAAAAACCCTATGCTGATGCTCGAGACGATAAAAGCCGAGACGAATGGAAGTATCGAAAACGACGCTGCGAAAAGAACGAAAATGGGGCCCGAGAAAAACTCGACGAAGTTTGCGTTTCTGAGGACGCAGCGAGTTTAACGCTTCGTAAGAGCTTGGATTTGCCGTTTTTTTCTTCTTCCCCTCTTCTTTTTTCTTTGTTACTACTTTCTTTAAAGGGTTAGGTCACAGGTAACGGGTGTAAAATCCTGTGCGAATTTAACAATTTTTTTTCGTCTGAAAATGTCATTCACTCATAAAATTAATTATACGTCTATTTAGTATGAATATCAAGCTGTTAGAAAATATATATTTTTTTTTTTTCGATGTACAAAATGGCCGACTACTCGAAACTTCTCGAAACAGCTTTTTTCCAATTGGCATGACAAATAACTTCAACAATTTTCACTCGATTTACTTCAAATTTAAAAGTCGTGTTCCTAATTGCATTTCGCAGAGAAGTACGTACGGAATTTTTGATTAATCGAAAACTTTTCATTTTATGAGCAGTTTATGAGCAGTTATAACGCAATTTTTCACTGAAAATTCATTTCTTAAATTCCAATACCTACAACTTTTGAATAATACAATATTTTTTAAATTCCGTACGTACTTCTCTAGGTATTCTAATGTAGATTGACGAGAATTTTTGTTTTTTGTTCGAGGTAAAAAATTGTGGATGCTAAATGTCAAGCGGCGGAGCGCCTAAAAAAAGATAACAAAAGAAAATATTCGTAGTCGGCCATTTTGTACATAGAAAAAAATATATATATTCTAACGGCTTGATATTCACACTAAATAGATGTGTAATTAATTTAATGAGTGAATCACTTTTTCATACGAAAAAAAATTGTTAATTTCGCACATGATTTTGTACCCGTTACGGTGGCCTAACCCCTCAATACAGTTGAAAGAATCTTTTCACCGTCTACGACTACGATGTATTGCAATTCTCAACCAACGACAAAAAGGGATTATACGGAGTTTTTTTTTTCTTTTTCGTGTAAGACGGGAAAGTGGTGGCGACAGGAGGATCGAACTGTGTGCTACGTGAGATGAGAGGTATTTACAGCAAGAAAGAAAGACGACATCGATTGTATACTCGCACGATTTCAACCTTCCGCGCAACGCACGCTGTGAAAATAGAACGAAACAATTCACCATAATACGCCGACGTGCATTTGTGTGCGAACACGCAAAATCGTTTACACAATTGATCGAACGTGTGTATACAGGGGGTCCGGTTATAAATGGATAATCCTGCAACTGTCGATAGCTCAGACCATGTCCTACTATATGCTGGAATTTCGGTTCAGTAAAAGTCCCACGGTTTTCGAGATTTTGGGCTGTGTTATTTTTTGAAAAAAAAAAAATCATCCGCTTTTGTTTTTTCGCATACCTTTTCTACTAATCATACGAATCGACAATAACTAAGCAACTTTTTAAAGTAATTGGCACGATATGCGTAGAACATTTTTTCACACCGCAGGCTATCAAAGTCAGATGTTCGAATTGGTTTGTATGAAAATTCTGAATAAGATCTTTTTTCATAAAGTTTCCTGAACATTTAATATTAAAAAGATGATTTTTCTAGATAAAACAAATAACCAAGAGTATTTTTTAAAAAACCGGGTCAAAAAAGTTATCATTTGTAGAAATGGCATGCGCTAAACCAACAGCAGATGATTTTTATCTCAAACACCGTGGGACTTTTACTAAACTGAAATTCCAGCATATACACTGAGAAAAAAAAACCAATTGAATCAAAAAAATATGTTGGTTGATTCAAATAAATGTCTGATCGCGGAGTGCCACCGATATGTGAGATTGTTACAATACTATAAAATATTGGAAAATGTGATTGATTCAAATAACATATTATTTTATTTGAAAATCTCTTCTGTTCTCTGAATATCTACATTATCCTTCAAATAAAATTATATTCTATTTAAATAATTCGATATACAATTACCGTAGATGTATGGATGAAATAATTAAGCGGTTGCTACGTTTTTTATTTCGTACAAAAATATAACCAATAGAATGAATCATTTCTGTACTACATCGGAACGAATATGCCATGAGACGTAAGTTTTTCAATTTGTTTTAAATCTTAAATAAAAAGTGAGCATTAGAATGATCATCCACGATAATAGTGGAGAGAATATCAGATATCCAATGGAATATCCACGGAAAGAATATCAGATATTCAACTGATAAGAACAGATACTACACTTTGATCTTAGCCGCAGGCCAAGAAGCGATACTCTTTAGAGTATCTCCGGCGTTTAAGTAGATTTTCGGTTCACGCTACGCTTACGAGAAACAAGCGCGGGTGCGGCTTCTAGCGGTTACTCCGAGAACTACGGGTTTCCTCACACCTATAATTTCGGTGTCGCTCGGCCATGATCTGCTTGAATTTTTTCAACCAAATGCGCAAGAAACAAATTTTATTTTCGCCTAATTTTTTAACCAATTCAGACATTTGCTGAATATTTTTAAATCAAAATAAAATATTAATATTGTAACGAATGATGTACTTGAAAATCGATATCGGATATGGTGAAAAAAATAAAATAACATATTGGCTCAATAGAAATTTTATCTGAATCAAACGAGCGAAATTCAATTTTTCTTGTGTACTCGAAGCAACAATATTCATGTTATGAATTGAAACGCTTTTTTTGTTCGTCGCAGAAAATGCATTCAAAACTATATAATTTGTTCGCGATAATTTTTTAGATAGTTTGAATAATATATTGTTCTCGGCTAACAATATATCTTGTGAATGAAAAAAAAACTTTTAATTTTATCATGTTATTAAATCCAATAGCGTCTTGTTTGGATTAATAAATCCGATTATTTACATCAACAATTTTACAATTGAAACAACGAAATTTCATTCAATAACACCAATGATATTGGATCAATGATGTTTGTTTCTCAGTGTAGTGGGACATGATCTCACATATCGACAATTGCAGGATTAACCATTCATAACAGGGCACCCTGTATACATACATATATATATATATATCGGATGCGGCAACAACTATTAGCAGTAGAAATATTTTCCAACTTGTCAAACTTAGGAGAAAACTTTTCTGTTGCATAGTTCGAAGGGGGTGATCGATTGGTGGCTACGAGGTTCATCCAGATGGAGACACTTCGGAGATTTTAAAGTCACCGCCATTTTTTTAAAGGGGGCAATTGTATTTTTTCCTGAATTTCATCATGGACCTAAAAAGAAGTTCACACACCAAACTTTAAGATGATCGATCAAGATCTAGTATTAAAAAATGTAGAAAAAATAAATCTCAATGTTTTCAGCCCAGGATCAATTAAAAAAACCAGGCAGACACTCACTCCTGTGAAAGGTGCTGAAAGTGATGGCTATCGCTCAAGTGCCGCT
The DNA here is from genome assembly GCA_963210295.1 of Ophion ellenae. Lineage (NCBI taxonomy): Eukaryota > Metazoa > Arthropoda > Insecta > Hymenoptera > Ichneumonidae > Ophion > Ophion ellenae. Next base: position 34,996,590 of record OY723389.1, on the reverse strand, counting down.
TCCGTTGCATTTTTGTGACATGCTCCTCAAATCAAAATCATATCAACTTGCTCTTAATAAGGAAACACTTTGCAGAAAATTTGATTCGGTACTTACAGAAGGAAACTCTGTCGTAGTACTTTTCATTGAAGAGAACACACATTATTATGGAAAATCACCAACTTGACACTCCTTTCCAAAACAATGGTTCGTTTCCCCCCTTAAAAACGGTTTTCGGCAGGTAAACAAAAAATGCGTGTCTAATAGTTTTTAATGCTTTATCACATATATATGTTTCAACGAAATCGAAGGCGAACACGTGAGTGATGTTCCTTGTTAGTCGCGTGGAATGTAAACAAAGCCGACTTACCTGGATTTTCCTCAGTATTGAACTACTGAAACGTCAGTTATAGCCTGTTCGTTAATAAAGACTAACGTGATTAATAAGACGATCGATGCGAGTCAGATCGCAAGCGCTTCATAGCAGTAAGTAATTGCACCGTTTTGTAATCGCTTCTAGGCTAAAAACATAAACATTTATTTTTTATCGATTTTTCATACTGAATCTTGATTGACCATCTTGAAATTTCGCGTGCGCACCTATTTTTAGTTCCTTGATGAAATTCCAAAATGAAATACTTGTCATCGTAAAAAAAAGTGGAGGTGACCTTGAAATCTCCGAAGGGCGTCCACCTGGTTGAACCTCGTAGCCACCAGTCGATGACCCCCTTCGAACTATGCAACTTTTGTGGGAAAAATGTTCACCCAAGTCTGATAATTTGGATTATCCGTTATATAGCAAAGCGTCAGAAAGAATATATCCGCGAAAAAATGACATCCAATCCCGTCATAACCCTGCACCGAAATATGCCAAAAAGGCACGACCCCTAAGATCCCGAAAGTCAAGTGACAAAACCTCGACGACCCCAATGACATCTAGGATCATGAATAACATCTTTTTTTCCCCCTCCACGGTCCTGTGATACCGAGGAAAACGAAGATTTCTCGACGTGTGGAAACGTGTAGCGACTTTGTCGCTATTCGCACACGTCAATCCAAAATTTAACGTCTCATGAAAGTTTTAACGAAAAAACCTATGTTTACTTTTTTTTCCTATACCTCTACGCTTTTTTTCCTCCCCTTAAATTATTTTTTGCCTACGCAAACGGCAGGCACACATTCCTCGTTTCACTCGCGATTAGGTTGCTCACCTGACGAAGTGAACACGCGACTGCCACGAACCCCCTTGGGTCCTTGCTTCGAGGCTTGTGGCGCCCGCGATTCGAGCAGTAGCAGCCGAGGAGGGTTCGTGTTATAGTTATTCTTGCGATGTCTCGTTCCTCCGCATGCCGCCACATAAAATACCCTATTACACATATATACAGCTATATATATGTGTGTGTGTGTGTGTTTGTGTAGTTGCATACACACACATATACGCCCACACATTGATGCATATCTACGGAGGAAAGTAATTTTGAAGACAATCGAATTCGAGGACCATCCTCGACGTAGCGACTGCCCAAACTCAACATTACGTAGCATCCAAAGTCTTCCAAATTACTCGTCGATAAACGTAAGTATATTCACATACAGGTCATTTCGAGGACAGTCCTTGAGAGCAAATCGTCATTGCGTTGGACAGAGGAATCAACGATCGTCCTCAAAACAGCCATTTGTGCGGATAGCAGACGTTACATAAATATGGCGAGTTAAAGAACTCGATGTATATATTTGCATGAAGAAAAATGAACATAAAGGTATTTCAAGAACCGTGGCAGGATTAAATCGAAATTCGGTGAAAAAAAAATCAAGGGGAGTCCTCAAAACAGCCATACGTGCGGATAGCAGACGTCACATAAATATGGCGAGTAAAAATAATTCCACGTATACATTTATACGAAGAATATTCATCTAAAGATACTTCAAAGACCGTGTCAGGCTAAAATCGTAATTCCGTTGAAAAAAATCAAGGAGAGTCCTCAAAACAGCCGTATGTGCCGATAATCATCTTTACATAAATGTGACAATAAAAAAAATACCATGTATACATTTACACGAAGAATATTCACCTAAAGATATCTCAGGGATCGTCTCGGGCTGAAATCGTCATTTCGTTGGAAAAAAAATCAAGGACAGTCCTCGAAACAGTCATATGGCCGATAACCAACGTTACACAAATATAGCAATAAAAAAAAAAAACAATGTATAGATTTACATGAAGAATATTCACCTAAGGGGTTCGGCCACAGTAACGGGTATAAAATCATGTGCGAATTCAACATTTTTTTATCGTATGAAAAAGTGATTCACTCATAAAATTAATTACACATGTATTTAGTATAAATATCAAGCTGTTAGAAAATATATATACTTTTTTTCGATGTACAAAATGGCCGACTACAAATATTTTCTTGTGTTATCTTTTTTTAGGTGCTCCACGGCGTGACATTTAGCATCCACAATTTTTTACCTAGAACAAACAAATAAAAATTCTCGTCAATCTACATCAGAATACCTGGAGAAGTACGTACGGAATTTGAAAAATATTGTTTTATTCACAAGTTGTAGGTATTTGAATGAATTTTCAGTGAAAAAATTCGTAAAAAACTGTTCACAAAATGAAAAGTTTTGGGTTAAGGGGCCAGTCCACTTTGGAGCTACGAAAAAAAGGCTATTTTCGCGATTTTTTTTGAGGATTTTATAAAAGATATGAATATAAAAGTCGTTGGGCTTGATGAATAAAGTCTTGAAATACATACAAAATAAATTTTCAATTCATTTTTATTCATTTTTAAGTACAAAAACTATAGTTTAACGTAACGCCTACAAAATAGGTGGGCTAGGTAGCTCCATCACAACTTGGCAACGACTTGTCTGAAACAAAAAAATCAAAGTCCATTAGATTCAGTATGACACCAGCTACAAAATGACCCTCGGATATAAAGTTTTATCAAAAAATAAAAAAATGGCAGATGAAAAACGGAAAAAGTAAAAAAAAACGCGTTTTTTCGCAGTTTTTCGCAAAAAAAGAGTAAAAATCAAAATTTTAAAACCATCAAGGGTCATCTTGTTGCGAATCATGTTTACACTATGTGGTTCAAATTTCAAGAGAATCGGTTTATTAGTTTTAACGATACGATGGAGGTAGATTTTGAAAACGTTGTTTCGAGAAAAACGCGTTTGAAGTTTACACTATGAAAAACTCTTACCTAAACTCAATCGGCAATTCCTGCACCGTACAAAATCCCTTTTGATTGCTCATCATCGTCGATTTCTTCAAGTCTTACTTGCTTTCGATTTTTTGAAATTTTCAAAGTGGACTAACCCCTTAATCAGAAATTCCGTGCGTACTTCTTTGCGAAATGCAATTGAGAACATAACTCTTAAATTTGAAGTAAATCGAGTGAAAATTGTTGAAGTTATTTGTCACGCCAATTGGAAAAAAGCTGTTTCGAGAAAAACGCGTTCAAAGTTTTAGGTACTCTATGGCCGTGCCAGAGGTGGGCTCAAAGTCGGTAAAAAAAATGTTCCTGCTATAAACCGAATAGTAACTCATTTTTATGATGATAAAGCACCGTTTTAGCGAAAATAATCGATTTTTTGAAAATTATACTGTGGCCTTACCCCTTAAAGGTATTTCAAGGACCGACGCAAGGTAAAATCGTCATTTGGTTGAAAAAAAAATCAAGAAGGGTCCTCAAAACAGCCATATGTGCCGATAACCAACGTTACATAAATATGGCGAGTAAAAAATAATTCCATGTATGCAATTGCATGAAGACTATTCACCTCCCGGTATTTCAAGGACCGTGCCTAGACGTACATCGTCATTTCTTTGGAAAAAAATTAACGGCCGTCCTCAAAACAGCCATACGAGCCGATAGCCAACTTTACGTAAATTCAGCGGGGTAAACAAAAATGCCATGTATGTACAGCCAACAGTCTGTGTATGTACAATGTCTATGTACGGTTGCATAATGTGCGGGGTCGTAGAATACTCGACATCGTGGATGCCATCAGATGCCTATCGCTTTTGTTGGCTCGCGACTACATAGCTATGTATGAGTTTCGACCTTCGGGCACACAGTCCACGCAACGATGGAAACGAGTATAAGGCACACGCCACCCTACAAGGCAGATACGTACGTATGGAAAGTTCGGTGCTAATTTGGAACAGTCGATAAATTTAAAACCCTAGCCCCTATAGACTTTCTCACACGGTCAATTGAACGCAAGTATGCCACCTGCTGAGACTTGACACGAGAGCGATGAAAGTGTAACGACGATATGTGCTTTGGGTCTATTTATAGGGCAGCGGGATACGCGCTGTGTGCGGTCTTTTTCACTCGTCCGCACACAATCGAGGCAATCCTCTCGTCAGAAAGATCACGTGCTCTTTAGTGGAAATTACACTATTTTGTAGAGGTTGTAGGGAATGGGATTTGTAATTTTTGAGATACGAAGTTTTTGAGGCACGGTTGATAGGCACTGTCTGGAATTTATGAAGGTTGGGGCGGTCCAAATGAGTCAAATAACGGTTTACGAATTATTTTCTCAATTAACCTTAAAAAATGCACACGAGGTATAGATTTATTCTGTAGATGCTAATTTTTCATAAAATGTAGAACTAAAGAGCAAAATTATGCATTTTTATATTTTTATTACGTGAATAAGAAAAAGTTTTGTGTTACTACGAACTTAAAAAAGTATAATATTATCGATGATTATTATGAACAAATCATGTGCCTTTTAACAATTTTTTTTCGTATAAAAAAGTGATTCACTCATAAAATTAATTACACATCTATTTACTATGAATATCAAGCTGTTAGAAAATATATATATTTTTTTTCGATGTACAAAATGGCCGACTACTCGAAACTTTTCGAAACAGCTTTTTTCCAATCGGCGTGAGAAATAACTTCGACAATTTTCACTCAATTTACTTCAAATTTAAAAGTTATGTTCCTAATTGCATTTCGCAGAGAAGTACGTACGGAACTTCTGATTAATCGAAAACTTTTCATTTTATGAGCAGTTTATTAGCAGTTATAACGAAATTTTTCACTGAAAATTCATTTCTTAAGTTAAAATATCTACAACTTTTAAATAAAAAAATATTTTTCAAATTCCGTACGTCCTTCTCTGGGTATTCTAATGTAGATTAACGAGAATTTTTGTTTTTTGTTCTAGGTAAAAATATTCATACTAAATAGATGTGGGTAAATATTTACAAGTGGGGCTCCAGCCCTAATCAGCGCCAAAATTTTTTTCCCGCGTTCGGGGCTATTCTGCAGTATGAAAATATGTTATTTATGATGGGGGAGGGGTATTTTATTAAGAAAAAAAATATTTCCGGAAAATATTCGAACTTTTAGATTCCTCTGTTTGGGTTTGTTTGGGTTATGAAATAAGGGTTGAAATTGTCTTCCTCCGACTTAAATATTATAAACAAAGTGAAATACATCGACTCGGTACAAAATTTCTAAACCCCTTTTCTAGTTAAAGCCCCACTTGTAAATATTTACCTATATGTGTAATTAATTTTACGAGTGAATCGCTTTTTCGTACGAAAAAAAAATGGTTAAATTCACACATTATTTTATACCTGTTACTGTAGCCTAAGGCCTTAAGTCATTTATAATTATGTCTATTTCTATTTATGTCACGAGATTATTTATTATTAAGATTAATTAATATTAAGTGTTGCCGAACTACGGCAACTTCGCGGACATTGAGGTTATGGCATCATTGCTCTTCATCCGCCAGCCACGATTCGTGATCTTTTATCAAACCTCGATGGTTCAATATTGAATATATATGGTTTACGATAGGCATGACGGGTTTTTTCTTTTCCAAATATTTACAAAGATTTAGTTTGCGTCAATCTATTGTTAGAAATGGTTCAAGTTGGTGCTAAATGGCAAAAAAATCACATCACCGCACGTAAAATTACATACGTTAAACTATTTTTTATTTCTGAAATTTTGTGGTGGATTTTTTTAAAATCGTAAAGCAAGTAAACTCACAAGAAAAGGTTGCGAAGTCGATCTCTCCGATTTTGATTAAATTTGGCATCCTCGTTGACTGGGTATCAATAGGCGACACGTATTTTTGTTATGTCTGCGGAACCCGATTTTTACAGGGCGTAACGCACCCTCGAAAATAGGAGTGTTTTTCGTTTTTCGTCGATGGAAACAATGGTGTTAAATCGCACGATCTTGGTGGCCAATCGACATCGCCGCGGCGCGAGACAACACGGCCATGAAACTTCGTCTGCAATAACTGCATGGTTCGCCCGCAGTGTGGAAGGTTGCGCCACCTAGTTGAAATAATATGTCTTGCAAGTCCATAAACATAGCATTTATCGGATATTGAGTTGCACACATAACCTCCATATTTGTTCCTTACATTAAAATAAAAATATTCGTACTTTTCAAATAAATAATACGTTTTATTAATATATTTAAATGTCAGGTCACTTTGAGACACCCTTTAACTTTACAATTTTTTTCACAAGACTTAGTAACAAAATGGCGGCGCTGAAGCTGGATAAAACAAGTCACTTTTGTCTGACAGTGTCCTGCGATGTTTTGAAATTTTGCATTATGCGAATTTCAGTTTTTTAAAATCATTTCACGCCGTGAAGATCACTCAAACGGTTTTACGTGTTCTTTCTAGAAATTTGCGCCCTGAATTTTCAGTAAAAAAGGCTTTAGATAATGATGGAAATAAAGAAACGAAAAATGAACATAATAAATCGTCGAGTGGACACAGATTGACTTGAAGTTCCGTTAGAAACTTTCCAACAACTTTTCACATCGAAGTAACGTAGGGATTTTTTCATACTTTGGAATACATTTTCGAAAAAAAATTCTTTCGGCAATATTTGTTTACCAAACACGCACCATTTGATGAAAAATGTATATTTCTCGATCTCTCTTTGTACCTACTTCGGAGGCGAATCCCATCTAGAACTTAACTTATTTTGAATATTTCATTCCTGGTAAAAAAAAATGTATGAACTCTTGTGCCGGAATAACTGTCTTATTATAACAAATAAATTTCAGCCGCGTGATTAATCGTGCCATACGCAAATAGTATCACTCGACTCGCGATATTGGTGTATTATTGAATTGAGAGATTATTTTTATGCGTTCGCTCTCGGCGTTATCGTTTCGCGTGTTGAAAAAACGTTGGGTTGCGTTGGCTGCTGGACAAACGAAAAGACGGAAAGACTACGACAATTTGTGTACGAAATCGGGCGGATTGAGTTGTTTTTCGTTTTCGTATCGTCGATATCTGTTCTTCGAGCAAATAAAAAAACATTTGACGCGCGAATCGCGCAGGCGCGCTCGTCTCGCTGCGAATCCGCGATATACATATATACACATGATAGATGTGCGCAGCACACACGTTGCTTAGCCGGTAAAGCGAGACGTGCGTGAAAGTCGCACCGTTAAAATCGAGCTAAACATATTCTCGCCTACCCGGGACGCAATGTCTCGGCTAATATTTATCTTTTTGCTATGCGCTTTCTACGGAAGGGCATCGGCGTCTATCGATACGGTGACCGACCATGAGCTTCTCGAGTACATCCAGAACGAGCCGTACGTCGCTGTGCTTTTCGGTAAGTAAATACACGAACACTTTTGAGGTTATTAACAAACGAGCGCGAGTCATACGGCCGGTTGACTTCGATACGTGGCAAATGAAAATGTATCTTTTTCAACGTGACACCCGGCATATGTTTCACTCGTTCATCATTCATTAGCCCTTGTTTTTCCTAGGCATTCCATTTGCTGGGATAAATCCTTCGCGATCTCGAATTGAACAATTTTTCTTTACTTTTATCCGTAAAAAAATAGCCTTATGCGATCTTAAGATTGTATCATCCTATTTACATTCAAAATGATCGGGTTCGAATTATGCAAATCGATGTAACATACGTTTAACAATTATTGCAATCGTATTATCGGAGTTCAGGATGGTGACGTATGTTGCGTTGAAATGCGACGGGAATTCGTTATTTAGAACTACCTCAACTTTAAGGGCATGTACAAGGTCGACATAACCTCACAATATCAGGTCTTTCTCCCAGTCATACAGCTCTCGTTTCGCCTTGAGATCTACAAGGTCAACATAACGTCACAAATTCTTTAAGGAGCTCTGTCTACCTAGAGCCGAAAAAATTGTCAAATTCCCAATTTTTTTCCCGGGAAATGGTGAAAAAGGAACGCTTTTTTCGAGACAGTGTTACATATATTGAGAGCCCTTAAAAAAGTCGCCCTAAAATACAGAAAAGCAACAAAAACATGGCCGCCGGCAGATTATTTTTTTTTCGCGACACTTGGCGGTACACACTCCGCCAACTCTTCAACTTGCACGATCTATCTGAAATCTGAAAACCAAATGGGTTTTTCAAGTTAACAATAAGTACGAATCGTTGACGATCGTCGATTTTTTAAATAATTTTTTTTAACAATGTGGCAACGAATTTGAACTGGAGCATACAAAATCTGTTAAAAGCGCAGTAATTTCTACATAGCTATTAAAAAATGAAGATCTCTCTTTAAAAAGTGAGATCGCCAATGACCTTCAAATGTTTTTCATCGTATCTTCTGTGAATTTGGAAACAATTTATCAACTGTATCTCGAGATATCGTGCCTACCGACTTTAAAAACAGTGTTATGAGAAAAACGCGTTTCGAGTTTGAAGTATGGTGCTACCGCTTCCCCGCCGCTCATTTAATAGCTCATTTAATTTTAAAAACATTGCGATAAAATTTTCAGGGAATATAGTTAAATGGTAATATTATCGGATAGAAGTATTTTTGAAAAAAACATTTTTTTACCCACCTAGGTAGATGTAGCATGTTAAGAGAGTTTTCCCTAAGATGGGTGGCTCTTTGTAGAGAAACAGAACGGCAGGCTCCGAATTTTTTTCTTCCCGACAAATATCGTTCATTTCCAAAGGAACATCAGTTTGCAAATTCAACCTTTAGCCCGAACAAACCCAGGGAAACGATGTTTTACCCTTTTAAAGATTTGAGAGGAAAGTCCACAAAAAGAGTATGCAAACTGCGACGCCATGATGCAACTTCACTCCGGAAAAATTGGCACCGCGAATTACATTGAGAAGTCAAAAATTGAAAATCTTTTGCAAACAGGAGACAAAAAAATATTGCGTCAACCAGAACATCTAGTAATTCCTTTATCGAACGGCGCTTTTACAACGTTGTTACGCATATGGAAAACAAGAAAAACCGGGAAAACTCAGGGAATTTCTTTCCTCCTGAAATAATCAGGAAATTTTGGAAATTCTCCGGAATTTTCTCACAATTTACTTTTTGCAAGAATTACGAAACATGAAACCGACTTGACAAAAAACTGACCGGTGTAAAAATAAATATTTTTGTATGTTTTTAATATTTATATTATTCTTCATTATATACAAAAAAAGTTATGTCAGTGCCAAACATTAAAAATTTTAAAAACTAATTTACTGTGAAGCTCTATACATTTGCATTCGATCTGTCGATACACAACCAAATCATAATTATTATCAATATTGTTGATTGTATTTCTTTTTACTTTACAATGTTTAAATTCTTTTTCGGATTTCAGTTTGTTTTTACTTTTATTTCAATTTTCAACATTTCCATATGTTTGATCTTGAAAAAAATTAGGTTATCCAGTTCAACATAATTTTCCAATAGAAGGATCCAATCGAATTTTCTGTTTTTTCAAGTCGGTTAAAAATGTTTTTTTTTTCACAAAAATGATTCAATTTTTCCCGTAAAGTTTGTAATGTTTACAAATACTAGTACGGTTGAAACGAGACTTGACTTGTGGTCTTTAACTTAATAAAATATATATTCAACGAAAACAAAGTGTTCTTTATGTGACCCTAATCTAGGGCATGTGCAAAACCTGAGAAAGTCAGGAAATTTCTGAGTCAATAATGCGTAACAACCTTGTTTTAGAAAATTTGCGACGCGACCCACTCTGTATGTAATTCCCGAGTGTGGCAATGGTTATATTGTTGGCAAGGTTCGTATTAACCAATATTCCCGCTGAACAGCCAAGAGAGACTGCAAGGTGTGCGACGACTACGAGAGGGAATTGGTCAACGTGCGCGAGGACTTGGTCGTATCACTGTCCGCGTGGGTCATCAAGGCGGTCGACAGTCAAATGTTGAAGCTCTACAGTCCCAGCAAAGAGCCGGCGCTGGTATTCTTCAGGAATGGCATTCCGCTCCTGTACGACGGTAAATTTTCGTGTCTTTTCTCTCCAACGTGAACGAATGAAAATGCGAAGAAGCAGAAAACAGCCATAGTATTTCCTGCTTCCAGGGCCGATCAACGACGAAGAGATTTACAATACTTTTATGGAGAACAAGGAGCCGGTAGTCAAAGAACTGACGGACGATAACTTTGAGCATCTTACGCAGGCCAGCAGCGGAGCTACGACCGGCGATTGGTTCGTCATGTTGTGAGTATCGTTCCATCGTCCGCACTCGTTCTCCATATTTTTACGAGCTGCGAGCTCTCGCTGCAGAAAACAACCAAAATATATCGAAGAGAAAAAAACGCACTCGTAAAAGCTCTCATGCACACGAGGGAACGTTGAACCAATTCAAAGACGAAATAAAACGAAAAGACAATGAATATTTCAGTTACAGCACGGATTGCGTCGAGTGCCAACGCATGGGAGCCCTCTGGGAGTCGGTAGGCGCCAAGCTGAAGCAGCGAGTCAACGTGGCTCGCGTGAACAGACACACGACGGGCGCTTCCATAGCCAGAAGATTCCACGTCTTCGACGTACCCGAGTTCATTCTGTACGTCAAGGCGATTAAGGTGCTACATCTACCTAGAGGCCTGACAAAGAATGGGCCAAATTCCGATTTTTTTTTTCACTGGAAAACGGTTGGTGAGAAAGAAACGCATTTTTCTTACCACAAAGGTATATATATTGAGAGCCTTTAAAAAAATCACGAAAAAGTACAGAAAAACAACAAGGGAGATGACATTTTTTTTCCGCGACGTTTGGCAGTGGACATTCCGGCTGAAACCTAAAAACCAAACGGCTTATTAAAGTTAAGGCGGGACATACATTTAGACAGGAAAAAAATAAGCAATATTGAGGGATTTTTTAAACTAAGAAATAATTATTCAACAATTATCAAACTTTAGGTATACTTTAATAGTATATTTGAGTATACAAATAAATTTTTTTAATTAATTCATCATCAAATTGGCGAAGCTGTAGCAGAGTGTTACAGCAAGATCGCCGCGGGAGTTGCGAATCGGCGTGCGGTCTAGTTTCCCGTAGACGTTGATTTAAAAAAAAAGTTCAAACACTTTTTCATTTAGAACATGTATAGTTTCCATGTGACGGTAACTCAAATGAAGAAAATGCAAATTTAAGAAAATGGCACGCATTTACAAAAAAAGCAACATTTCTGTAAAATGTGGATTAAAAAAGTCGTTTTTTTTCTTCAATTTTTCAAAAACAATTCCCGTCAAGCAGAAGGTACCAATGTTATCAGTATTTCTACCAAGTTTCAACTCAATCGGCTTAATAGTTTTCGAGTAATCCTGCACGCCAATTTCGATAATGCAGTTTTGAGAAAAACGCGTTTGAAGTTCACGCCCGCTCCGAATCCGAGCGGTGAGGCACAGCGTTGACGGGCTGTAACGTATGAAGTTTTTCGAATTTCGCTTTGATACTTTGGGAAAATATTCTACATATATAGTTCTATCGTTTAAGGGGTTAGGCCACTCTAGAGGCCGAAAAATAGGCTTTTTGGGTTTTTTAAAGAAAAATATCAAAATAAACCGAGATTACAATAAAGGGTGTTTATCATACATATCAGTGACTGCATACAATAATTTTCTTGAAGAGATTAATTTCAAAATGGCGGCTGCGCGGCGTTTATCTCAAAACTGCATTTTTTAAGTTGGCCGGAACATAACTCAGACATTTTTCAACCGATTCACTTGAAATGTTGAATACATCTCGAAAAATACATTGTCTATGGAAGTACGTAGGATTTTTTTTATATTGCATAGTTCATTTGTTATTAACAATTATCCGACAAAATTTTTTACTTTAAAAAAATTTGCCTAAAAAGCCGCATGAACTATGCAATATAAAAAAAAAATCCTACGTACTTCCATAGAGAATGTATTTTTCAAGATATATTCAACATTTCAAGTGAATCGGTTGAAATTTGTTTGAGTTATGTTTCCGGCCAACTTAAAAAATGCAGTTTGGAGATAAACACTGCGCAGCCGCCATTTTGAAATTAATCGCTTCAAAAAAATTATCGTATACAGTCACTGATATGTATGATAAACACCCTTTTTGTAATCTCGATTTATTTTGTAGTTTTTCTGGAAAAAAAATCCCCAAAAAGCCTACTTTTTCGGCCTCTAGAGTGGCCTAAGGCCTTAATGAGAAAAAAAAAATCGCTCTTTGATCGTTGTAAATGTATATCCCGCCTAAACAATAAATACGACGCCATGGTGCAACTCCTACCCAAAAAACATGTTGCGCCGTAAATTACATTGAGAAGTCAAAAATTGGTAATCTTTTGCAAATGAGAGAAACTTTTGCAAATCTTTTGCCGTTGACGACAGTCGACTTGTAAAATCATTCTTTTAACAAAGTGGCGACGAATTGAAACTCGAGCATACAAAATTTATGAAAAACAAAGTCGCAATTTGTACGTAACTATTAAAAATGTAAGATCCATTTTTAAAAAAGTGACGTCGTCAACGACCTTTGAATTTTTCTCGGCGCATCTCCTGTAAATTTAGAAACAACCCATCAAGTGTTTCTCGAGATATGTCCACCGACTTTGAAAACACTCATCTGCTGGCGGCCACATTTTTCTGTATTCTTTGGTGTTTTTTTTCAAAGGCTCATTGTACCTTTGTGTTTGAAAAAATGCGTTTTTTTTTTCACCAACCGCGTTTACCAGAAGAAAAATTTGGAATTTTGCCATTCTTTGCGGGCCTCTACATAGATGTAGCCCCTTAAAAGTCCATCGTATTCGCGGCGCACAAAGAAATTGATATTTTACATTTAGTTTTCCGATTTTTCGATTTCAGATTCAGGCAGGGTAAAATGTATCGATATCAGATACAAAAGTACAGTATCAACGCGTTCGTATCGTTCGCCAAGGACTGGTGGAAGAACGCTCACGGCGAAAAGGTCCCAGTGCCGCAGAGTCCGTTGTAAGTGTTGCACGAAAATTTCATTCGCTTCGCAAAGGCTTGTTTTTTACGTTCGGCGAAAAGAAGGGAGAAAAAAGGGCAAACGAAATGAAATGTTGATCGAGCGATAATGGTGAAAGTTCGTGTATTTTGTGTCGAACGGAAATATTGAACAGCGTGTCTGAACATAGTCTGTATTTTTGTTTTCGCATGCGCAGCGACGATTTGACGCAAATGTGCGTGAACGTCCTCCGGGAGAACCCTTGGGTGATGAAACTTGGAAGTATAACGATCTGCGTATTGGTGATAGTGACGGTCGTGTCGAAGCTCCGACGCAAAGCCGATGCCGCTCCGCTCAAGAAGGATTAAATCTAAGAACAAGCCAGTCGATTCTTTCCACGCCGACACGAGAAGAACGGAATGAACATCTCACTTGTACAGACCGGGTCCAGGAGATCCGGCCAGCTCACAATATCTACGATTACTTTCGTATCCAACGAAAGTTCGAACGAATCCGCGTCGATCTCGAAACAAAGATTTTAACAATCCCCCGCGACACTCAAGTTTGCGTCGTTGGAATGAACCGGAAATTCAATTTTTTCGTATCGCGTTAACCCTTTTTGGCCTATCCGGGTTAGGGAAAGTCACTTGAACTTTTTCTTAACTTCAATTATGCCGAAATCGTCTTCCGACTCCGGGACAACTGAAAATAAAGAAGTCACAAGAGAATTTCGTTTCTCTTTTCAGTTTTCGATAAGATGTTAAAGTTTGCGTCGGTAATACGAGCGAAACATCATTTTTCTCGAAATGCCAAATTTTCCAGTTGGCAAATTTGAACTGCGGAAAAGACTCGAGCATTTTTTTAGGATGCGCATTCAAATATTTGCGACCCAAAGTCGTAGATTTACGATAATTAAAATAAATAGAAAGATTGTACAGAATTTTTGTCGCGTTCCGACGATGCATACTTCACAATTTTTGCCGATGTGCCCGAAAAAAGGATTAACCCTTTGCACTCGAGGGGTGACTCACTCGGCACTTTCTATCCGAGCTAAAAAAGCCTCCAGTGCAAAGGGTTAACAGATTCTTTGCGGAAAAAAAGGCTTTCGCGTCGGTCCGGGAGACCCATGTCTGTACCCAAAGGGTAAAAAAACGTTACGGCATGTATATATGTAAACACACACACACACATACACTCAGTTTTAAATAGCTGAGATTCAACCTTTGAACAAATACAATCTGCGATGTATCAGCATGCATTCCATTCTCTTATATGGCCAAGTTACGTTACGAGCGTTATTCTTTTACAAATTCGCGACGAATGTTCCTCTCTTTGTTTTCTATCTGTGTCGTGCACTTTTATACGATGAATTTTGCATCGTTGGAATGCAACGAAAGATCTTTTTTATTTTTTTATTTCCTCATTTTCATTATGATCCAAAATCTGTTCTTACACGTTTAGGCTGAAGATCTCCAATAAGGATCTCGAAAATCGTTCGAGTGATTTTCGCGGGCTTAAAGTGCCAAAAATAATTTTTTTACGAAACCTTCGTTGCCCTCCAACGATGCCAACGTCGATATCACACTTTTATACAATATGCGCGCACGACTCGGATTTCCTTTGTTACTGAGACATTTTATCAATCGAATATGTTCCGTATAGAATAAAATAGCTGGGACTTATTGAACGTTGTTTATTATCCTCCGAGCAAATAATCCATAGATCGACGTCGCGAGGAGCGTCGCATTGACAAACGCTCGGTGCAAGGGATAAAATGATGAAGTTTGCATCGTTAGAATACAACGAAAATTCAATTTTCTTCTATTGCTCACATTTTTAGCCGATTTAGGTCGCGAAACAACTGAATCGATTTTTCTTATCATTAGAGATCCACTACCGTACAAGGCCGTATTTTGTGGGGGCATGAGGGCCCTTCTGAATCATTGGTAAATTACAATGGCGGTTAACAAAAATAAGTCGCAATCAATTATTATACCAAAGGAGAAAATGGAATAAAACATTTCGCGCAAATTTCGTAGTTTTGGGCATTTTATCATTTTCTGTGAATAGTCGCGGCTACGAAAATTCTTCTGCTAGTCACATTTTTCGCACTTTTATCATGAATGCTTTCTTTGATCCTTCTTGACCAACTCGGTCATTTTGACCCGGACGAATATAAAATAAAACGCTCACTTTCCTAAAACTAAAAGCTTTTAATAATTGTTTACAATTCAATTTTATACTGTCCGAATTTGAATTATGCAGACATATTGAGAAATGTTTAGTGTAGCCGGGATTTTTTTCAATAAAAACCGACCGAAGGGTTGTTAAGGGCAGGTGGATGAAGTACTGTCCGGGTCAAATTGTCCCAGTCTGTCAAAGCCGTGGCCAAATATAAGTGTGCCAAGGAAGGGTTGAACGTTCGGTGATCCCTGTTTTGGTCATTCTTTAGATAAGTGACTTTTCCGAAAAATGAGGCTAAATTTTGTTGTGCTATTTTCTCATTTATTGGGTTATAAATGGTGATATTCGGTCGGGGAAAGTTGAAATTTTGCATTAACTATTTTTTTTACGAGCAGAAAATCGTTAAAAATAGTTTCGAATTTTTCAAAAACCCTCACACCGGAGGGGGTTGGGTTTGTTTGTATTCAGGAAGGCTTCTTTTATAAATCCCTCCACCCCCAATATAAGCGTCGGAATGTTCAAAAATGCCGTATTTTATCCTCAAAAACCCCATAGCTTATGGAGGGGGGGGGGTGCATTTCAGTTTCCCTCGACTGAATATCATGTATAACCCAATAAATGAGAAAATAGCAAAAAAGAATTTTAGGCTCATTTTTCGGAAAAGTCACCTATCTAAAGAATTAGCCACTTAGTGAATAAATTACTAGGAACAAATGTCGCCAGCATGGCATCTATAAAACGCCGTACAAATCAGACGATTTTTGGAGTCGTACTTTTTCTTTAAAAGTTCGGTAATTTGGCTTGAAACCTTCCAGTATACTGTGATGTATTCTTACTCGATTATAGACGAAAATTACATTATTGTTAAATATTCGGGTTCGTGAAAGGAATACCTTAATGGATAAAAAATGATTTATTCTACTAAAAATAAAGAAATGAAAAAAATAGATTTTTCGTTGAATTCTTGCAAACTTCCACGCCATGTAATAAAGCTGAAAGGATCACGATGCAAATTCACAGTAACTCAAGTCTCTTTACCTTCCTATTGCGTCCGTGCGCTGGTACAAGGCGCGAACAAGGCGGTTGAAGAAATACGTGCAGGACAAGTTAGCATGGTCGCTCCAAAAACATTAATTCTTTCATTTTGACCGTTATCCAATCTTTATGAAATCTTTTCCAGCCGTTTCAGGTCACAGATCTGAGGTTCGTAAGAAACGTTTGACTAACAATTGTCCGACACTGCAAAAAACAAAGTCGGTCAACCGAAGGAAAATTTTTACAGCGCTTCAACGACGCAACATTCGAGAGATCACGCGCAGAGATAGTTCTCGCGAGTATCTTAGGCGCAGGGGCTTAAGCGCTCTAGACGTTTTCGACGGAAACGTTTATTCTGAAGACTGTAGATGGATTGGAGAGGGCGGCTCTGATGCCGGTCTCGAACTTGCTCTGTATAGACGAGAATTCCATCATGTTACTGGGCTTCGAGTCCATCCAGAAAGCGTCGAACTCGTAAAAAAGATAGCTGTACAATTGATGAAAGGCACGTAAGCTGGGCAACGTCTTGGACGTGTTGTAGATGTGAGTTTTAGCAGCGCCGTCGCGCAGCAGTCTCAGCGTCATGCTGGTAAGATTTATTCCCACAATGGCGAAGGCGTAACCGTAACGAGGATGCGACGAGTGTTGGAGGGAACGTTGCGCGGCGACGGGATACTCTTGAGCGTAATAGACTAGATTCCTCAATCCTAAGATACCCATACCGCGAAAATCGGTCTTGGGATCGTCGCCTTGAAAGCCGATGTCCTGCCACTGTTTGGTGACGCGAGATTCGAGCGGCTCGCTCGGTCTTAGCAGGCTCCACAGTCGCAGGAGAGTTCCCTCGTGGCTCGCGTCCTCCGAGTCGTAACATTGCTTTCTCGCGTCTTCGCACTCCGCTACCAGTTGATCGTAGCCCCAAATCAACTCGACGCACTTGCCGAAGGATCGCGCAAAGTCCGGATGCGCCAACGGCTTGATCCTCTTGGCCAACAGTACGGTTCTTATTGCCTCCTCGAGTACGCCGCGCTCCGTCTTTGTGTTTATTTCTCTATTGGCCGCCATCTCGTCCAGACGCGCCACCAGAAGCTTTATCTCCGGATTGCGCGACTCCCTCAGGGACTTCTCAACCTCGAGGGTTCTCGGCGCGCCGGACGCTCTGCCGTAACAAATTCTTTGGAGTTCACACATGCGAGTGGTACGATGGAGGAACCATTTAACGAGCGGCCTCAAGTACCAGCAAATCAACGACCATACGTAACGAAACATGATTTATTCGCAATTGAAAATTCTAACTCGCGCGCACGGATGTTTCGAAGTTTACGCCTCGCGCGAGGCGATTGCGAGGCTTTTCGTCGTGCGACTCGCGTATACGAGGGCTCAACGGATTCGTCTTCTTTCAGGGACTTTGGCTCTTGCGTTCTCCGATGGGACGCATCGCGGTAAATACTCTTTTCGGGACACACGCAACATTGAGGTTAGGAGCGTTTCCGAAAGTCGTGAAAGTTTCGAACGTTGTTACGTACGACGGGGAGATCTTGATGGAACGATTTTACGATGCTTTTTACAATTGTTTGGGTATAGCGCACGTATCACGGGGGACGCCGTTTCTGTGGAAACTCGACGAATATCGATCGTTCGCGGGTAATTGGAGGCAGGCAAACTGACAGCTGGGGGCCCGGTGTGACGGAACACTTCTCGGTTCGGAGGTTATGACGGACCGCGAATCCTCGTATTCGTGTTTCTTTTTTGTTTCACGTTATCTTCAAGCTTCGAAATATTTTGCGCTTGAAATTCTTTCTTCTCGGGGAATACTCGTTCGATAATTTTCTTTCGAGCATTTGTCACTGTGTTGAATCGGAACATTCGCTCATCGCTCCGGCCTCATTTCGGCTGTGCACGCGCTGAACGAGACGCGCGGACGGACCGCTCGATCGAAGCTTTCGTCTCTCGCGGCCCTGACTTCGACGATATTACCAGCCAGGGCGCACAGACAATCATGCATTTCTATCGGGATTTATTTCTCAGATTCCGCAACGCGCGACCTGCCAGCATCGCGACGGAATTCTTATTCGCGAATGAGAAGAAATATTGGGTGTACATTTTTGTAAGAGGAAATTATGCTTTTGCGTAGAACCAAGTAATTGGAAAGCCGAACGAGCGAATTGCAAGAACTTAGGACGGTAAAATCATTTAAACTGCAATCATGTAGTGAATCGTTGATTTATTTTCCATAAATAACTTCATAATTTCGGACATCTTTAAGGGCTTATGGCTAGTTGTAATGGTCGAAAACAGTTAATTTTTGGGATTTTTTTTCTTAGGAAACCGTCATGATACATTTCTACAATATTATGTTTTTGAGAAATTATTATGTAAAGAACACTATGTAATTTTTTTGTGTAAACATATTTAATTACGATCGATTTACAGCCGATGTCCGGGAATCACTTCTCGAAAACGTCTTTTGCAGTGAGCAATTCGGTTTAATCAAGAAATTAAACCGATTTCATTGATATATTAGTTTATCCTATGGTTAAGGAGGTTGGAGCTGTCTAGTTGAGTCAAATGACGGTTTATGAATTTCTTTTTTCAACGAACCTCAAAAGAATGCATACGAGGTATAGATTTATTCTCTAGATGCTGAATTTTTCATGAAATATATAATTAAACGGAAAAATTATGCATTTTTGTATTTTTATAACGTGAGTAAGAAAAACGTTTGAGTTACTACCAACCTGAAAAAGTATAACATTATCGATAATTATTATGAAAAGACTGTGTCAGCCACTGTTTTATACAACTCACAATAACATTTTGAGTTATTTATAATTATCCTATTTATGTTTATGCCACGAGATTATTTATTATTACCATTTATTAATATTAAGTTTGGCGGAAATACGGCAACTTCGTGGACATTGAGGTTGGCAATAATGCTCTTCATTCACCACCCAAAATTGGTAATCTTTCATCAAACTTTGATGGTTCAATATTAAATATATATGGTTTACTATGGCCAAGATGAGAGTTTCTTTTCTTAATGTTTACAAAGGTTTAGTTCACGTTAATCCGTTGTTAGAAATGGTTCATATTGGTGCTAAATAGCCATCAAAATTACATCACCCGTTAACGTCTTGCCTATCTAACTGCACGTAAAATTACATACATTATGGGATCATCACAGTGTAACGGATCGAAAAATAGCTGATTGACGCGATGTTTTTTTTTTCTATGGTTAAAATACGCTGGCGTGATTGTTTTATGGCAAATGAAAAGACTCATGAAGAACAGAAAATAAATGTTTAAATGTTTATTTTCATTTTTTAAACATTTTTTTAACGGTTGAAAATGTCTTCGAAAAGGCCGTAAAAACTATCTGAAACGAAATTTGTAAAAATATTATCAATCAGTATGAAAGCCGCGATATTCCTATGGAGGTTTTTTTAAATCAAGTTTGACAAAATGGCGGCGGTTAGAAAAAAAAAGTATTAGCCTATTTTTTCGACAGTTTTTCGTTAAAAAAACATGATTTAAAAAAATGCTTCTATAGCAAGATAAAGAATGGCGTGAAGAATGTTGTGTCAAAATTTGAGACGGATAGCTTGAAAACTCTTCCTTTGAGAGTATACTCACGCAGCTGGTCGAATCCCGTTTTCTGAGAGGGGACCGGAATGAAATTCCAAACTTTGACTGATCCGCCGGTTTAAAATTCCGAATTTTAATGTTCCGAAATTCAAGATGGGGCCGGGTTGAAATTCCGAACTTTGAATGGTCAGAACGCTCAAAATGCCGAAAGAATAGTACCCCGAAAGATAAAAAATCCGAAAGAATTTTGCACGAAAAACCAAAACTCCGAAAATCTTAACACCGTCAAAATAATTTGGCTATGGAAGTTTTAAAAGTTTCAAAATTTTCAATAAATCGACGAATTATTTCAAGAATTTTTTTTTATTAAGCAGTGATTTTGCGTCAGTTTTGAAACTTGTCTAGACAATGTTATACGTTCATCATTTACAGTCAACTGTGTAGACTTTCGCTGGCATGATCTAGACATGAGGGCCGGGTTGAAATTTTGACCTTTGAATGCGCCGACGGTTTAAAATTCCTAATTTTAATGTTCCGAAATTACAAGGTTCGTCAAGATTATGCCAGCGAAAGTCTGCACAGTTGACTGTAAATGATGTAGAACGTATAACGTTGTCTAGACAAATTTCAAAATTGGCATAAAAGCACTTCGTGATAAAAAAAAATTCGTGAAATAATTCGTCGATTTGTTGAAAATTTTGAAACTGTAAAAACTTCCATCGCCGAATGATTTTGACGGTGTTCAGATTTTCAGAGTTTTGGTCTTTCGTGTAAGATTTTTTCGGAGTTTCGATCTTTAGGGGTAGCATATTTTCGGAGTTCTGAGCGTTCTGATCATTCAACGTTTGGAATTTCAACCCGGCCCCGTTCAAATTTTCGGAGTTTTGGTCTTCCGGGTGAAATTCTTTCGGAATTTTGATCTTTCGGGGTAGTATTCTTTCGGAGTTTTGAGCGTTGTGATCATTCAAAGTTCGAAATTCTAACCCGGCCCCTCTGAGAAAGGCTGTGGCAACCGTAGTAATTCGAATTTCCCCCCAAACATTGAACAGCACGTTTATAACCGTCTATACTATTAGATAATGCAAAAAAAAATCGATTTTTTGAAAATTTTACACTGTGATGATCACTTAAACTATTTTTTATCTCTCGTGTTTTGTGGTAAAATTTTATTTTTCATTCGGAAATACCCACTATAGTCTAGACAATAACATATATTTTTTTCAAATTCAATCTTGGATTGTGGCTAACGCTGCAACCGTCTTAATCGAAGGAATTTCCGAAAGATCAGAATAAAAAAATTGCACCTGTTCAGTCTTGATTTCTGCAACAAAAAAATGGGCATTTTTCGTTCGTCAAATCGAAGGTATACATCAGAAAAAATCCCTCGATCAAATAATATATTTTTGGATATAGGAAATAGTTTAAAGTTTCGAACGACGCTTGGAGCGTTCCAACGGGCGTCAACATAACAGCCTATCAATCTTTCAATTTTAATTCAATCACCGTGAAATTTTCCGGAACATTTCTAAGTTGTTATACTGTCAAAATATTCTGCATTTGAAAAAAGTGATTTTTCAACTTTTACGACTAAGCATAAGCCCTTGAGATAATATAATATAGGAACTCCGAATTAAAAAAAAGAGTCTAACATTCTCAACACCCCGATGGCCAGCGGCGTTCAAAACAAAGGAATATCGGACGCGTGCAATATCGAGCGATAAAACTGTCACGAAAGTTTTTTTTTGAAGCCTCTTTAGGATGATAAGATCCATTTTTTCTACGTAGACATCTGACATTATTTTCGACGAAGGTAGGACGGAAAATAGTCGCGATGGAGAACAGTGGTGAAACATCGACATCGGATAGTGGCGAGAGTGCGTCCGACGAGTTTCACGACTCGGTCGAGGCTAGAAAGGATAACCGCCACTTTTCCGAAGGCAGCGGCAACTGCGAGGCTCAAAGTAAATCCCGATCGCGCACCGATCTCGTACTCGATCTTCGAAACGTTCCGCCGATCGCGAACGCGACCAAATCCGACGACGAAACGTCCGAGAAACTTTCGGCGGTCATCGAACAACCGGAAGAACATATAAAGTCCGAGACCGCCAGAAACGATGAAACCGGAAGTTCCGTTCAGCTTGACTTGGAGTACACACATTTTCCTACACCATTTATTTTCTTTGAAACTTCTGCCTTGTGAAAATAGCCATCGTGGTAATGAGTTTTATTGCAACGAAAATGTAATACGAACTTTTTAATCGGAAGTATTCGTTCGGTAAGCGCGACATGTTCGTAGCTCATCCGATAGACGGCGCACGCGAAGTTGGGCGCGACTTTCGTTCGGCTTCGTGCTCTATCACAATTGTCTGGCATTTAAAATCTGATAAATAATCGATTCGCAGTGACATTCTTCGCGAACGCATAAATACTCTGCAGCGGGTTATAGCCGAGTTGAGGGAAGAAGTGAAGCTTGCGCTGTCGCTGTGGAGGAAGGAACGGGACGAGTTTCAGTTGCTACGTGAGAAAAGCGACATTCTTGCAGTTGAAGAAGCCACCGCAGCCGCGCGGGCTGCTGCCGAAGCTTACGCAGCCGAATCCCCACTTTCCAATGAAATCGGTATGCGTTTCACAAGCGTCCCTCTCAATAATTGATTTTCAAAGTAGCGGACGCGGCCCCTAAGGAATCAGTGATAAAACAACGCCCGGTGTTTTTGCTATGCGAAATGCCCGGATTTATTAGTGTCACAATTTGCCACTCGTGGCGCTACTTATCACATAAGAAACGCCCGCGGCCACATACACAAGTGTGAAATTAAATGAAGTTAAGTGAAAATTGAAAAAATATTATGCCGTGTGGGTCCTTCCAAACCATTCAAATTCTGATATGTACATACTTTGCATTTTCAAATCCAGCAGAGATATTCAGGTGTTCTGTTTTTCGTGACACACCGCGCATATATATGTATATATATATAATTCATCAATTTATACATTACATTATCAATACACATAACATTTTTTTATGATACCAGAACTAATAAAAATATGACGATGCCAACAATCTTAGACGTACGTATGAAAAATAAAACTCCACTTTTTCCGGACGAGAAGGATGCCTTGACACTCAACCAGGTACAATACACTGGGTGGACATCACTGTATGAGTAATTACACCACGCGGCTAGCACTTTCCGTTATACAAAAACGGTAAAAACAGAATATTAACCTGCAATTGCTCCAAATGTCAAAAATTCGAAATGTGTGCCATGCGCTTGCGGTTGTCGCGCCGGCGCAGAAGAATATTCTTAGGTGATAAGTAGCGCCACGTACCGGTCAGAGGTAGAATTAAGAAATCCGGACAAAACGGATAGCGTTTTAATGCGGCGTGTCCCCCCCTGAACGGGATATATATATAAGGGAGGGGCATTTTTTACCCTGATATAGATCACGATGTGACAGGGAGGCGTGGGCATCGCCTTTTTTTGCGAAAAGGAGGCGCCATAAAAAAGTTTCGGAACCCTTGCTCTAAATATTCGATAAACGGGATTTTTGCTGGAGAACTGCTGAATGTTTTGCCTCGTGCCGACCGTCGAATTATATGCAAGTATCCAGAATTTTCATCATATAGGTAATAACCTATATTATGAAAATGTACTAATGTTCATTCTTCCCTTTCAAAGTACGCGTAGTCGGGTGAGTATGAAGATTTTGCACGGAGAAAAAATTCAGATAGTTTTTTTTTCGAAAAAAATCCTTTTCGGAACATTTGTTTCGTACTCAAGAGCAGGGTTTCCCAACCTGGGGAAAGTTTCTGTAGTAGGCCATTTCTCCTCAATTCTCTTTGGTGGTAACGAGCGGAGAAGCATTATCCCCACTTTTCTTTATCCCTGGAAAGGCGCGAGGGGTGCCATCATAACCTCAATTTCAGCATTAAACTATCCACTTTGTAATTCCAAAAATCATAAAGAACCTGAACGAAAAAATAGAAGCGAAAAGTGTACCGCTTTCAATTAAAAAGTATTCGAATCTAAAATACCCTAGTAAAAATAACATGTGACATTTGAACATTTATTCTAACCTAACTATATCCCGCCACACTACGTCGCACAGTAGCTCGCGGTGGAAAACGCTCTCTAGCAGGCCACTCTGTCTAAGTACCACGGAAATTCAATCCCGAGAGCGTTAAGGCGTTACCCCCACTTGTAGCGCAAACAAAGACCGTTTTCATGAATTTTTTTAAAGAAAACTACAAAACTTTTTTAATCGATCAATATACCATCTTAAAGAACACATCTTGAAGAACTTTCAGTAATTTTTTTATTGACAAATATTACATTGTTTAGTGGCAAATGGCCGTCAATGAAATAATGTTTTTATATCCACGATTTGCGGTGACCAACATTGCGGCGAAGTGGATCATCTGAAAAAAAAATGCGGATGGATTTAGTCAAATATAAGTATAAACTAGTCTTTAATCGAAGGATTTTAAAAAATATTCATTTTTCACAAAATGGCGGACAGTCAAAATTAATGGTTCGATTTTAACGAAAAAAAACGGCCGTTTTTTGGCTATAAAACGCCCATTTTTTTCGAACAAAAATTCGAACGATTAAAGACTACATTTTTATGTATTAAATAAGCCTGCAAAAATTCAAGAAGATCGGTTCATTAGTGTTCGAGTAATCTTGGTCACCGACTTCAGAAATGCCATTTTGAGAAAAACGCGTTTAAAGTTTCTCTTTCAACGCTCTTTCAACGCGGATTCTTCTCTTTCAACGCTCATATCTCAGTCAATTTTGTTCGGATTGACTTGAAATTTTCAGGACATATTCTCAGATACTTATACTTAGAAAAAAATGCAATAAAAAAAATCGATTTTTTCAAAATCACAAGTGGGGGTAACCCCTTAAGTTAGGAGGAGTTCACGGTAAAATGGTACTGAAAAACTGTGTATTCCGAAACATACCAGAAGTCGATGTCTGCCACAGACTTGTTCAGATTGAGGATCTGTATAGCAAATTAAGGAGGGAAAATCCCTTTAGACAATCGAAAATAACCGAATTTTCGAGATTTTCTTGTGCCGAAGCGATTTATTCTACATAATTGAAATTTTATCTACGGGTACATCTTTTAATTTTCCATTTTTTTTTATGTTCAAAAATGGTGTCCGTCGAAACTTACCTCGAAGGCGTTTGCCGCGCGTTGACCTGAAACATCAAAGCCAAAACGTTTTAGATGTTTATGACCCGTACGCTCTATGTGAACTTAAAAAATCCACAAAAGTGAAAATTCGGGAACTAGTACGTATTTGAAAATATGTTCCATTTTTCATGAAATTTTCACTATAGTATTTGTTAATGAAAAAGTCGTTTTTTGAGAAAATTTTGAAGGACCTTTCCGATCAGATAGACGGTAATTATGTTATCTAGTAGTGTGCAAAATTTCGAAGAAATTGACCGGAACATTTTTGAGTTATCTTGTACGAGGTTCACGAAAAAGTGGTTTCCAGGAAAACGCGTCTAAAGTTTCAGTACTCGATAACTTTGTGACTAAATGACCTACCGATTTATCTGCGATTCCGGAGCCATAAAGTAGTCCCTCAGTTTCGTCGTGGAATTCATTTTCGACCATGAGCTTTTCTTTACCTTATAAAGGGATCTCCCTCCTTAAGCAGGGGCCTGCGTTTCGTCGATGAATGTTAAACGATACTAATTTTTTTCGTCGCGTAGATATGTCCAATGAATGTTCCAACTATAAATTTCCATAGAACGTTCTTATGGTTTACGAGAAAAAAAATGTAATACATTGCAAACATTAAGCAACTATATATTTTTTCATTGGCGCGTATTAAATTAATAAATGGAAATTAATTAAAAAATGTAAATGAATAAAAATCTAAGTATTATAATATTTTTAGAAATATTATAATATATCAATATATCACTTTAAAAAACCACGTGTTAATATATATATATATATATATATATATATATATATATATATATATATATATATATATATATATATATTAACACGTGGTTTTTTAAAGTGATATATTGATATATTATAATATTTCTAAAAATATTATAATACTTAGATTTTTATTCATTTACATTTTTTAATTAATTTCCATTTATTAATTTAATACGCGCCAATGAAAAAATATATAGTTGCTTAATGTTTGCAATGTATTACATTTTTTTTCTCGTAAACCATAAGAACGTATATATATATATATATATATATATATATATATATATATATATATATATATATAATTAACACGTGGTTTTTGAAAAAAATAAGATATGCAAATATGGGCAATTTAAGGCAGTGTCTAATAAAAAATCGTGAACTTCGCTGGACTTTTGGGGTCAATAAATGCAGTCAATGCAGCTACGAGAGACATTGATCGCGTCAGCTTTCGTAAGACCACGTCAGCTTTCGCAACGTTAGAAAGCGTGTAAAGTTCCCGGAAACCGTACTTTGCTGATAAAATATTTTTACCTCAAAAAACAATGTAGCAATCCACTAAGTGCTGAGTTTCCTAGACATTTATTAATTCGTGTAGAAAATGATGAACTGTAGCCCCAAAAAGGTTCCAAATTGAACATTTACTGGACATATCGACGTTTGAAAAAAATTCAGCATCCCTTACCGTTCGTCGGTAAGAAGCTCGACTCCGTGCCGACTGACAATAATTCAACGTATTCCAAAAGGCAACGCGGTGGAACTGAATCCCGTGCAGTCGCTCAGTGAATTGGCGATACTGGAGTACGAGAAGAAGTTGGCAAAGTATCAGGACGCTCTTGCGCTAGCGCAAGCGGAAAAACGTTACAACATGCGTAGAAAAATGATCGCCGATACGTATCGTCAAAGGCTGAACGAGGTTGAGCGCATGTGCGACGAGGAGTTGGAGAAAATTCGTGAAAGTGCTAATATTCTGCAACCGCTGCGCCAAATGGCGTCGCAATGGCATACCACGCCAAGAGATGGCGCTCGCAGCGAGTCAATTCCCGAATGGAAGTTTTCCTCGTGCAAGTCTGAGAAACAACTTGAGGAGGTTGTCGAAAGATACGAGCGAGATTCGCGAAAGAGTACTTTCGTTGATGATGAGGTGGATATGACACCGGAAGTCATAGCTGCACGATTTTCCTACACGGGAGCAGCCTCGAAGTACGAGAGGCATCGAGTTGTGGGTAGCACCAAAGCAGCGCAGAGCCATCTGCTGGTCGAGACTAATTCCCTGCCGTCCACGTGGTACGCCGCAAACGGCGTGCCCAAAAATCGCGTAACATGATGTCGATGTTCGAATGACTTTTGTCCATTTTCCGGTTTGTAGTTTGAAAAAAGAAAAATTGTTTCAATAAAATGGTCAATTTTCCACGGTATGATGTTTCTATGTAAATTCAACCTTAACCCTTTAACTGCCATTGTAGCAAATTTGCTACGTTCACTTTGACCCCGTCGGTAAAAGCGTAAGGTCGGTAAAAGCTATAGCGGACAAGCTACTTCACAGTTCCATCAATCTATGCTAGAAGCAGCTACAAAGGCCGGGACAGCTTGAAATTCAAACGTAAACATATGAACTATGTTAATATGGCAACAATGTTGTCGTGAAAATTTACGACGCTTGCACCAGCACTCGTTCTGCTGCCCGTTTTTTGTCCAAAAAAGTAAGTAAATGGACATACTTGAAATATTTGTTGATAGAATTGTGTAAAGGAAGCTTAACTGGACGAACTAGGCTTTGAAGATGTTTTATTGAATTAGAATAATAGTTTGAACCGAGCGGGTAGTAGCAAATTTGCTACAGTCCGAACATACTACTTCCCAGGCCCTTATCGACAAAATTATGGTTGGACATTCATATTTAACTCTTTTTTTAGCTATACTACCAGAGGAAATGATTTTGAGCCATCCAGAAATAGGCGTGGCCGTTAAAGAGTTAAGGGGTTAGGCCACAGTAACGGGTATAAAATCATGTGCAAATTCAACCATTTTTTTCGTATTTAAAAGTGATTTACTCATAAAATTAATTACACATCTATTTAGTATGAATATCACGCTGTTAGATTTTTTTTTCGATGTACAAAATGGTCGACTACTAATAGTTTCTTTTGTTATCTTTCGTAGGCGCTCCGCGGCGTGACATTTAGCATCCACAATTTTTTACCTACAACAAAAAACAAAAATTCTCGTCAATTTACATTAGAATACCTAGAGAAGTACGTACAGAATTTAAAAAATATTGTTTCATTCAAAAGTTGTAGGTATTTGAACTTAAGGAACGAATTTTCAGTGAAAAATTTCGTTATAACTGCTCATAAGCTGCTGATAAAATGAAAAGTCTTCGATTGATCAGAAATTCCGTAGGTACTTCTCTGCGAAATGCAATTAGGAACATAACTTTTAAATTTAAAGCAAATCGAGTGAAAATTGTTGAAGTTATTTGTCACGCCAATTGGAAAAAAGCTGTTTCGAGTAGTCGGCCACTTTGTACATCGAAAAAAGAAGTACATATTTTCTAACAGCTTGATATCTATACTAAATAGATGTGTAATTAATTTTATGAGTGAATCACTTTATCGAGATAGTATTACCGACTTTCAAGAAAATCAGTCAAGAGATTGCTACTATGATAATATAGTTATATGCAAACAATGATTCGGATATTTAAAATACCCGACCGGTAGATCCTGACCGGAGTTCTCACGTAAAAAGGTTGTCTGGCAGAAAGCGGAAACTGCGCTGATCTATTTCGAAAACTCCAATTGGCCATTATCGACCTATCGAATGGCCATTTTTCGATTGACAATAGCACCCCTGCTAAATAGCCGATTTACTTTGAACGATTGCGAATTTCAGTAAACTTAGAAAATGGCGTTGAGGTCATCACGTTATTTCATTTCCTCCTATGGTAAAAAAGCGTCTAGAAAATCCTGAAAATCGTACCCTAAGCGATGAGTTCGGAAAAATCGGCGAAATTGCTACTCGATACGCTCGTTCGACAGTCCTTGCCGACATAAAAATTGACTAGGCATTCTACACAGTCGGTCTTATTTAAAGGTATGTACAAGATCAATATAACCTCACAAATTTTTGAAACCAGTTTTCCCATAGATGTTCGAGTTCTTTTATATAAATGAAAACATGAGGCTCTGTAGAATTCACCGCTGCAGAGCTTGACGATTTTATTGTGCCTTAAATATGATTCATCTTTGAGAAATCTTGGTTCATCAAATTTAAGCTATCTCTCTCTCTCACTCATATATCACGTGGTACATCTGCTATTTCGGCTTAATCTTATTCCTCGCAATCGTGATTGCGGGCGCCTAGGTACTGGGAAAGGATTGGTGGAAAGTATATAGGGATTTTTGGTGGCTGCTCCGAAGTGGCGCTTTTTTGTAGCGGCCAACTCAAGAAGTATTGCCTTGTATACCTATTACTTAAGGATGCATGGGCTACAACTGAAAATCATAATAAACCGTTCAAAGTTTGTCATATCATTCAAAAATTCAAGCTGAGTTCATGCGCAAAATTTGAAGACGATTGACCGAACACATAAAAAGTTATACAATAACTAATTTAACGTTCGCTTGAAGGACAAATAGCACTTTCTCCGCTATTTATACTATGAAAATATAAATAATATTGTAGAAACGAATTGTACATTTTTCCACGTGTATAGAATACATTCAAGATTATATTCTCGAAATTTTGCACGTGTGGGTAAAGTAATTTCATTGATATTGAATAAAAACCGGAAGAAAATTGTAAATATTTGAAAACGATGCATCAGACGTGGCAACCAAGCGACACATACCCGAGCACACTCCCAATCACACACGCGTCTATGATCTGTACATAACCCCAAAACCAGCGGTATGATTATCCGTACATATTACAACGTGATATACACTATAAAATAACGTTCGGTTTATTCCTTGGATGAAATGGGGCCAGAGCAAGAACAATTGTTGCCCTACCAATTTCAATTCCACGATTCGGCGACTGGCATATCCTCAGAGATTGAGGTTATGTATTCAGTCACTTCTTCTTCATTTTCTACATTGCATTTGAACAACGGTTCAATTATTTCTGGTAGATTCTACCCTTCATTTCTTTTTCGATCTCTCCACAAGAGCAGCTCTTTTATTATACACAATTGCTTTCATAATTGTCCCTTTCCACCGATACATTTTTCACAAGTTTTTCAAGACAAACTCTCACACTCATCGAGATAAGGCGCTTTTTCAAATATCCCATGCAGAGCCTGCACTGTTGCCAACTCAAATTTTTACGTCAGGTTTTGCCACGTAGTGAACTCTATATGGCCTTACAAATTTATTAATAAATAAGTACATACAAGTTCTATACGCGTTATTAAACTATCCAAACAGTTTAGAAATAGTATTTTCTTTCATTCAGGAGCTCATTAAATGGAATTTCACGAAATTTAAATTTCTGTTTATTCGTTATTAACAGATAGATTCAGGTGTAATTCGCGTCTAAAAGTTTTTTCGGGCTTTGGCGAAATATTACGATTTTTCAAGGAAAACTTAAGGGTTTCATTGAAATAATGTGTAGGCATACGAATGAATGCATTTTCTACTATATATAATTATTCAAAACCAGTTGACATAAAATTATCATGGTTACAAGTGAGAAAATTGATTTGACATTACTTTTGGTAGTCATGATATCTACCATACATCCTTAATAAAGTGAGGTATAAACAAATACACGTGAAATAATCATTTAAAAACAAGCACATTCAACCGGAACTTTAACGCTTGGAGTGCACACTGTGCCATGTACAACTGGTTTTATTTTGTATCGAAGACAGATTTTTGAAAATTTTCAGTTTCGCTTAATTTTGCCTACGCTAGTATCACTGTCGCATGCCTTGACTCAATTTTCAATCAAATGCTTGCATCAGAGATTAGTAGGGAGATGTACAACGCTCCCCTTTCCGGCGTGCCTCAGAAAGGGCGCTAAATCGCGGCGGCGAGTTCGGGAATATGATTTTGTGTGCATCGCCTCTGTCGAGGTTGCAGATTCCCTTGTAGCCGCGCGAGTCGTGAGCACCGCTCAAGTCGATATCGCAGTCAGCGTGCACACGAATGGGTAGCTCGGTGGGGGAAAAGTCTCTGCCCCTCGCTCACTCGACAGGCGAACGGAGCGAGGCAGGCAGCCAGATCGCGCGTAAAAGTTACCCCCTCTCTAGTCACTTACGCGCCCATCACACAATCATAGTAGCGCGTGTCCGTGAGCGAGCGACGCTCGGACACTTCGGAAAGAGCCGAGCACGGTCGAAGTGTCCCGACCGCGCCTTCGGCAGCTACACCAATACATGGACGCTGAGCACGTTCATGTGCGGCCAAGCCGAAACGAAGGCTTCGAGGGAAAAAGCAATCTGAGCACGACTCGCGCGTGACGTCATCCGACGGCACGCGCGAGGCTTTTAGATGATTTCAATGCTTATTTAGCTCTTGATTCTCTGCGTTATTAATGTATACAAAAAATGTATCGCGCACTCTGATCGCTTATTTTTTAGTTTATGCGTTAATTTAAATATAATAATAAATCTAAATCACAACTTATTTATCTTATATAAAATTGTTTACGCTTTACTCACACCCGTCCTCATGCCAAATAAATTATAATTCATAAAAGTAAGCGGAAATATATTTATATTCGTATTATTATATTGATTCTCATACTTTCATCAAGCGATAAAGCATTATCCCCAAAAACAAACCAATCATCCACATATTTTGTACAACGGTGAGATGGTCCCGTTCCTAGCTTCGGTCCGCAGGGGCCCCAGTGCAAATTTTTCTCCAAATTTTTCCTAATTTCTCATATTTTAGTCATATTTGAGATTTTCGCAGAAAAAAATGATTCAAAACAGATTCAAGTACTGGTCTATTTTCCAAAAACACTTTTTTTTTACTGAAAATTCATAATTTCTCATTTTTTTCCCGGAAATTTCTCTTTTTCCTATGACCTGAGTGAACGGCTGCGGGAGATATTCGGAGAAAAGTTATAGATGAAAAAAATGAGATTTTCGTAAAAAAAACTTATTACATTTTTTTATGCCTCATAATTCTGAGAAATAATGAATTTCCGAAATTTTTGCAAACATTCTTTTCCTTAAGTGGTAAACCACTGTAACGGCCTGCCACGAAGCGTTTTAGACAAATAGTACTTGGGGTAATTATTAAGCATATATTGAAGTATAGCGAAAAATTTTATGGGAAAATATTACAAAATGGCGACACTGCACAAAATTCTTCCGAGACATGTTGAACTTATGGTGCTCTGCGGCACGTAGTATAACTTGTGCCAATTTTAAACTGGACAAAATAATTTTTAAAATAAAATCTAGATGAGTGTAGCTAGTGAACCACGTAGGGGATTTTAGAAATATTGATTTTTGAATAATTGCCGAGTATTTGAATAAAAATGTTCATTTAGACTTAATAAAGCAAAATTCTTTTTTTTAGATTAAAATCGGCACAGTTATTATATATTGGCATGTCGAACCTCTGCGTGCCGCAGAGGTTCGACATGCTTCGGAAGAATTGCTGCAGTGTCGCCATTTTGTAATATTTTCGGATAAAAATTTCTAGCAATATACTTACATATATGATTAATAAATACCGCAAGTATTATTCATTTATCACATTTTCTTCCGCCAAAAAAAAAAAAATTCCGCTTCTT
Source organism: Ophion ellenae (assembly GCA_963210295.1). Lineage (NCBI taxonomy): Eukaryota > Metazoa > Arthropoda > Insecta > Hymenoptera > Ichneumonidae > Ophion > Ophion ellenae. Next base: position 34,963,851 of record OY723389.1, on the reverse strand, counting down.
GTAAGGTCGTTACAGTGGTGTTACCCCTTAAAGTCTTCATATAATTTCCGAGATTTTCCCGTGATCGTAATTAAAATGATGAAATATTTGGAGAAATTCGCAGAAACTCGGATGTTTGCGTAAAAATAATTGTCCGCAAAACTCCGAATTCTTCATATTTGTTCCAATTCATGGAAAAATTCGGAAAAAATCTGAAAAATTTTTCGGAAAAAATCGGAGTTTTTCGGAAAATATTTGCACTAAGGGCGCGGGATCGTTCCCCGCGCTCGGTGCTTTTTTAAAAATTATTATTACTATTAATTCTTATTTGATTAGTTATTTTTATTAGTTATTATTATTATTTTAATTAGTTATCTTTTAGTGTCGAAAAATTTATCGCGCACTCTGACCGCTTATTTTATTAGTTTGTATGTTAATTTAAATACAATAATAAATCTAAATTACAACTTATTTATCTTCTAAAAAATTGTTTGCGCTTTATTCACACCCGTCCCTATGCCAAATAAATTGTAATTCATAAAAGTTAGGGGAAATATATTTATATTCGTATTATTATATTCATTCTCATATACTTTCATCAAGCGATAAAGCATTATCATAATGCTTTATCATAATGCATTATCATAATGCTTTATCATAATGCTTTATCATAATGCATTATCATAATGCTTTATCATAATGCATTATCATAATGCTTTATCGCTTGATGAAAGTAAATGAGAATGAATATAATAATATGAATATAAATATATTTCCGTTTACTTTTATGAATTACAATTTATTTGGCATAGGGACGGGTGTGAGTAAAGCGCAAACAATTTTTTAGAAGATAAATAAGTTGTAATTTAGATTTATTATTGTATTTAAATTAACGTACAAACTGATAAAATAAGCGGTCAAAGGGCGCGATAAATTTTTCGACACTAAAAGATAACTAATTAAAATAATAACGATTACTAATAAAAATAACCAATCAAATAAGAATTAATAATAATAATAATTTAAAAAAAAGCACTGAACGCGGGGTACGATCCCGCGCTCCTAGTGCAAATCTTTTTCCGAAAAACTCCGATTTTTTCCGGAAAATTTTTCCGATTTTTTCTATGAATTGGAACAAATAAGAAGAATTCAGAGTTTGGCGGACATTTATTTTTACGCAAACATCCGAGTTTCTCCGAATTGTTTCCTAGAAAATCTAGGAAATTATATGAAGACTTTAAGGGGTAATACCACTGTAAGGACCTTACAGGAAGCGCATTTTTTAATATTTTTTTGGCGGAAGAAAATGTGATAAGCAAATAATACTTGCGGTATTTATTGAGCATATATTTAAGTATATGGCTATACATTTTTATCCGAAAATATTACAAAATGGCGACACTGCAGCAATTCTTCCGAAGCATGTCGAACCTCTGCGGCACGCAGTATAACTGTGCCAATTTTAATCTAAAAAGAAGAATTTTGTTTTATTAAGTCTACATGAGTGTAGCTACTGAACCCCGTAGGGGATTTTCGATAAGTTAATTTAAAAAATGTTTATTAAAAAATAACTGTCTTAAAAAAAATTGAACATTTTTAGTCAAATACTCGGCAATTACTCAAAAATCATTATTTCTAAAATCCCCTACGTGGTTCACTAGCTACACTCATCTAGATTTAATTTGAAAAAAATTATTTTGTCCAGAATAAAATTGGCACAAGTTATACTGCGTGCCGTAGAGCACCTTAAGTTCAACATGCCTCGGAAGAATTTGCTGCAGTGTCGCCATTTTGTAATATTTTCCCAAAAAAATTTTTGCATTATACTTCAATATATGCTTAATAATTATCCCAAGTATTATTTGTCTAAATCGCTTCGTGGCAGGCCGTTATAGTGGTGTTACCCCTTAAGGAAAATAATGTTTTCAAAAATTTCGGAAATTCATTATTTCTCAGAATTATGAGGGATAAAAAAATGTAATAAGTTTTTTTACGAAAATCTTATTTTTTTTTCATCTACAACTTTTCTCCGAATATCTCCGCAGCCGTTCACTCAATAGGAAAAAGAAAAAGTTCCGGAAAAAAAAATATTATCAAGTTTTTTTTACGAAAATCTCATTTTTTTCATCTTTAAATTTTCTCTGTATATCTCCGCAGCCGTTTACTCAGGTAATAGGAGAAGGGAAATTTCCGCACAAAAATAATAATAATAAAAAGTTTTTTAACGAAAATCTCATTTCTTTTCATCTTTAACTTTTCTTCGAATATCTCCGCAGCCGTTCACTCAGGTCAAAGGAAAAAGAGAAATTTCCGGGAAAAAAATGAGAAATCATGAATTTTAAGTAAAAAAAAATGTGTTTTTGGGGAATAGACCAGTACTTGAATCTGTTTTAAATCGTTTTTTCTCGGAAAATTTCAGATATGACTAAAATATGAGAAATTATGAAAAATTTGGAGAAAAATTTGCACTACGGGCCCCTGCGGACCGAAGCCAGGAACGCTACCAACCAAAAATAGACCAGTACTTGAATCTGTTTTAAATCGTTTTTTCTCGGAAAATCTCAGATATGACTAAAATATGAGAAATTATGAAAAATTTGGAGAAAAATTTGCACTACGGGCCCCTGCGGACCGAAGCCAGGAACGCTACCAACGGGACCATCTCATCGCTTGTAGAATATGTGCACTTTCTGGTACTTACAATTCGCGGCCGGATGGCTTGTTTTTGGGGATAATGCTCTATCGCTTGATGAAAGTATGAGAATTAATATAATAATACGAATATAAATATATTTCCGCTTACTTTTATGAATTATAATTTATTCGGCATAAGGACGGGTGTCAGAAAAGCGTAAACAATTTTGTATAAGATAAATAAGTTGTAATTTAGATTTATTATTGTATTTAAATTAACGTATAAACTTTAAAAAAAGCGATCAGAGTGCGCGATACATTTTTTTGTATACATTAATAACGCAGAGAATCAATTGCTAAATAAGCATTGAAATCATGTAAAAGCCTCGCGCGTGCCGTCGGTGACGTCACGCGCGAGTCGTACTCTGATTGCTTTTTCCCTCGAAGCCTTCGTTTCGGCTTGGTCGCGCATGAATGTGCTCAGCGTCCATGCATCAGTGTAGCAGCCGAAGGCGCGGTCGTGACACTTCGACCGTGCTCGGCTCTTTCCGAAGGTGTGTCAGAGCGTCCCTCGGTTTCGGACACGCGCGACTATGATTGTGTGATGGGCGCGTAAGAGACTAGAGAGGGGGCAACTTTTACGCGCGATCTGGCTGCACTGGAGCGAGGTTTTCCGTCCGATCGAGCTCGACATATGTGTGGCCGGACTGCGGATTGGAATATGCATTAAATGAATTTCAAAGAGAAAAACATGTATCGAGGTTGATATATCAGCGTGCGGGCTCTGAGTGCAGACGACGCGGGTTCAATCCCCGGTAGCCAATGTCTTTTTTTAAATTAAACATATATGAATTAAATATCATAAATAATGCCTGGACAGGCGATAATAGTTAAAGCGAGAGTAAGTTCGACATTTTTTGAATGTAAAATGAAGAAAATAGATTTAAAAAAAGTCGATTAACCAGGGATCGAACCCAGACCGCAAGCATCGTCAATCCGTCACGCTGCCAACTCAGCTACGGCGCTTATTGAGGACAGAAAAACATTTATGATACACCCTTATTCATAATGTTTACTGTTGAAAAAAAACGCCGTAGCGACCGCGGCAAATGCTCAAGATTTCTTTTTGAACCTTCCACGGTCGTTTTGGCGTTTTATTTTTCAACGCGGTTCGTCGTTAATTTTTTTAACCCGCATTCTCGGCATAAACGGCCAACCGAGAGAAAACAATTTTCTCGATACATGTTTTTCTCTTTGAAATTCATTTAATGCATATTCCAATCCGCAGTACGGCCACACATATGTCGAGCTCGATTGGACGGAAAACCTCGCTCCGTTTGCCTGTCGAGTGAGCGAGGGGCAGAGACTTTTCCCCCACCGAGCTACCCATTCGTGTGCACGCTGACTGCGATATCGACTTGAGCGGTGCTCACGACTCGCGCGGCTACAAGGGAATCTGCAACCTCGACAGAGGCGATGCACACAAAATCATATTCCCGAACTCGCCGCCGCGATTTAGCGCCCTTTTTGAGGCACGCCGAAAAGGGGAGCGTTGTACATCTCCCTACTAATCTCTGCTTGCATTTGTTTCGTCGAAAAATACCAAAAAGTACATCGTTTGTAGCTAAGGTAATTCAACTGCGAATGTAACCGGTGAACGGCGGTAAGTTCGAAGTTCAGGGTAGTTCGTGACGTTGGCGATAATTCGCGATCCCCAAAAGTCTTGGCGCCTTTCGCGGCCGAAGTCGGAAGCTATATTAGTATAGTAAATTAGTACGAGTAGTGTGCGGCCGTGTTGATAATACGAGATGTTGAGGAATCGGCTTCGATTCGGCCAGCGAGATTTCCAAGGTCGTGGTGAAAAGAAAAGAGGGAGTTTTTTTCCCGTTTACGTTTCGATCCTTAGTTCGGATCCTCTTCAGAAAGTTAGTAAAGGTTAGTATAATAAACTTTGTCAAAATACATTGATAACAGTAGCCAAAATTTAAAAAAAAACGAAAAATTACTCGAGATTCTGCTGTGTTCCAAGGTGAAAGACAGATAATAAAAGTAAATTTGCGTTCCATAAATAAGCCACCTAAAAATCAAGCCTCAAAAAAGTGGTTGTTGGCTCGGAAAATGACTCTCTTTAGGCCATCACGGCGAGGTGGTAGTCACTCCACAAGATTTTTTCTTCCCGAGTTTGTATCTCTATAAATGAAAATCGAGCATGATTAAAGAATCACCACAGTGTGAAATGTTTTAAAAAATCGATTTTTTTTCGGTTTCATCCGATAGTATAGACCAGCTGTGTGAGACGTGGCGCACACGGACGCGTTTTTCTCGAAATGTCGTTTTTCAAAACGGTGTACATTCTTAAAGGAAGAGTTTTCAAGCTACCCCCCTCAAATTTTGACACAATATTCTTCACGCCATTCTTTATCTTGCTATGGAAGCATTTTTTTAAATCTTTATATTTTTGTTAACGAAAAACTCGAAAAAAAAACTAAATATGATACTTTTTTTTCAAACCGCCGCCATTATGTCCATTTCGATTTAAAAACCTTCATAGCAAGGTAGCGGCTTCTATACTGATTAATCTTTTTACAAATTTTGTTTTAGATAATATTTTCGGCCAAAACCGTGTACACCGTAAGGACTCTCTTTTCGAAACATTTCCAACCGTTAAAAAAATATTAAAGAAATAAAAATAAATGTTTAGAAATGTATGTCCTGTTCTTCATGAGTGCTTTGAGTTGACATAAAAAACAAGACTGATTAGCGTATTTCAACCATCGAAAAAAGATTCCAAAAATCAGCTACTTTTCGACCCGTAACACGGTGATGATCTCTTAAAGGGCTATACCAGTGTGACCGCTGAAAATTTTGGTGATTTTCGGGAATTTTTTGGAAGAAAAGTACTCAATTAAATGTTTCGGAAAATTAAGAATATATTTGACCTATATGACACAATTTTTTCTGAAACCGAAAAAGGAAAAAATGTCGTTCAACTGGACGGTATTTCCTGTACGATGACGTCGGATTTCCGAAAAATATCAAAATCCAACATAATGGCGTAGTTATGAAAAAAGTCTGTTTTCTTGCCTATAAAATGGTCGTTTTTTTCAATGCGTTTAAAGATGTAACTATCGACTTATGCAAGATAAAATTATTAGAGATTCGGCCTTGACAGTTTTACAGGATATTCTTGAAAGTACAAACTGTCGAAAAAGGCACCAAAAAAATCTATTTTTTTGAACGCGTCGCACTGGTATAGCCCCTTAAAAGTTAAAAATCTGCCAAATAGAATCACTCCTCGAAACCTGCGATCGAGTCCCATAACCCTAAAAAATCTAAATCCACAGCTGACGGAGATAAAAAAGAGCGAAAAAACAAATTATTCACTGCAGTTGCATCTTTACAATCACCGTAAAGGTAGATCCAATAGCAAACTCGCAGGAAATCAAGAACGAAGCAATTGTTTACGTTTGAGGCTGTACTTTGACCGGTTATATTTGAAATATCACTGCGCCACCCTAGGACGCGAAAATCGCGAATTGGTACCGCGATGGGCGGCCGGCGCGCGAATGTGGCGCCTCCCCCTGCCTCTGCTCGTTTTGCACAGTGCAATTCGCGAGTCCGTCGAGTGTCGGCTGCTTCGGTAACGTTCCGCGCCACTCGCATTCCTATCACATGTCCGTATAATACGCGATCGCGGTGCAGTTGATAAATGGAGGTTTTGTGTTTGTCAAGGTAGTTTTTGTTTACGCGTTTGTTTTACACTCGGAAAATCAAAAACTCCCCCGCGCGTCTCGTGTGTGTGCTAAGAGGTAGATGAAGGTGCGTAAATATAATTCTCAAGATTAATATTTCAACCGGATTTTTGACGTACCGACGTTTTATCGCTACGGATAACATTCACGATCCCGCGTTCGTTGACGACGTTCGAACGACACATCGTTTAACGCGCAGTGCACGAACACTTTTTCAATCGCAGCAGCGATCAAACTCGTCTCCCGGCACAAAAAAATGCAAGTTACACGCTAAAGTTCGTCGTTCTCGATAGTCGAGCTGACGAGCCGCCTTCTTGCCACGTTGTTGCAAGAAAAATGCGGCGTGATTGAGCGTACGAGTCGCCGGTAAATTTCCTGCCTTGCCAAATCGCGTCTCGGGGGTTATGAAGCGCGAATTTCGGACAATTTACGGCCAATCGACCGTTCGACGAAGTTTCATCGTCGTAAAATCCTCGGAAATCAAAGAAATCGAAACTTCTGCAACCTAACCTCTCGTCTCGAACACAATTGTCGTTCGTTTTCAGTCGCGGCAGTTCTCCGGGAATTGAGAATCACTTCAACGTCGCGAAATTTTGAAATTCCGTCGACTCGCTACCTAACCTAGAAAACATGTAATCGCGAAATAAAACTGTCATCCCTTTGCACTTACGATTTGTCCGAATATTGCGAGCGAGAAGTAATCGGAGCCGATCGACGAAGCATCTCGCTCGAGTTGCGCCAGCCACGTCCGTTTGGCCTGGCAAGGTATCGTAGTCGTCGTGTAACGAGAACCAAACCTGGCGAGGTCGATTCGGCGCTTCTCTGCATGCTCGCCTAACCTATAGCGCGATAACGAGATCGTTGGTCTCGCGGCGTACTCGCACGCTCGTTCCGCCGTAATCTGTCTGCGCGAATGTTGTTCTAGTATCATGCTTTGAGAATCGATGATATGAAGATCGTGCCATGTTTCCCGTGGGCTTCTCCGTCGATATGGCCCTACCTGCGATCCTGGTGCGTCTGGAGTATCCTTCCCTGCGGGAGATTCCTGTTTTCAGCCTCACCGTAGCACGGACCGGAAGTTTCCTCCTCCCTGCCTGTCCCGTATGTTCCTTTGTACCCAACGACATAGGTCAGTCTGCGAGGCGACTCGTCCATTGAAAGTTTCCAACCGACGATCGAGTATTCAGTTACTGTCGTGTTTTGAGAAGGTTGGAGCATTTGCCATAATTCAAGATTAAATTAAAAAAAAAAAAAAACTACGTTATTGGCTACACTATACTGAGTTACGAATTTTTTGAAATTTTATCACCACAAGACACCAGAGATGAAAAATAGTTGAATGTACGCTAGCGGTTAATAGTTTTTGGATACTTCAGATAACTGGAAAACTTTCAATCACTTTGGATAATTGCAAAATTATATTGGAATAATATCTATATACTATATACTATATAAATAACTATATAATTCATTATATAGTTATATATTCATTACGTAGTATCTTCGTAAAATAAGAAATGAAATGGATTATATTATTCTAACATTAATGTGTAATTTTACGTGCAGTTAGATGGGCAAGACGTCAACGCTACACAGGGGTGATATTTGTTTTGGCTAATTAGCACCAAGATAAACGATTTCTAGCAACGGATTAACACAAATTAAACCTTTGTAAACATTTAGAAAAAGAAAGCCTCTATTTTGCCTATTGTAAACCCTATATATTCAATATTGAAGCATGGCAAATGGAGAGCATTGCTGCCAACCTCAATGTCCGTGAAGTTGCCGTATTTTGGCAATACTTAATATTGAATAATCGTAACAATAAATAATCCCGACACATAAATATAAATAGGCGTAATTATAAGTGACACAAAATTTCATTCTGAGTTGTATAAAACATTCGCTGATGCAGTTTTCTCACAATAATAATCAATAATGTCATAGTTTTTCAAGTTGGTAGTAACACTAAAGTTTTTCTTATTTGCGTAACAAAAATATCAAAATGCATTATTTTGCCCTTTAATTACATAGTTTATGAAAGATTAGCATCTACAGAATAAATCTATCTACGTATGCATTTTTCAGAGGTTTATTGAAAAGGAAATTGTTGAACCGTCATTTGACTCAACTGGACCGCTCTGACCTTCTTAACACCGACGTTGTTCAGAAAAGTCACGAAATGCGGGAGCGTAAAAACGGAACTCTGTCAATGGAGGAGCCTTTAATACCTGAAACATACATCAGGCTCGTCCGTTGTCGTTATCTTGGGGCAAAGTCTCGTTGGGCCTGAATACGATATACGAGACAGCGACGACGATTACTCGTCCATGAAGAATAAACACTAATCTTGGTTTTTCTTCTCTCCGTTCGAAGGATTTAAGATGTCCCGCAATAACAAGGACAAGTACGAGAACTCCAATCCACGCCGTATGCACACTATCATGTCAACGGAGGATGCGAACTCGGGAAAGAAATCTTATTGGCCGGAGTTGGAGATAACAGGAAGCATAAGGAATCTTAGTCCGAATATATGGCAATTGACTCATTTGACAGCTCTGTATCTCAATGACAATAGCCTACAGAGGATACCGCCTGAAATCGGACGCCTGGTACATCTGAGGACTCTAGATCTTAGTAGCAACAAACTACGTAGCTTGCCCGCCGAGCTCGGGGATCTCATCTACCTTAAGTACGATATTTCTTCTCCGCGCCCCTTTCTCGCTATATTGAAGTTTGCATCGTTCGAATCCAACAGAAATATATTATTTTAAATACAATCTTTTTTTCGCCGCTTATGGCTGTGTAAATTAATCAAACGTTTTCACGTATTCGCATTAGAGATTCACGACCTCAATTTGCCTAAAAAAGGTTTTCCATAGTGATGGAAAAAAAATAACGAAAGAATCGTTGCATTCTATGGATGCAAACTTTGTTGATCGAAAAAAAGACTTTTTGCTTGACTGAAAATAAATGGGGCGTCATTACGCAGCGATTGCTCGGTTATCGCGGTCACGTTAGTATCGAGGGGAAAACAAATTTGGTCATTGCTGTTGAGATCGTGAGAATCCGCAAGAACGTTTCCTCCTTTTTTACAAGCTTTTAAGGGGCTATACCAGTGTGAACGCTGAAAAGTTGGGTGTTTTTCGGGAATTTTTTGGAAGAAAAGTACTGAATTAAATGTTTCGGAAAATCAAGAATATATTTGGCTATATTTGAGCTATATGACATAATTTTTTCATAGAAAAATATTGAGATCCAAGCGACTTATGCGCTGCCTTTGGAGGCGCCAAAAAAAAAGTTCCTCCACTGCTGACACGATTCCGGCCGATTGAGTAGCTGAAACCGAAAAAGGAAAAAAATGTTAAACTGGAAGGTATTTCCTGTACGATGACATAGGATTTTCGAAAAATATCGAAATCTAACAAAATGGCGTAGTTATGAAAAAAAGTCTGTTTTCTTGCCTATAAAATGGTCGTTTTTTTCAATGACAAATCGTCAGTGTATATCCAATCAAAAATATCCTATGTCACTGTAGAGTAAATATATTCAAGAGTACTCAGTGAAAATTTCAAGTTACAATGTCAGCAAATTTGAAAAATCTAATTTCGAGAAAAACGCGTTTGAAGATTTAACTATCGATTTTTGCAAGATAAAATGATATTGATATAAATGATAATGATATTCTCTAAAGTATAAACTGTCGAAAAAGGTGAAAAAAATCGATTTTTTTAAAGTGTCACACTGGTATAGCCCCTTAACTTGACTTTCTGTGAGATCTGAAACGGAAAATCGAAATTTCATCCAGTTCCCGACTACTTAAAACTCTGGAATTTTGCAAACATGCATCTAAAAGGTGACAATGCATGATTCAACCTTAAAAAACCATATATATACATAAAATTTTCAACTTTTCATGTAAAATTAGCGATATCTAATCATTCATATAAAATCTCACTAACGCATACAAACAAATTCGTAGCCGACTGTGTTTGTATGTGAAAAGTTTATACGCAGCAATTGCAGTCCCAATTACAGTCTTTGTTATTTTTTTACAAGCATTCTATGTGCCTAACGTACAAACTTGTAAACTAGTAAACTACTAGTAACAACGAACTAGTCAAATCAATTAAATACTAAAAAATAGATTATAATAATTCATGTGTAAAAAAATATTTTAAAAAACAAGCTTTTATCTAATGTAATAAAAAGTAGAAAAAAACATTTGTTTACCAAGTCCCCTAAATGTGACTAAAAATAAAAGCTTAGGGCGCTTCAAATTTAGACATATAATCCTTAATTTACATAAATCCGTTAACATATAAACTGTATTTTATTTACTGTAAAACAACCTTAGATTTCTTCAATAAAAATCCTGAAACTGAATATAAACGTGTGATAATAATTTCTCTGATTACTATTGTACCAAATTAAATACAGTTAATGAAACTGAATTGATCAAATTTATTAAAAATTTAAAAAGTTGAGCGCCCCAACCTTTTATTTATAGTCACATATAGGAGACTAGGAAAAAAATATTATTTTCTACTTTTTAGTATATTATATAGAAGCTTGTTTTTTTTTTAATTTTTTTTACATATAAATTTTCATTCTGATCTCAGCAATTCTCTCACCAAACAAACAGCATCGCTTCGACTAATTATTTTCCCGCTCTTCTTTTCTCAGGGAGTTGTTGTTAAATCAAAACTATCTCCGAGTGTTACCGTACGAAATCGGGAAGTTGTTCCAGTTACAAGTGTTAGGACTCCAAGGGAATCCGCTGAGCAAGGAAATGATGGCGTTGTACGGTGAGCCATCGGGGACTTACAAGCTGCTCTCGTACATGCTGGACAACTTACAAGGTGAGTGAAATTAAAATAAAAAAATAAAAAAAACAAATGACAATTTATGGTGATTGCGACGGTGTCGAAGTTTGCATCGGAATGCAACGAAAATTCTTTATCATTCTATTCCTCTATTTTCATTAATGTTCGTAATGTTTGTTTCTGCTAATTTAGGTTGTGGATCTCTTATCATCATCTCAAAAACGTTTCAGTGATTTTCCTAGCCTAAATCCGCCGAAAAATATCTCGGCAATTGAACAAAAAATGCATTGCATTCCAGTGAGCTTCGAGGTAATGCTCATTGGTTTTTCCATTGAATTGGACGATTCTTGCAGAACGAAACGAAAAGTACGATAAAAATTCAACGTACGAGGACTGTTTTACCGATCGAGGCGCGACAAGGCTCGCGGATTATTCTCCAGGTGTCTCTACGTACTACTCCGAGCCTCGTGCCACGGTCGCGTGCGAGCAATTTGCCTAGAGGCGCTTCGATCCATTGCACTCAACCGTAAATCCTATAATTTGCCAGATTTTACACTTTTTTGTTTTGTTCTTCATTTACGCTTCTTTCACCAGTTCGCGAGCCAAGTACGATCGTCTTGTCGAGTGGATTTCGAAAATTTCAGCGTCGTTTGAGGCAGGATAGACGTTTGGACGAGACGAAATTAAGAAATTTGAGGAATTTTTTAATCCAAGAAATAATTATTCTACATTTATAAAACTATAGGTAGACTTTAATAGCATATTTAGGTATAGAAAACAGTTAGGTATACAAAAAGTGCAGTCCAGGTTCTCGTAGATTTTCATTTGCAAAAAAATTCGAACATATTTTTTTCCGTTAGAACTTGTATAGTTTCTATTTGACGGTATTTAAAATGAAGAAAATGCAAATTAAAGAAAATGACACGCATTTGCAAAAAAAAAATCAACATTTCGCGCAAATTCTTTGTAAAATTTGCAAAATTAATTAAATTGAATTTTTCAAAAAACCATTTTCGCCAAGTAGAAGGTAGCAATATTATCAATATTTTCACCAGGTTTCAACTCAATGGGCTTAATAGTTTTTGAGCAATTCTACGCGTCAATTTCGAAAATGCAGTTTTGGGAAAAACTCTTTTGCCGTTTACGCCCGCTCCAAATCCGAGCGGCGATTCACAGCGTTGACGGGTTGACGTTTGAAGTTTTTCGAATTTTGCTTTGACACTTTGGGAAAATATTCTACATATTGCTTTCGTTTGGAGAAAAAAAAATCCATTTTTTTATCGATGTAAATATATATCTCGCCTTAAGGAGTTTCGATACAAAAGTCAAAATGTTAAGAAATTGATCAAATTTGGTGATAATGTTCTTTATCATTAAGTGCAAAAACACAATTTTTTCAAAATTTTCTTCTACTTATCGAGTAATTAAGCATTAAAGCAAATTTCTTATGCCCGCAATGTATACCTATATATATGGAAACGCTATGCTTATACACGTGAACTTTAGTGTTAACTTACTCGATAACTGGGCAGAAGAAAAATCTAAAAAAATTTATATTAAATTTGGCACTAAAGAATATGTTCACCAGATTTTATAAAATTCTGAACTTTTTGAAATTTTTTATGTTTTTAACATGGTTTAGCAAGGCAACATTGTATCGCCCGTACCGAAACTCCTTAACGGGGTCGTCTAGTGTGAAGGCCGTTTTTCAATGCTTTTTTGGGGATTTTGTTTTGACAAACCATTAAAATAAAATAATTTATAAATTGTATATCATTTTTATTAACATTTAAACAAACTTTGTGAATTTTTGGAAGTCATTGATAGAATATAGTCGGAGATACACCACCCAACAGGAACACATAAAAGGAGGTGCTCCACTGTTGCCATGATTCCGGCCGTTCCGCTTATCTGAAATAAAAGAAACCACACGCAATTTTAATCGTGAGACTTGAGGCTCTACATGGAACTAAAATAAAGTTAGAATTCCAAAAAAAAAAATTTCTTTTTACGCTTTAAAAAAAAGAATCGATTTTTCGTATTTTTTTGGGGTCTATATAGCTGATAAAAAGAAAACTAACGAATCAAACTTAATTATTTTAGTTCAACTTGTACTTATACATGTACTAAAGATGCTGTATAAATTGGAGCAGAATAAATCGAATAGTTTTTGAGATATCATGGCAGCAGTTTGAAAAAATCGTGTTTTGAAAAAAATGCGTTTGAAAGTTGTTGTATATAATTCATAATAAAAAAGATGGTCTTACCATCAATCTGCTATGCCTGGACCATAGAGTACACCTTCCGCTTCTTCAAAGAAGTCATGCAAGGCCGTTTTCTCTTCTTTTGATCTGACACACTAGACAACCCCCGTAAGGTTGTCATGGGGTTAGAGCGAAATGCTACCACCGAGCTGAATTTTTTTCTGGACGTTTACAATGCCTTTGCTGATCATCCCGTGCAGTTAGGATACGATCCGCAGTACCGTTTATTAGAGAAAAAAAATCGGAAACTCGACGTATTTCGTGGGCTAATTACATTACGCTTATGGACAAGTGCCGATCATTTTTCAGTGCATTATTAATATCTGCTAGAAAAATGCTACCACGGAGCTGAAAAAAATAGGCACGGTTCGACTAATTATCGAACTAACCCTTGGCACCATGGAAATGAGGATTCACAGTACCGTTATGAAATGATTAATGTTTTTAATAGCGAATTTGTGCGAAAATCAAGCACACAAAATATACTATCTACATTATCCGTATTCGGTAATTATGCTCAAGAACCTCAAACTACTCGATCAGGATTATTAACAACGAATATTAGTTGTTCTTATTCTCTTAATTAGTAATAATTACATAATATTGATTTGATAACTATGTTCAGAAATTACATTTTTCTCGAAATTTCTAGGCAGAGGCAAAATAAAGCGGATTTTTTTTCCATACATGAGGTTTTTTTTAGAATATTAGAAAATTTGTAAAGTTTTTTATTTCTTCCAGATTATGAACAGCATTGATACACACTTTTTTTTAGCGATTTTTTTTTACTCGGACCGATATTCATTGTTGACAGCTCCTTGGGCCGATATTGAGGTTACTCTTCGCGTCACTTCTGCCAACCTGGGGATTATCATATACCACGATTTACGACGTTGCCAATTCGTCTCGCGTTAATTGAGCGAGAAAAAGTTACAGAAAATAATTATACACGGTAATGAAAACATTTAATGCAATCACCGAATGTTCAAAAATGCATATTTTCACAAATAGATGTAGAAAAATAGTCCGAAAACGTACGTTGAATATGACGATTATTTGATAGCTAACAGTTGGTAACATTCAATCGGCTCCATGCGTACGCATAGGACGCTCCCTTCGCACTTCACACCCGACGGCTAGCCCCATAACAACTTTAAGGTATTCCTTTCGCGGAGGGACGAATCATTGGTAATTGAGAGTGGGGCTAATAAAAATAAGACACAATCGATTATTATAAACGATAAACTGGAATAAAAAAGTTTCACGCGAATTTAGTAGATTTTGACAGCTTACATTTTCTCCGAAGAGTCGCAGCAACAAAAATTCTTCTGCTAGTCACATTTTTCTAAGTTTTATCATTAATATTTTCTTTAAAAAATCGGCGATCCCTCGTTTTTATCATCGTCACGGAATCTTTAGTTTTTCACACGCGTTAAGCAGTTTATATCAGGCATCTAGAGTTATTTAGTGTATGAATTATTAGATAGAAATGTGGCCAGCGCGTCATCTTCATCAAGTCACGTATAAATGAGACGATTTTTAGAGACGTAAATTTTCGTTAAAAGTTTGGTAACTTGGCTTGAATGTTTACCAGTATACCGGAATGTATTTTTACTCGATTATAGACGAAAATTAGTTGATTGTTAAATATTCGACTTCGTGAAAGGAATACCTCAAGGTGGTACGAGCACGTGCTCGATTGTCAGATAGCCCCGGTTTGTTTTCTCCCATGTTCCACAATGCTTAGATAAGAGTACGTGCAAAAACTGGAGCAAGGTTAGCGGCTATTCGCGCTCGAAAAATAAATCCAAAGTCGACGGATTTATCGTGCTTTCTTACGGACTAAACGTTTCGATCAGTTTTGCTTATGGCTTCAACGTTACGATATCGGAGTTTCCATCGTTCCAATGCAACGAACCTAGCCTACATTTTTTTTGCCACCTTCCGGCAACCAAAATCACTTAAACGTATTTCACGATCCTCATTAGAGATCTACAGCTCCAATTAGCGTTAAAACTTGTTGAATTATAATAAAAATGTAGGAATAGAAAAATAGAAAAGAATTTTCCTCGCGAACGACGTTGAAAATCACATCGTTGGAGAGCAATGAATATTCTTTTTTGTATCTTCGTTTTTCTCATCCAAAATCGTTTCGTACAAATTTGGGCTTTAGATGTCTGACAAGGATCCTAAAAAATGAGTGACGGCGTTGTTACGCATATGGAAAACCGGGAAAACTCAGGGAATTTCTTTCCTCCTGGAATAATCACGAAAAAGTCTGGGAATTTCGGAAATTCTCTGGAATTTTCTCAGAATTTACTTTTTGCAAGAATTACGAAAAATGAAACCGACTTAACATTAAAAATGAACAGTATAAAAATAAATATTTTTGTATATTTTTAATACTTATATTATTACTTATTATATACAAAAAAAAAGTTATGGCAGTGCCAAATACTGAAAATTGACAAAACTGGCAACTAATTTACTGTAAAGCTCGATACATTTGCATTCGATCTGTCGATCATTATTATTACCGATAAGTGTTTATATTTATTATTTATTCATTGTCACCGGCACAAAGATTTCTGTTTATAATAAAGAACAGGTTCTGTATTTGCTTTTAGTGTATTTCTATTTACTTTTAAATGTTTTGATTCTTTTTAGTATTTTTTTAAACATTTCTTTTTCATTTTTTAACATTTCCATATGTTTGATCTTTGAAAAAATTATGTTATCCAGTTCAACATAATTTTTTAATAGAATTATCGAACTGAGAATTTCGTTTGTTTTTTCAAGTTGGTTAAATGTCATGTTCTTTTTTTCACAAAAATGATTCATTGCTATTCCTGCGTATATACTTTTTACCGTATAGTTTGTAACGGTTGCAAATACTAGTATGATTGAAACGAGACTTAACGTGTGGTCTTTAACCTTTTAAGGACAGGTAAATTTCCATTAAAATCGACTTTTTTTCTCATGAAAGATATCAATAAAATCGACGAATTTCTCAATTGGAGTCCCAAGCCTAACTGCTGGTCGATATATCGACCAGCCCCGTCCGCAACGGAAAGTCCAATTCTAAAAATGTATTTAAAAAGTTTGAAAGCTCATTCCTGTGTAATTTGATGCGTTGAATACGGGAAAAATAATGAAAAAAATCCTGATGGCATCCTTGACCTTGAAAATCGCCATTTTAAGGTCGAATTTTTGCTCTCCTAGTATGGCCTCAAAATTTATATACTCACATTGTGGACGCACTGAGTACAACAAAGTAGGCATATAGTTATAAATGTCATCCTAAAGAATATTTCAATATAAACATACTCACTGCCCAAAGAACGTCACAAGAAGACTGCAGAAAAATCGTGCATTATTTTCAGAAATACTCCAACTTTCGCTCTTAGCGTTGACCCAAGATCAACAACGTGGATGTGGCGAAAATGTGATCCCTTTGGGGTGCTTGATTTTCGTGAGTCCCCTTGCCTAAATATTATGTGCCCCCTGGGCTGGTCGATATATCGACCACCCCGTCCTTAAAAGGTTAACTTGAAAAAATATATATTTGACGGAAACAATGTGTTCTTTATTCGACCCTAATCTGGCTCATTTGCAAAACCTGCATGGAATGCTTGAAAAATCCCGATAATTTCTGAGTCAACAATGCGTAACAACCATGAGTGATTTTCGGAGTCCAAATTTGCCAAACGAAAGTTCGGACTACTTTCGTTGCGTTCCACCGATGCAAACTTCAATATCGTCGGCGCATTATTGAATTATTCGCGTACTATAAGAGTGTGGTACAGTCTTGATTATTGAATTCGTGTCACCGTGTCATATCGTTGAATTCCGGTTTACCCAACCTTCATTTCGTCTTCGTCTGTTCTTCGACGCCTTTTTCAAGCCCAATAGACGATAACGATCGTCTCTCGTTCGTTCTCTCATACCGGAAACGCTTTTCTCGATCCCTTCCGTATATCTTCCCTCGGTCTAATCCATACGAGTGCATACATCGAGCAAAAAGCAAATGGAACGTTGGATAACGAAAAAAAGGATCAAAGCCCTCGACGTGACATGGCTGGGTGATCGTTCAAAGGGTTAATTGAGTCGACGATGGGTGATCCAGTTTCTCGCCTCGAGGGATATCGATCAAATTTGCTAAATAATCGACTGCCTCGGCTCTAACCCCCCCCCCCCCCCCCCCAATCAAGAAACACGTTCTTTTTATCAGGATCTATGTTATCCCTGCACGAGAGAGAGAGAGAGAGAGAGAGAGAGAGAGAGAGACGCCCGCTCAGCACGGGGTACATTAGTGCCTACATAATTTCATTTCTTTTGACATCGGGGTCAAGTGGGTGTGCCAAGACGCGCAGGCGCTTGTACCTCTCGCTTGGGTGGGTGGATGGATTGCGCGGGATCCAACGTTTCGCTGCATCTCTCTCTCTCACAGGATGTTGCCTAGGACAAAGTGAAAAAAGACCAGAGAGGCAGATAAAGAGAGAAAGAGAAGATGGAAGCAAACAGGAAAATAGACAAGGAGAACGTACGAGAAGATCATGTGGCGCTTTGCCGAGAGACTGAGAGATTTGAAGTGCGA
This sequence comes from Ophion ellenae, assembly GCA_963210295.1. Taxonomy (NCBI): domain Eukaryota; kingdom Metazoa; phylum Arthropoda; class Insecta; order Hymenoptera; family Ichneumonidae; genus Ophion; species Ophion ellenae. The sequence goes on along the minus strand of OY723389.1, from coordinate 34,945,799 downwards.
ACGAGAGAGTGAGATGAGCGTAAGGGAGAGGGCGTTGCGCTCTTTCATCCCATTGTGTACAATATTTTTTTTTGCCGTTTATTCGCCGATTGGCCGAAAGGTCTCGCTTGTAGACAATTCCTCTCGTTCACTTTTACCTCTCTCTCTCTCTCTTTCCCTCTCACTTGCCGCTTTCCATTGTTCGCCGACTTTTACCATTCATTCGTAAGGCCACGTCTATAAGCCCTTCGTCTTCCCGCCGGATTGCCACGAGCAGACACTTCGTCTCGACGTTCGGTTCTTCGGGATATACTTGTACAGGATGTCTCAAAATGATCTGACATTTTAAGGGCTTACATACACCCGAGACGGCTAAAAGTAAGGTTATGTTTGAGACTTTGTTTTTGGTATAAAACTGAATTTTGTTGAACAACCATCATATACAATTTTAAGTATGACATTTAATCTACATTGTGTGAAAATTTGTTTTCCTGGGACGTGTTTTTGTTGACTGCGTTTGTGGTACCGGACGTGCGTCTGCCATTTTTTGTATTAAAAGATTGTTGCTTCTTACGGTAGTTCTGTGGTTTTGGTCGAATCTTAGGAATTGGCTGAAATCTAAGTACGGTGTGGATATGACCTTCATGGACTGATGCCCAAAAATCCAATGCGATTCACCGTTTAGTTCATGAGATAATTGCAATTGAATATTGGTATTTTTGTACGCGATCCCTAAACCTAACACGTAATCCGATAGGAGTTTGCTCGCATTTCTCGATATAGGTTCTGAGCGGATCTTGGTATTTCAAAATAAAAAACACACGTGTACGCAGTACCATTGTGGGATTTTTTTTAAGGTAGTACCTCCACAGAAGAGTTGAATCAAGGAATGGTTGAAATTTGACATATACGTTATTTAATATATTATCCAAACATCTGTGCAATTTGAATAAGTTTGACCACCCCAAACCTGAGATATTTACACTTAAAGTTGGCTTGGTTTACACGTAACAAATGCGTTATGATGGGCAAACAGAGCATCATTAATTCTACCGTCAAAACTAAAATTAAGAAATTGATAAAAAAACGAGAATAAGCTACAGTAAGATATCACGAATAATGTGAAAAAAAATGAGAATGATTCACCATCTAGTTTCCAAGATATAACCATGAGAAGCCTTCACAATTTTGGTGCAACGCCTGGCAAAGCCTGGAAAAAAAACAAATGGGGCAAAGCCTGGACAGTCCCGGCAAAAAGTTTACTGGCAATGGTCGATCAAAAACACAATACAAAATATATTTTGCGGCAATAAATGATATCCATCGTATTATCTACTAGTACCGAGTCAATATTGCGTAGTTTTTAATTTTATTCATTACTAATTAAACCAATTATCAATCTTTCAAACATGAACATGGTATGTAAACTTTTGGTTGAGACTTTCGCAGAGGAACTACCTTAATGACAAACTGACCGTTTAGTTTCGGAGATATCGACCTATGAAAAGTGGTAATTTTATCCCACACCGAACTCGGGCCCAACCATCTGTAACGGAATGGCAACAGTGTACGCTGCAGCCAGCTGATCGGCGCGTGGTCTGGGAACTCGAAGCATGTTTTTTTTCCGACTTCTAGTCATTCCGAGACGGATGTGAAATTTATTCTGCAAACAAATTTAATTTGTTCAATTCATGCATGTATTTATTCGTGTTATATATATTTACATATAAGTGTGTGCGTGTAGACATAATTTGGGTTATTGCAGTGCACTCGTCGCACAGTGGTTCCAAACGCCGAAAAGCTGGCCAAAAATAGGGAAAATCGCGTTACTAAATATAGGACTTTTTTGTGTGCCATATGTTAGGTTGGTACCTGTACTTTAAGAACGCAGCATTACCAATGCCAATAATACACACTTGTTGGCAGCGTGGCGTCGTGAAGTTAAGGTAAAATTTCGTGAATGTCACGTGTTTTCTGACTTAAACATTTAATTTAGACAAGTTAGTGTTAATTATTCATGGTGAAGTGAATTGTTTCGAAGAGAGGGATATCTGAGGTTAGTAAAATACGTTTTGTTTGAAATTTTAAGTGCTTGTACATTGTTTATATATTATTGTTTGTAAATCACAAAATTTCGTCATTTTTATGCCACTTTTACTTTCTCATTTTCTCGAAAGTCCCGCTAGATCCTGGGCTGAAATTAATTGCATATGGTAAGGGCATCATAGCACTAAATTATGACGCCAATAACTTTTGCCCGAATTTGCCCGAAATTGAGAAAATGCCATTTGAAAATTTACTTAAAAAAATGACTAAAAATATGATTTTTACGTTATATGAAGCCCAATATCGTCAAAAAAAAATTGTTTAAGTTATTTAATGTTGAGTATACATACTACCAATGATTTTGACATTATAAACAATGAATTTGTTATGAACAATAAATTATTTTTTTCAAAAAACTTAATTAAATTTTTTTTCCAATTTGATTAAATGTAAAATTCTGATTCAGCGATGTCGAAAACCCCTTAATCAACAGGTTTCATCATTTACAATTGTAATCATTTTTTTTTGGTCCGCCATCTTGTTTTTGACTTTGTTTTGCATTTTTTTATGAAACTGATGTCAAATTTCGATTTAGCGACCTCAAAAACTCCTTATAACATCATTTTATATTGTTTAAAGTTGATATAAAATTTTTTTTGGTCCGCCATCTTGTTTTTGACTTTTTGACTCATTTTTTTCGAAAAACTAACATCAGATTCGGTTTCAGCGACCCCCAAAACCTATATATACCTACCACCATCCGTTTTTTCGATGATTTCGATTTTTGGCCAGCTTTTCGGCGTTTGGAACCACTGTGCGTCGCAAGAAATATGTAAAATAGAATTCAATCCCATTCGGGTTTCCTTCGCTGTTTTCCTCAAAAAAATGTCTTTGTTACAGCGAATACAATTTAAACTGTCGGCAAGATGTTGTAAATCCACGATACGACGTCCTTCGACAGCGAATTTTTTGTTGCTGATCATTGATGTTATGGTTATTCTCATCGCGTTTAGCCGCATTTGCGTGACACATTGCTGCCACAGCTTTCAGTCTTTCAGCAAGCGCCTTTTTTATAGTAAACTTGCCTTTGTATCGCATTTGGGTTGACATTTTCACGCTTTTTTTTTATTTATACAAAATATTTCGCGAAAGACGGATCGTAGGAAGCTCAACGCTATGACTGCAGGAAAGTCGCGCTGTTGCCACGATTACAGCGCCGCTCTTTATACGAGTATGAGACCTATGCATGAGGTGCGAATGGGTGGGACACACTGAGGGTACAAGCTCTGTCAAAAATTTACAACCAACGGCATCGTATAGGCATTGGATGCTACTATACTTTTGAGGCGATTTTTCGCCTCAAAATTGTTTAGTACTTATGACGAAAAAAAAGAGTATGCCAGGTATCGAAAAAACGGCTCGATAAGTCCGAGATTATTGTGTGAAGCATAACTGGGCAAAATTTGATCCCTATTGGTCCAGTAGTTGCGGAGATGTTTCTGGTACTTTCGAATGAGCACCTTTTTTAAAAATCGATCTTTTTTATCTACCCCGGTATATGTAAGCCCTTAATTTATTAATAAAACGTATTATTCATTTGAAAAATTCGCATATTTTCATTTCAATACAAGGCACAAACATGGAGGTTATGTGTGGATCACAATATCCGATAAATGGCCGCCTCGTCCCTGTTTGCAAACGTTCACTATTTTGACGAAATTTTTAATATTATTTTGGCATAATTGCGGACTAATTTCATCAATGGTGCGTCCAATTGCTTCCTTGAGCTCCGAAATGGTCTGTGGATCATTGACATACACTTTTCTTTTCAGAAAATCCCATAGAAAGAAGTTCAATGCCGTCAAATCGCACGACCTTGGTGGCCAATCCATGAAACTTTGTCTGCAATAACTATGCAGTAATAATGCAGCAAAAAACAATTTCTATGCGTTCCTCGATCGTGTAATTCTCCATTACTAAACCTCAATACTTCCTGAATTCCAGTTGTCGAAGATTAGTACCGTAAAATGGAGCCACTTCGAACCGGTTTTGGAAGTTTTTTGCAGGTAACTTCTTTTTAACATCCTAGATACCAACTTTTCTTGCTCCAATAGAACAGTGTGTCCTTTGGCTATCAAATGTATAAGAAAGTGAAGCTCCGCCACACCCTCACAATTCGATATATACATTTTTTTAAAGGGTCAAAGTAGCCCCGAGGGTAGGGCTTCTTGGAAAGGGCATTGAAATGCAACTTATGTCAAAGATGAAGGGTTACTTTGGAATCATTTTGGTAAAAAATGCAATATTTTATGAATTATACATGGAATTAAATGAAAAACAACGATTTTTTATAACCAAATTGTCCTCGCTATTGAGTGAGCAGAACGCGAACAGTTTTCGTCCAATCGACTTGAAATTTTAACTGTAGCTTCTTAGATTGCTTTAGCAGTCAAGTACGAGCGCTTTTTTTCGATTAACCGAAAATTGTAAAAAATATATCACTTTTGTGATGAAAATTATAGTCGAAAAATGAACTTTTTTTCAAACTCGTCTCCATTTTTCTTTTAATTATTTTTAAATTCCCCCCTGTACTTGACTGTTAAAAATAATATAATTAACGAAAATATTTCACTCTTAGTTCCGGGACAAAATTTACGACAGTTCTACTGCGTGCCGCGGAGAGGGTTGGCTGAAAAACAGTAGTGCTATAGTGACTCGTGCGCCTCCATTTTGTATACTTTTGACAAATAATTTTTTTTACATACTTCATTATATACCGTATAAAACCTAAAAGCTCTTTTGACCATGTATTTGATTCCTTAAAAAAAAAATCCGAAGAAAGCGGTCGAAATTGGGCAGTTACAATGGTGCCCTCCCTTAAGGACACATTGTACATAAAAATATCAAGTACCTGGGGTGCTATTATAGGCACTTAATAAGTCTCGTAATTGTCATTGAGATCGAAATCGACTTGAGCAACATTACAATCAACTTTAGCAACATTATAATAAACTTGAACAACAAAGTGTTGTTCAAGTTTATTCCTCGCACCTGGCGCCCGCCACAGAAGGTCAAGCGGGCTCGCTGCGCACACATTTGAAACCTATTTTGGCCCGCTGTCAAAGTAGCCCCAAAAACTGTCAAAGTTACCCTGAATGTCAAAGTAGCCTCGTTTTACGGTACTGTACGTTCGTCACAAAAAAAATGGCGCTCAATTAAAACTGTCAGGTCATTTTGAGACACCCTTTATATCGTTAGTGAGATGCAGCATATCTACAGGCCTCTGTTACTGTAGATACATACCGCACGTCTCCTATGCGGTGCCGCGTTCTCCAAGCATTCTCTTAACAATAGTGCATACGTATCCTAACCTCATCTCTTTCGCCCTCCCCTCTCATTCTCGCCACTCGAACTATAATATCGCACTTGCAGATAGCATGCGAGATTATACAGATTACTTTATTCCGCTCTTTGCGAACGATAGAACATTAGAACGCAAAGTGTTCACACCCAACAATTGTACAACCCCTTGCTTATTCCATTATTCTCAGCCACAGTTCTACTCGTTTTCTTCGTCGTTATTATTGTATTATTGTCGTTGATGTCACTGGGAATAATAACAACGGCAATATTAATTGAAAGTGTCGGTCACAGAGATGATGGCAGTGCTGGATCTGAGTGCCCGTGCCCGGGAGGAGGTTAAGGGGTTAGACTACTGTGACGACTCGAAAATCAGGGTTATTTGGAGATATTCATTTTAAAGGAATAACTAGGATGAATGGAAATCGTTTGGACATTTATTTGTATGTACATTAACAAAGTTGTGTGGCGAATTTCATTTTAAAATGTTAATAATTAAAGAAGTTGCAAATAATCTCGTGAAGGAGCTTTGCACCTGAGAGGCTCAACGGTGTACTTGATTTTGGCCACCCGGTTGTTCTGAGACAAGAAAACGAGTTTTTTTGTTTCATAAAATAGATAGAATTGGCTGAGTGCTTTAATAATGAAAAAAAGACGTTTGATGTTTTTCGATTTTTCGAGCAAAAATTACATCAATATTGTTAACAACTAATGGAAAAAATGTTGAGCACAAAAAGGTCGGTCAATTCTAAATTCATTACTGTTACGCACATAAAAAACAGGGAAACCGGGAAAACTCGGGGAATTTCTTTCCTCCTGGAATAATCAGTAAAAAGTCAGGAAATTTTGAAACTTCTCTGGTATTCTTCCAGAATTTACTTTTCGCAAGAATTACGACAAATGAAAGCGACTTGAAAAACAAAACTGAAAAGTATAAAAATCCATATTTTTGTATATTTTTAATTTTTATATTATTCTCCATTGTATACAAACAAAAGTTATGTCAGTGCCAGACAATGAAAATTTGAAAAACATTAAACTAATTTACTCGAAAGCTCTATACTAATTTGCATTCGATTTGTCGATACACAACCACACAATTATTATTGTAAATAAGTGTTTTTATACTTTTTAAAATTATTTATTGGCACCGACATAAAAATGTCTGTTTATCATAAAGAATAGGTTCTGCATTCGCTTTTAATTTATTTTTCCAATTGTACTTTGTTTAATTTTCATTTTCACATTTAACTTTTGTATATATTCGATCTTGAAAAAAATATGTTCTCTATTTGCCCCCAATCTCCCTGGAATATTTGCAAAACCTGTGTGAAAAACCTGGAAAAGTCAGGGAATTTCTGATTCAATAATGCGTAACAACCATGAAACTACTATTAAGGGGGGATTGTCTTTTTTTTCGCAAAATTTACCGCTTTTTGGGAATTTTTTTGTGAAGAAAGTATACAACGGGAAACTTGTGAAACTTGGCATATAGTTTTATTGATCTGTTTACTACATACAAAAAATTTTTTAAACAATTTCATAAAAAAATCCGCCTCCCACCCCCCTCGACGCGCGATGGTCCTTTTTTGATGGTGTGCACGATTACAGCCTTCACATTCATCCTGCAACAAAAACCCAAAAAGCATTTTACTTTAGACACATATAGCTATCGTTCGATGAAGGGAAAAAAAAATTGACGATTTGGTGACGTTTTGAACTTGAAGTATCGATTTTTCGAAAAAAATTGATCGATTTTTTGTTATAAATAAAAAACTATTAAACGTATTGCTTTTTTGCTTCATCAAACGATAAAAGGATGTCAGCTGAGCATTCTGTCCAAATTTGAAGGCAATCGGTTGAATAGTTTTTGAGAAATCGTGCACACCATCAAAAAAGGACCATCGCGCGTCGAGGGGGGTGGGAGGCGGATTTTTTGATGAAATTGTTTAAAAATTTTTTTGTATGTAGTAAACAGATCAATAAAACTATATGCCAAGTTTCACAAGTTTTCCGTTGTATACTTTCTTCACAAAAAAATTCCCAAAAAGCTGTAAATTTTGCGAAAAAAAAGACAATCCCCCCTTAAAGTAATTATGTGTACCATATTTCAAATTAATCTGTTCATTATATGACGAGAAATCGTGTACACCTTTTTGAGAAACATAGCTTCGAGAGAAACGCGTTTAAAGTTTTACTAGCAGATCTATCGTTGTAATCATAAGTTTACCTTAAAGCTGCGATTCCTGCACAATATAATAGGCCTTTCTCTTCAGTTTCAGTTGCCTCAAGTGACGAACGAGTTTTTGTCATTTTCACACTAGCCTAACCTCTGAAGGCCATGTATCACACCCTTCGGCCACTTCACAATTTTCAACCCTAATTATCCCCCCATTATATCGTGTACTTGCAATATTGTTGCAAAAAAGCCCGATGGTTGACATTTCTCCAAGTTTTGAAAAAAAATGCACAGTTCGTAGTTACCGTAGGATGAATAGTGAATTACCAACTGATGAACCGAATTCATGCACATTTCAAGACCGTTAGGCTCTCGACGGTGAAATAATAACGATTTTGAGCGTTTTTTCAACTGTCTTAATGGAAACATTACGGACAAATTAGGATTTAGATTTTTTTCCTTACATCAAACTAGCAAAGTTGTACCACCAAAGTTCAAAATATCGACAATCCTGAAAATGTAGTTCATCAGTTTCTCGACTGGTGGCGATTCCGCGTGGCGAATGTGCACGTATCGCATGCATCACACACGGACTTGCAGCACCCGTCGCCTATTGGGCCTCTGGTCTTTGCTGTAGTGTGAGTAGCAGACGATTGCCGCGACATCTGGCGCTAGCTTGCGGCGGCTCGTATCGAAAAACTACGAATTCTGCAACAGCAATGATAATCATAATCGTCAACATAATTATTTATTATTATTATCAATATCTATTATTATTATTGCTATTGATGCGCAATAGTGATGATGAAAGTTCAAAATATTATAATCACTGAACCGACACTGATGGGTGGGCGGTCGGAGTTCGGCTCCGGCGGTACATCGAGTTACGCAGTGCTGTGCTTGGCCGATACTCGGAGCGGTGACCGCTTAGCCGTGAATCATTCGTGAACAGCGGCGCTTAATAAAAATGAGTCGTAATCAATTTTGTACTCAACGATAAACTGGAATAAAAAGTTTTGCGCAAATTTAGTAGGTTTAGACATTTGTTCATTTTCTCCGAAAAGTCGCGGCGATGAAAATTCTTCTACTGGTCACATTTTTCTAAGTTTTATTATTAATATTTTTTGAAACATTCGGTGACTCTGTTTTTATAGTCGTTGCGAAATCTTTAGATTTTTTACACGCGTGAGCAGTTTTAATCAGACATCTAGAATTATTTAGTGTATAAATTATTAGATAGAAATGTGGCCAGCGTGTCATCTCTATAAAACGCCGTATAAATGAGGCGATTTTGAGAGTCGTAATTTTTCTCTAAAAATTCGTTAACTTGGCTTGAAATTTTACCAGTATACTGGGATGTATTTTCACTTGATTATAGACGAAAATCAGTTAATTGTTAAATATTCGGCTCCGTGAAAGGAATACCTTGAGACGGCCGTGAACGCAATGGGAGTTAGGTTAGATTAGCGAAGTGCGGGTAGAGAGTGATAAGAAAGGGTTCAATTGGGAAGGGTAACACGTGCAAATCCACAAGGGTATAATTTGGAACTCAGAATCTGGAGATTATTATTATTACTGTTGATGCATAATAGTAATGATAAAAGTTGAACTTATTATTGTTACCAATATCGCTGCGACTTCAATAATGACTATGATTCTTATCTCTACCTTCCGTATATAATGTATTTTTACTCGGTGCTGAAGTTTGCATCGTCGGAACGGAAATCCTGCTTGATTTTCTCATTTCTTCATTTGCATTATTATCTAAAAACGTTTTTTTTCAGCTTTTAGTTATAAATTTCACATAAGTATTCTCAAAAACATTTCAGTGACTGTCGTAGCCCAAGTGGACCAAAAAAATACGGGTTATATAAAAAACGATATTTTTTCGTTGCTTTTCAACGTTGCAAACTTCAATACCACATTTTTACGAGCTTTTATTATGTTCCGTAATTTACATTCCAATCGTTATTACTTTTCCGATTCACTTTCGGCTAAACTGCACGGTTTTTGCCATCGATCACCTAGTCTTCCGGAATTACCATCTAAATCGGAATTTTTTGTTTTCTTTTTTCGTCGATATCTCCGTACTTGGAATCGAAACGGGGGCAGAGACCCAATTGAGTTTGGTATATCGAGAACGGTACTCCGAATACGAAAGTTCGATACGAACGTCGTTCGCGATCCGTACGAGACCGACGTACACCTACCGGTGAATTTCAGCTGTCAGCCTTGAAATAATTATAACCGAAGTAATTTTTGCAAAAGCGAGAAGTTGTTTAGCTCTCCTCCGGCCTATTCTTCTATTTCTCCCTTACTATTCACTCTTGTCTCCTTTTGCGGCAATTGAATTAAAACGTACCAAAGCTAAAGTGTAAAGGTCCAAGATTCGTCTGCATAGAGGCTTTCGTATCGGAGCTTTAACTTTCTCTTTCTCTCTCTCTCTCTCTCTCTCTCTCTCTCTCTCTCTCTTTCTCTCTCTCTCTCACTCTCTCTCTCTCTCTCTCTCTCTCTCTCTCTCTCTCTCTCTCTCTCTCTCTCTCTCTCTCTCTCTCCCTCTCTCTCTCTCTCTCTCTCTCTCTCTCTCTCTCTCTTTCTCTCTCTCTGCGTATCACCAATTGCCTCGTACACGACCGTTTCATATATAAATACAAATGCACACACACATATACGTGTATCTCGTACACAGCCTTTTCCCCCCTATATTCTGTTCGTCGGTACAAGTTCTCTTTGCTGGTCCTACACGCCTCTCTCTCTCTCCCTCCCTCCCTTCCTCTCTCTCTCTCTCTCTCTCTCTCTCTCTCTCTCTCTCTTTCTCTCGGTATGGTGTACTTGGTTCAATCTAACTCTTGTCCTCGAGATCTTGACTTTGTACTTGTAAACGGAAGTTAAGCGGCTCAAGTGCACGCCTCACGGTTATCCCGAGTTCGGAGCATACATATACATGTATCCATATATATATATATATATATGGACGTGTGTCTGTGTAAATGTACTCCCACCCACTGTCCGGGCGCGCACATACACGCACACACACATAAATATACATGTGAACTTGCTGGTGGGCTTTCGCGTTTACTACTTGAACGCTTGACCCATTTTCTCCAAATGTACAGACCCACTATATGCATGTATATGTACATTTATGTACGTATGTATGGAGAGACACACATATATCAGATTCTCGGTGGGGCACGGTTGATTTCTCTCTGCCCCATACATTCTGAACGATTTTCACAATTGCGAAAGTGCAAAGAAGCTCTTGGCTCGAAGGCTTTCGCGAGCGTTCACGGTAGACGAGTCTTCCGATCGAAAGGATCGGGCCTGATCTTGCTCGGATGAAGGAACGAAGCGCGATTGGAGAAAGCGCCGATGCTGTAATGTACTGCATGTACCTATCAAAATTTGAGTGAAAGAATATGTATGTTTTTTTCGTCTTATCGCCTTGGAGACATGTTGGAACGCAGCGCAGAACTTCCTCGCGGTTTTTGTTGGGTGGTCGTATATGCTTGAGAACAAATGTGGCGAGCGAAGGGGTTGATTAAGTTTCATTGCGATGCGGGGCACAGTGGAGAAAAAATTACTCTGGTTGACCAAAGCTGGGGGGAATGCCGAGAAATTTTTTGTTTGAAAAATGGAACCTAAAGTTGTTTTTAAGAATTTTTGATTTCGTCGAATTAGAATGCTCGGTATAAGGAAATATTGCAGTGGTTTATCGTCACACATTGTTTGTGGATCGCGGACCTGATCCATTAGATAATTAAGGGGCTATACCAGTGTGAACGCTGAAAATTTGGGTGATTTTCCGGAATTTTTGGGAAGATAAGTACTCAATTGAATGTTTCGGAAAATTAAGAATATATTTGGCTATATTTGACCTATATTACATGATTTTTTCATATAAAAATATTGAGATCCAAGCGACTTATGCGTCGCCTTAGGAGGCGCCAAAAAAAAAGTTCCTCCACTGCTGATATGATTCCGGCGGATTCAGTAGCTGAAACCGAAAAAGGAAAAAAAAATCGTTAAACTGGAAGGGATTTCCTGAACCTGGACGTAGGATTTTCGAGAAATATCGAAATCTAACAAAATGGCGTAGTTATGAAAAAGTCTGTTTTCTTGCCTATAAAATGGTCGTTTTTTTCAATACCAAATCGTCAATTATCATCCAACTAAAAATATCCTACTTCATTGTAGAGCAAATATATTCAAGAGTACTTAGTTCAAATTTCAAGTCAATCGGATAATTGCTCTTTGAGTTACAATGTCAGCAAATTTGACAAATCTCATTTCGAGAAAAACGCGTTTAAAGATTTAACTATCGATTTTTACAAGATGAAATGATAGATACGGCCTTGAAATTTTTACAGGATATTCTTGAAAGTATAAACTGTCAAAAAAGGCAACGAAAAAAAATCGATTTTTTGAAAGTGTCACACTGGTATAGCCCCTCAATAGTATTGAAGCCACGGTGACGCAGGATGGAGCACTTGCCCATCCTCTCTGCTCATGTAGTCAAGCGAAAAATATATGAAAATAAAATTACATGATTTCTATATTGAAATTTCAAAATTAGTACAAAATTAATACAGATTAGTATGAAACTAGGAGTAGATAATTTTAGTTTCGAGCGTTTCAAATAAAATCATTTCGAATCGGCTTTAAACTGTTCATCGGCTATGCATTTAAAAAAAAATTATATGTATGCACACCGATTACGACGCCGTGTTGGCTGGTTTGATTTGAATGATTGTTTCCTTGCTGTGCAGGGAAACAGACATTTCAAAATTAGTACAAAACTAATACAGAATAGTATTGAAACTACGAGTAGGTAATTTTACTTTCGAGCGTGCCTTGGAGGCTGTCGAAAACTCGATCGGTCCGCTGTATTCGAATTGATCGTAATCGATAGGACACAAGACGTGAAAATTAACCTGTTTTATTCCACTCTAAAATGGATGAGGCTCTTGGAAGTAAAATCGTTTGATAGTCACGAATTTTCAAGTCCCATTCTCGGCCAGCTCTTATTTAGCCCAGGAGATGGATTAAAAAAATATAAACGTGTCCCGGATAAAGAATTTGGCCCGATCGTGTTCTACCTGGAAAATTCGTAATCAGCGGATAATTTTACACGGACAGGGGTGTCGAGAACGCGATTGGACCGCTACGCTCGAATTGTTCGTAATCGATATGAGACAAGACGTTCTGACATTTCAAAATTAGTACAAAATGAATACAGAATAGCATTGAAACTACGAGTAGGTAATTTTACTTTCGAGGGTTTTAATTTAAACCATTTTAAACCAGCTTCAAACTGTTCGTCGGCTATGTATTTTTTAAATTCGTTATATGTATGTACACCGGCTACGCCGAGTTTGCTGGTCCGATTTGAATGGTTGTTTCTTTCCTGTGTAGGGAAACACAGCGATGTGGTTACATGAAAATGTTATGCAAATCGCCTACGTTTCCCAAAAACCCAAAAAAAGCCCAGGGTCAAGTCAATCGAAATTGCACAAATGGTTTGAGTGACAAACAAGTCAGTCAATAGAGTATTCCAATTTCATAGGCTAGATTTATATAAGTAAAGTCTAGTTGAGTAGTTCGGTAATTGGACTGCGGAGGTTTCATTAGGAACACGACAGTACTTGCTGGGTAATTCAACGAATAGCGTTACCTATGTATCTGAGTAAATTAATCTTGTAAAATTAAATAAACGAGTACCCAGAAATTGTAAAAACCATTACAACCAAACCGTGTATTCGGCGAAACTTTAACCCGAATGTTCAAATTTTACTGATTGTCCCGAAATATTGATTATTTTATTCTTAGGATTGTCAAAGTGTACATTTTAACGGCAAACAAAGTGAGCTCAGAGTTGCTATGCCAGGATAGGGAAAGACTGCAGACGAACAAAGCAGCCGCGAACATTTTGTAGGTACGGCATCCGGTTTCGACATGATTGAAGTTGATTACAGTTTTTAGAAAAATTATTTAATAAGCACTTCATATCGACGTTTCTCCCCCCCCCCCCCCCTCTCAGCAAGTCCTGGCCACGTCTCTGCGTGAACTTACGTTTTTTGCGAACGTAAACTTATGCGATGACAATTGTTGTCGAGAGCTCGCAATTGATGGAAGTTGGCGTCGTTGAAGCATAAGCTGAATTCTGAAGAAAAGAAAATGCCATTAATTATTATCGTAAATCTGTTGTTGTACATCTTGAATGTGGAGACTAAAAACGACCGAGTGGTCTAAAGCCTAAAAAAATTATTGCAATTAGAATTGTTGACGTCTATTGCCAACTATGCAAGCTCCACCATCGCAATTGTCGTTCGCATGACTCCATTATTCATTTGAGTGATTTATCAATCCTATATCTTAATCATTATCAACAGCCTTTTTCTTTGGTTATTGAAGTTGTCAATTTCTAACGAGAATACGTGAAAACGTGTGAGTGATTTTCACAGCCTAAATGGGCCCAAAAACGTTGAGCAGTTAAAAATAATTCATTTTCGTCGCATCCCAACGATGCAAACTTCAATGTCATTCGTTCCAGGGATCATCGAACGCTTCCACGTTCCGCGGTTCTTCGCTATCGTTGATCCTCACACACGAGCTTCACATGCTATTCTCCATCTCGATGATCATCTCCTATTTCTTCGTGACGAAGCTTCACAAATGGCAAAAAGAAATTTCCGTAGAACGACGGTACGTCGCCCATGAACGGTTTTTTCAATATGCGAAAAAAAAGAAGTGGAATCGTTTTTTTTTGTCCCGCGCTTTGCCTCGCAGCCGCCTCGTTGGGTTTGGAGACTTTCCAAAAAGCGTGGCTCTTCAGTTTCTAGGCGAACCTACAGTGTGCTCTGTTTCACTTGACCTTACACGAACACACCCACCTACACTTGCACACACACACACACACATGGTGAATGGATAGCGCATAATTCTCTCTCTCACTCTCCCTCTCTCGCTCTCGGTGCCTTTTCTGCCCGACGCGTTGCACGTGGTTCGCTTTTCCTTTGAGTTACTTTTTCTCAAAAGGTAGGGAAAGGGGTCTCTCGTTGAAATTGATCGAAACATCCCGCCTGGGGAACGAACGAACCGTACGGAGTTCGCCTATTCATGACCTCATCCCAAGCCGATCGCAGCTTTCTTGACATAAACCGCACATGCCTTACAATCGTCGGGAGTACGCTTCTTTTGAACTTTTGCGAACAGAAGTCCTCGGCGAATCGATCCGCCGTGCATTTTACCCACATACGCACTCCTACAATGATTGCACGTATACGATGATCCATGATAAAGAAAAGTAACTCGCTTCCGCTTGCATCATTGGCGACTTTGGCACTGGGCTGAAGGTCTTCCGGCTCGTTCAATTTTCACCGGTATCATTTATTCTCTTTTTCCCATCAAAATGGAGATCGGCTCCACGGAGCCACAGTATTAATTATTACGAATATCGGGACGTAAGAGGGACGTGATTGAGAGCAAGTACATATAGATGCCGTTTGATGAAGTTTAATGGGTTTCTAACAACGTGGCGGAATATTTAAAACGTTGCGCACCGGCTTATGGCTTAACTGTCAAACGAACTACTGCGTTTGCGCATATATATATGTACATAGGTAGGTGGAAACGGCCCGATGCCCAGTTTTAGAGTTTTCGAACAGTACTAACAATAGTCCGACTATATAGCTTGTGAATATGGGAGAGAGTGTATATGGGTCCAGTTGGCTCTCTGGCTCAGCATCTCTTGGAATATAACGAACAAGAAATGCTTGAAAAGAAATAAAATATGATGTGGAAGTTCAAATTTTCACTTCACAATTTTTCACGTCCCATAAATTTGCCTAAAAACTCGTCAGATAATTGTTAATAACAAATGAACTATGCAATATAAAAAAAATCCTACGTACTTCCATAGACAATGTATTTTTCAAGATATATTTAACGTTTAAAGTGAATCAGTTGAAAATTGTCTAAGTTATGTTTACGGCCAACTTAAAAGTTTATCACTTTAAAGAAATTATTGTATACAGTCACTGATATGTATGATGAACACCCTTTTTTGTAATCTCGATTTATTTTGTAGTTTTTCTGAAAAAAATCCCCATAAAGCCTATTTTTTCGGTCTCTAGAGTGGCCTAACCCCTTAAGAAGGCTGCTCAGGGTCTTTGCTGGACAGGCGGCAAAGGGGAAGGCATATAAAATAAATAAATGTCGGTTGATAAAGATGTGGAATGCATATAATTGGTTGTTTATAAATGTTACTAATCTTTTTTGTTTATTTACATCGCGAATAAGTCATTAATTAAGTTTAAATGTGGCAAACGCGAAATTTAGTTCTCAGTAACTGGTATCACTGAGCTCACAACAGAAACAAACGCCACAAATTTGTTTTTTTTTTGTTCGCCGAAAATGAAAAGATGGATGGGAAAAATGCAAACCGAAAAACAGTTTAATCGACGGTTGGAGCAAGTACAACCTGGAAAGCGGCAGAAAAAAGTAGTCGAGCCGGAAAATGAATGCGCGGTCGAGGGACGACCCGGAATTGATTTGAAGGTTATGTCGAAACACATGCACTGCAGCTGGTGTAAAGAATGATTCAAAATATTTAAATACTCTTTATGAAACCGCGGTAAGAAATTCATAGCAAGGCAGCAATAGTTCGTGCGTTTCAAATTTTGGCGCCTTTTCAAAATGCCCGACTTGACAGCAGCGTTGCCACGTGGACGTGTAGGGCGCTTTATCGTTTTACGCGAATCAGCTGGAATTTCCTGTTTTATTTCACGATTATCTCGATAACGAGATAGACAAAACGCTGTACTCTTCGTTGAAATTATTCGTAAAAATTTCAATATTTTTTTCCGCTTATTTCCGTTCAATTCGTACTATTTTTTTATTATATTGTGACAGTTGTATTCGAGTTCTCATGAAGCTTTTGCTATGTCGCCCGTGTATAAGAGCCTAACTTCAATAATTAACTGCTCAACAATCACGCAGACGAAGTACTTGGAATTTTAAACGGATTCGTAACACCTGTTCGCAAATATCCTCAATACATTTCAGCAAATTTCTGTTATTTCGCGTTAGCTGAGCAACCTCCTTAATTGTTTTTTTTTCTGATAGAGCTGTAAAATTCACATCAACGTTTCGCAAAAAAAGCTTTGGATAATGATAAAAATAAAGAAATGAAAAATGACCGAACAAAATTGTTGCATTCCAACGATGCAAAAGATACAAAAGAATGTATTGAAAATTCGCAAAAATCGTTGGCCCAACTTTAAAATTCTGCCAAAAATCGAAAAATAATCGGAGCTCCATGAATCAAACGGCGTTTTCTCGAGAAACCGATTACGAAGAGAACGCGTTTAAAGCGAGTTTCAAATCGAAAGAACAATTATATGAGCGGAATATTGAGTGCAAACAATTATTTTTGGCCAAGCTGCGAGAAAGACTGGGTTTCTAATATTTTTTTTTCTAATCCCCTATCGATGTATTTTGATCCCCTGAATACGAATTCACCATTTATTTTCTCTCTAACCCTCAATTTCTATTCGAAATCTCCAAATGTGTTTGGAAGGGGTTTTTCGCGGTTAACCAAGGTCACCGCGGGAGTTGCGAATCGGCGTGCAGTCTAGCTTCTCGTAGACTGATTTGCAAAAAAGTTCAAACATTTTTTCAGTTAGAACATGTATAGTTTCTATGTGACGGTAATTAAAATGAAGAAAACGCACATTTAAGAAAATGGCACGCAATTTATACAAAGAAATCAACATTTCACGCAACATTTCTGTAAAATGTTAATTAAAGAAGTAGGTTTTTTTAAATTTTTCAAAAACAATTCTCGTCAAGTAGAAGGTACCAATATTATCAATATTTCCACCAAGTTTCAACGCCCGCTCCGAATCCGAGCGGTGAGGCACAGCATTGACGGGCTGTAACGTTCGAAGTTTTTCGAATTTCGCTTTGAAACTTTGGGAAAATATTGCACATTTATAGTTCTATCGTTTAAAGAAGAAAAAAAAGAAATCGATTTTTCGACCGTTGTAAATGTATATCCCGCCCCAAAAAACGATTGTTATCGTTACGATGGTTCGCGTATGCGTTTCCGGCACATAGCCGGTGAAATGAAAGGAATGTACATTCGTATCGATCCGAGGTAAAGTTATCGTAGGGATGCGGGTGTGGAGCTCACGCGCGCGGTTCGCAACGTGGCCGGAAAATTGCGCTCAGATTTCTCCGCGTTCGTTGGACCGAAATTTTCGTTTGCCCCGAGGCCAAGCCAACGTATGACACGTGAAAAGTGGCAACCCGAGGCGGGCAATCTGCGCGCGTCAACGTCCCTTGCACACAGGCCGTGTATGAGGTTCTGCTCCGGGATTCGCTCTCGCGAGTCACATGGTCTTGCGACACCTCCGCAGCGCAAACTTTCCGGCCACAGCATTTCCACCCCCTATGTATAATCTCATCCTTTTGCAAACCCTTTCATACCCACCCCCTCCGCATCCTTTTCGGTTGTTCACTGCATTATCTTTTCACCGCTTTCAACGACCGCGTTTCAATACAACGACCTTTCTCCATCGCGTTGAAGTTTTCAATCCTTGTGATAAAACGGAAATACTTTTTGTTTTTGCCTCTTCATCGTGATCATTGTCCAACACCCTTTTTTCGCCGATGTAGCTCGTAGATCGCTAATAAGGATCGGAACGAAAAAATGTTTGCGAGATTTTTATAACCGAAGGCCGTTAGGGAGGGCGAGGGAGGCTCACCTGTAGGGGAGGAAAAAATTGTGGATTTTCATGACATGTTTTTTAAAGGAAATATTTATTCGCTATTTTAGACATTGAGGGTATGTTTTATCACTACTTTTCACTCATACTCAGAATATGAATAAAGAAAAAGTGAGAAATGTTAAAAATCGATGATATTGGAAAAATCGACGCTTGGAAACAAAAATTGGCGAAATAATGGCTACATTTCGCAATAAAAAATACTTTTTTTATTTTCAAAAACATTTAGGGTCATGTTTTAAATAATAAGGTTAGAAGGATTTATACCAAATTTTATCAAAGACAGCCGATTTGTGTTTTTCAGCTATACGCCACGTCATTTTTTGACATGCAGTTCAGAAGATCGTGCCATACCTTCGCCATTTTTAAAGATCAATAAAATTGAAAAAAAAACCATGTAACGGCCAAAAGTTAAATTTGATTTTGAACTTTAATTGAACAAATTCTTCTTATTCTAGAGGACAAATATTTTTTACGGAAAATTATTCTGTCTAAATTTAAATGCAGACCCTGCAGTGTAAAAAGTTGCAATTTTGAAACACATTATCACCCAATCTAAATAGTTGACTGTTCTGAAATTTCACTCAAACACGCATAATGATATGAACAATGTTTGGTTAAAATTTGAACAAAATCTATAGAAATCAAGATTGCGCGCTCGTACTACCTTAAGGGGTTAGGCCACAGTGACGGGTATAAAATTATGTGCGAATTTAACAATTTTTTTTCGTAAGAAAATGTGATTCACTCATAAAAAATTAATTACACATCTAGTATGTCTCAGTATGAATATGAGAACTACGAATAGTCTCAGTATCAATATCAAGCTGTTAGAATTATTTTTTTCGATGTACAAAATGGCCGACTACTAATATTTTCTTTTATTTTTTTTTAGTCGCTTCGCGGTGTGACTTTCAGCACCCACAATTTTTTACCTAGAACAAAAAACAAACATTCTCGTCAATCTACATTAGAATACCTAGAGAAGTACGTACGGAATTTAAAAAATATTGTTTTATTCAAAAGTTGTAGGTATTTGAACTCAAGAAATGAATTTTCAGTGAAAAATGTCATTATAACTGCTCATAAATTGCTCATAAAATGGAAAGTTTTCGATTAATCAGAAATTCCGTACGTACTTCTCTTCGAAATGCAATTAGAAACATAACTTTTAAATTTGAAGTAAATCGAGTGAAAATTGTTGAAGTTATTTGTCACGCCAATTGGATAAAAGCTGTTTCGAGAAGTTTCGAGTAGTCGACCATTTTGTACATCGAAAAAAAAAAAAATTCCAACAGCTTGATATTCATACTAAATAGATGTGTAATTAATTTTATAAATGAATCACTTTTTCATACGAAAAAATTGTTAAATCGCACATGATTCTATATCCGTTACTGTGGCCTGAGGCCTTAACAATTTCAAACACACTTTATTACGATCCCTAACTATAAGAATATGAAGAAAAAAAAACCATTGTTTTACCAGACACACTAGAATACAGCCTTAAAAAAAGAGTTTGACCATTGCGCTCAAACGATGCAAACTTCAACTTTAACGACGTCAAGTGCTCATGTCGAAAATGTCATGGTCGCCATTGATTGCGCTCCAACGACCGTAAAGCCTATGTGATTCGAATTCACTTTCTCGTTTTGTTTGGGCGGTGCAATAACAACGGGACACGCTGTACACACATACACATGGATATGGCGTGTGTATAGACTACGTACGTATATAAGGGAAAACGCGATGATTGCCGCGATTGCGTTGATGGAAGATTAATGCGCGATGAACGCTCCCAATGTGGAACGCTCGAGTACAGTCCGGAAACTGCGTGTTTCCATTCTCACATTCCCGTACTGACGAAGTTATCTTTTCATCCGTGTCTCGCCTCCAATACAATAGAAAGCTCCGGTAGCGTACGGCTGATCTCTGCTGAAAGATCGTCCGTCGAAATTTTTCCCGTCTGAACCCCATGGAAATGTACTTTATTCGGGTTCGGGTTAGGGGGGGTTAAAGGATTGTCTGCAAAATCATGTTGTCGCACAATCAGAAGAGATGAAGTACTCTTTTGATTTCGGGGACGTTAAGCTTCCATTGTTGGAATGCAACGATTTTGTATTAATTTTGGATCCACTTTTTTTTATCATTGTTCAAAAACGTTTTCTTTCTTTTTCGATAATTGTCGTCGTAAAACTACAATAGGAATGTACAAAAACGTTTAACTGATTTTCACAGCCTAAATCTACCAAAAAGGTTTGAGCAATTAAAACGAATTAAGAATCGTTGAATTTCAACGATGCAAATGTCAACGTCCTTAATACGTATGTTCAGGTACACGACGATATATGTGAGGGCGAACTGCCATTATCGAATGCATTCATAGACGATCAATCAATAGAAATTGATTCGACATGCAGTAAACAAAAATAATTGCCTTCCATTCTTTTGCCTGATATTATTATTACTATAAGATTTCAAGGTGCAGGCCTGATTTAGAACATGAAAAATGGAAACACTTTCCGGGATCCAGTAAATAGATTTATCATTATTTACAAGATTTATTATTATTATACATAGACGAATGATTGGGCATTAATTCGACGGGATCGGCCTTCCTTCGATAACTACGAGTGGCCCTTTCTGCATGCATTTTTCCGTAGAGTCCGATTGCTAACAATTTCCTTTTTTTGAGATGATTTTGGAGTTTGCATTGTTGGAACGCAACGAAAATGGTTTATTTTTTCAATGTTCAAATTTCTCATGGCATATGTTAGCCACGAAAATCCCTCTACAATATTTTTAAGTTGCTCGTTTAGAAATCTATAATCTAAATCTGCAAAAAAATGTTTTAAAATAAGAAAATGATAAAACAAAAATATAAGGAAGAATTTTCGTTGCTTTCCAACGATGCAAACTTCAATACCAATTCTATTTACCATTCTCTAAAATACCGTTCGCGTATTGAACTAGTCAATTTCTCGTAAAAACATTTTCTAAAAGCGTTGGAATAATTTCAATAGCCAGAATCTGCCGAAAACAATTTAAGCAATAAAACTTTAGATTTTGAGCCTTTCGTCTACACGCTGGGTCATTTTGACCCTATTTTTTCTTCAACTGACTGTATCACAAAACGGGGTAATCTGTTCGGCTTCAGTGTGGCGCTCGGATGTTCCCCCACTCCTACTCTATAGATGGACACTGGGCCCCCATCCTACATCCTGTCCGTGTACTGAAGACAGCTGTCGAAAAAGGACCGGGCGTCGAATCGACCCCGTTTATGCAGTAGTGCGGTGAAAGTGAAAACATTTTTTTTTGTGAAATTTCGTGTTTTATTACTACATGTTAGTTACGATAGAAAATGATCATAGATATTTTTCATTTCGCGCTACTATAGTGAATTATGTATTTTGAATGCCGATCGAAAAACTGAAAACAAGTGTCCGTTATGCAGGAAGACTATGTACAATGAGCACCGAATGTACTTATGCGTCATTCGCGGTAAATGTGAATAATAATAAGTCATTGAAGTAAAAAAAATACGGAATATATACGTTTTCAACAATTAAGGCCTTAGGCCACAGTAACGGGTATAAAATCATGTGCGAATTGAACAATTTTTTTTCGTATGAAAAAGTGATTCACTCATAAAATTAATTACACATCTATTTAGTATGAATATCAAGCTGTTAGAAATATTATTTTTTTTCGATGTACACAATGGCCGACTACTAATGTTTTCTTTTGTTATCTTTTTTTTAGTTTTATTCAAAAGTTGTAGGTATTTGAACTTAAGAAATGAATTTTCAGTGAAAAATTTCGTTATAAATGCTCATAAATTGCTTATAAAATGAAAAGGTTTTGATTAATCAGAAATTCCATACGTTCTTCTCTGCGAAATGAAATTAGGAACATAACTTTCAAATTTGCAGTGAATCGAGTGAAAATTGTTGAAGTTATTTGTCACGCAAATTGGAAAAAAGCCGTTTCGAAAAGTTTCAATTAGGCCATTTTGTACATCGAACATAAATATATATTTTTTCTAACAGCTTGATATTCATACTAAATAGATGTGTAATTAATTTTATGAGTGAATCACTTTTTCATACGAAAAAAAATTGTTAAATTCGCACATGATTTTATACCCGTTGCTGTGGCCTAAGGCCTTAATCTGCCGAAGTTGTCGATTTTTTTCCATTTTTCACTGTCCCGAAAATGCTCAAATTCAAATCTCCGAATAAACATACTTTTTGGAAAGCCGGTCGACATTGTCTTTTTTCGTATTTTCAACCATTCCTCTTTAAAAACCTCAAAGGACTGTTTTGTTTATATTTAAAAAAAACAATTACGATCTTTTTCGTGCAACTACGTATTTTTCAACGCATCTCCCACTTTGCACGAATGTTTCGGCACTTAATTTTTGCTTTTCTAAAAAAATAAATTTTGGGCCACAGAATAAGGATCATTGATTACAAAAAAGTCTCTACAAAAAAAATTCACATTTACCGAAATTCAACGATCTGACAAACGTCTGGGGTCGGATGGACCCCAGACTAAAAGTTAATCAACATCGTGGTACAAAAAGAAAAAGTCCGGAGCGCCACGGGTCTATCGTCAGTTCGGAATTTGGGTTAGTGTGACTGGACTCTTTCGTCGCTACACCTGGTCTCGCGATGCCTCGCTCGCTCGCTGTACGTTTTTTTATGAAAAAAAATGTTCTTCCTTCCAATTCTCATCCTTCTGCCGAATTATGCGACTTCCGATCGCGCCACGCGGCGACGTCTCACCGTTTACGCAAACACGCACGCACGTACGTGCAGGCTGTTGCGTACGAGTGAAAGGGGTTTTGTCCAAAAATACGTGTATACCCATCGCGATTCACCGCCGGCATAAATCGCGTTCTGCGCCAGTATGGTATCTCGGCCGTGTAATTACGGGGTCCACTGCGGCGTCTCGCTTCGAGTAATTGGCAATACACGAGATTCCCGCGCGTCTGAAGACGCTCAGCAAGAGGGACAGGGTGGAATGAGAAAGGGAAAAAGTGACATACGAAAAAGTGCTTATTGGAAGTCAGTACTTTTTCGGTCTTCAGAATCAACAAAAAAATAAAACATATGGCTTCAGATGAATTTCAATTCGGGTGAGATGTATATGCAGACCGAAAAAGTAGTCTTCTGACTTCCAAACTGTCGAATAATCGTCCCTGAAATTGAAATTTCACAACACCAAAAATTAGTCAATATCGGAAGCACAAGGCGAACAATGCACAAAACAGGTCGAAAACGTATCTAATTTTTTTCAGAATTTATACAACGGTTCGAAAGGACTTTTAGATTTTTGTAGCCGCAGGAGGGCGCACGGGGCAGGGGAAAAACTTAGGTGTTCTTTTACACCAGGAGCGAGATTTTCCACGATGCTGAAGTTTGCATCGTTGGACTGCAACGAATTTAATTTCTTTTGGCAGATTTTGCCTACAAAAATCCTTTAACCGTTTTGAAGATATTTAGTTAGCGATTTACATTATAAATCTATAAAAAAGATCGCCGATAATAATAAAAATATGGAAAATCAAATTCAAAACGAAACTTTCGTTGCTTCCCAACGTTGCAAACTTCAAGATCATAGATTTTCCACTATGGGGATCTATAATCAATGATGGCGAGGGACAAAGTTGTCTGACAAAAAAACATTGGGGAGTCAAAGTCGTTCAAGGTCATTCAAGGTTACCTGTTAAAATGAAATACAAATCTAAATATCTCACATATTTAAATTTTTATCATCGATACTGATCTTGAATGACCTTGAACGACTTTGACCCCCTAATGTTTTTTATGCGGCTTGAGGTGCTTCACAAGATGGTTGAAAAAAAATGTACCATTACATTTAAGAAAGTGGAGGCGACTTTCACTGAGCGTCAGCGCCTCCAACGAAGTAAAAAAAAATGGTCGCATTTGATGGCCCCTTTCACACCGTACAACTTTCGTCTGAAACATTTTTTTTTGTGGCGTCGATAATTACCGAGTTATTTCGGGTGACAGAGATAAGAGGGACACCCTGTATATACGGGGTTGCCCGAAAAGTGTCGTCCGAAAGGAAAATCTAGATGCCTTCTATCAATACCTTTCATGTCACCCCCGTGTTTGATCTGCGATCTCTTTTCGTTTTCGATGATAGAGCATTTTTTAATCTTTCTCTCGAGTTTTCCAGTACTATAGGTTCTTATTTTTTTCTCTTTTTTTAGTACTTTCCGCTTAGAAGTTTCTAAAAGCAATTAGGAGTGATTTAAAACAGTACAAGTATTTTTTTTTGTTTAAATCTGAACTTCAGAGAATAAAGCACCAATAGATGCCTGCTCTGAACCACCTTTCTCTCTCTTTTTTTTACCTCTGAACAAAATTATTCAACGGTATTATGTAATAATTTATAGTTGTACATATTGTCAAAAAAAAATCTGTACTTTACCGACTGATCCAATCAAACCTATTTTTTAATCTTTTGATCAATATCTAAGGCATTGACGTTAGTCATTAGTTGGTCATTTATGTATTGCTTAACAGTGCACTTCTTAACGATAACACAATATAGAAAAAATCGCGAGGAAGATACATACACAAAGGAGTAAAATAAAAATTCTTTACAACTAAAACGAATCGTAGAAGATACAAAAAATGTTTGACTCGTTTGCGTAGATCAAATCTCCCAAAACTAAGTTTGAACAAAAAAAGAAACATTCTTTGTAAGGCATTGCAACGATGCAAACTTTAAACGCATTAAAATTTTTTCATACAGGCTCCGAATAAACGAAGCAATGATGCATCTCATTTTTGTGCACATGTCAACGTCATACATAGTCGCGAAAAACTACACACGTATTTCTTCTCACAACGTTCACGCGATCGTATTCCGACATATACACATTTTTTTTTACAAAGAGTGTTTGTCCAGTCGTTGGTTTGCCGCGTAATTCTTCGTACCTATAAATATACGGTCTCTTTTGAGCGCATACGTTTCTACCAGCACCAAAATTACAGGCTAGAAGACACGAGTCAACTTTATAATCGGCGGGGGATACCTTTCGGGTCTTTTTTCCCTTCTAATTTGTGTTATTGTTGTTTTTTTTTGTACGTTCGTTTTTGTTTTTTCTTTTCCGTTGTTCCCTCGTGAAAAGTCAGGAAACCGGTCGTACGTATGATACGAGAATCGGGACTTTTCAGCCGTAAATTTATCGTAAAATCGATGCGCGTTTGTGTGCGTGCCACTTTGGCTGTCACACATTAGAGTGGAACACTGCCGGAAGGTTTCGAGAGCCCGCCGGCAATATATGTATGTGTGTGTGTGTGTGTGTGTGTGTGTTTGTGTGTGTGTTTATTAAGAGGACAAAAGCGAGAAAGCCATAGTTGAAATCCGAAATATATACTCGTTAGATAGGTATATACAGGGTGTTAGGAAGCTCGATGCAAAATCTTAAGGGGGTGATAGGTCACCTCGATAGGAGTATATCTGCCTAGGTTACTTTAGTCCAGAGTCTAAGGATTTTGAGTTATCATCGTAAGTATGATATTTTTGGATAATTTCCCAAAATTAGGTACCAACTCGATTACCTCTTATGTTCATGCTTTTTTTTTTTTAATATCATTAACATAAGCGGTATTTTTATTTTTTGACAAGTTTATAATTATTTAACACGTCCCATTGAGTTAGTGGTGTGGATACAGATGATTGTATTGGTGTTTGTCGATTGAATACACATTAAGCTAAGACGCAAATAAGTTTATAGTTGCCAATTATTGTCTGTTTCAACATTATGAACGAGTTAGTACCTAATTTTGGGAAATTTTCCAAAAAAAATCATACTTACCACGATAACTCGAAATCCTTAGACTTTGGACTAAGGGAACCTAGGTTAGATATGTTCCTAATAAAGTGACCTATCACCCCCTTAAGGCTTTGCATCGACCTTCCTAACACCCTGTGTATATATATATGCAGCGAGTGGCCCAAAGGTCGTGGAACAAACGAAGTAGGGCAGTAGCCAACATCATGTCCGACCAAAAAAGTTATATACGGGTTGGTCTATTTCTCAACGATACCAAAGTTATTTTTTTTAATATGAAAAATCGCTTTCCACCTGTACAAACAAAAGCATCAATTTTCTTAAATCTACTTACATAGGCGGGTTTAAAAAATCTAACTGTAGCATGATATTGTGGCTTTTGCATGAAAATGTAGTCTCCATCATTGTCATAATGAGTTCTTAGAATAAAATCAACTTGCAATCACTTTTTGGTTTATAATTTCTTTCCCTAGGTTTTTATCATTGATTGAGAGAAAAAAATGTTCCACCGAAACTCGTCCTTGTGGTGGCAAATTACTCCACCTTATGAGGATTCTTAAAAGGTACAACTTATACCTAGCCCTCGGCAGTGTTTATTAACGATTTTTCTTCACTGCAAGACAGTGCTTTGGTAGAAAATCGAATTTTGCTCGAAACAAATTTGAGCTGTTAATCTACATTCACAACGCATTATTCGAATGCAGAAAATCTATGGCGATAACGAAGAAGTTTCCGTTCCATTTGTTTTATGCCCAAACACTACTTCGCAGTGAAGGAAAAGAAGATTTAAAGAAACTTTCGAGGGTCAGAGCTATGAGTTGTACCTTTTTAGAATCCTCATAATGTCGACCAATTTTCCTACTACAGGGGAAAGTTTCGGTACATTTTTTTTCAATCGACGATGAAAACCTAGGGATAAAATAATGCAAAAAGTTATTTTATTCTAAGAACTCATGATGACAATTATTAAAATTACACTGTGATGCAAAAGCCACATCAGGCGACATCTTAAAAAAAATTATTATTATATGGTAATTTACATTTGGTAAATGGTAAAAACCGCGATTTTTCAAAAATATTTTTTAAAAGTCATAACTTTGAAATCGTTGAGAAACGGACCAACATGTATATAACCTTTTTGGTTGGAAATGATCCTGGCTACCACCCCACTTCGTTTGACCCACGACTTTTGGGCCACCCTATATATATATATATATATATATATATATATATATATATATATATATATATATATATATATACTCGTTAGATATGTAAAAGCGATCGCGGCCACCGTCGTCGTACATAATTTACTCACGTTCGAGTTATCGGTATGGCTCACTTTCTACTCCTCTCCTCTCCTCTCTCTCTCTCTTTCGATATATATATATGTATGGTGTGCGTGTGTTTAATATAATGAATAAACACGTACGTACGACCCGTCCCATAATACGCGAGAGCACTGTTCTCTCGTCTCGTCTAGCTTCTCTCTTTCGCCTTCATATTACACCAGACAATCGTGGACAAACACGTGGTCTCTCATTGAAAATCCTCCACACATATAGTTACTTGGATCACGATTATAATAATGTGTTCACAATAACGTTGCTCTCGGAAAATCTAATTGCGTTTGCGGTGTCCATTTCAATGCACAAACACGCACTCGTACGCCTTCGTCTCTGTCGCAGCCACGTGAGAGTCGCGAATGAGGGTGAGACTGAAAAAGAAAATCGAAATTCTATCAAAAGGATTATATAGGCTGTCTCAAAAAGACCTGACATTTAAATTTATTAATAAAACGTATTGCTTATTTGAAAAGTACGACTATTTTAATTGTAATACAAGGTACAAACATGGAGGTTATGTTTGGAACACAATATCTGACAAATGGCCACCTCGTCCCTGTTTGCAAACGTTCGGTCTTTTGACGAAATGTTCAATAACATTTTGGCATAATTGCGGACTAATTTCATGAATGGTTCGTCCAATTGCTTCCTTGAGCTCCGGAATAGCCTGTGGATCATTGGCATACACTTTTCCTTTCAGAAAACCCCAAAGAAAGAAGTCCAATGGCGTCAAATCGCAAGATATTGGTGGTCAATTCACATCGCCGCGGCACGAGATAACACGACCATGAAACTTCGTCTGCAGTAACCATGCAGTAACAATGCAGCAAATAACAATTTCTATGCGTTGCTCGATCGTGTAATTCTCCATGATTAAACCTCAAGACTTCCCGATGCCAGATGTCAAAGATTTGTACTCTATGTTCGTCACTAAAAAATGGCGCGCAATTTAAAATACCCGGTCATTTTGAGATACCCTTTATATACATAGATCACGTGGTTGGCGAGTTAAAAACTGGCTGGAAATGCGCCTGAGAATGAAAATCTTCTCCCCTCGTTCTTCTTACATTTTCCATTTGAGGATCGCAAATATATCATGATGCTAAAGTTCGCATCATTGAGATGCAACGAAAATGAATTCTTCTTAATTGTTCAATTGTTTTTTGGCTGATTCACGCTGTGAACATCTGTTAAACGTATGTACGTATTGTCGTTAGAGATTGCCAACCGCAATTTGCAAAAAAGGCTTTGAATAATGATGAAAATAAAGAAATGAAAAATGATAGAAAAAAATCGTTGCGTTCCAACGATGCAAACTTTAACGTCACAACATATATAAATATAAGTGATCGT
Organism: Ophion ellenae; assembly: GCA_963210295.1. Classification (NCBI taxonomy): domain Eukaryota; kingdom Metazoa; phylum Arthropoda; class Insecta; order Hymenoptera; family Ichneumonidae; genus Ophion; species Ophion ellenae. The sequence goes on along the minus strand of OY723389.1, from coordinate 34,916,912 downwards.
ATACGTACGTTGCGTTTTCGAGCGTGGAGAAAGTTTTTTTGGGCACTATATGGAGCACGAGACACCGTGACTTTTCCTTTCTTGTGTGGTTTTTTTTTTAACTCGCGACATCAAAGCTTTTCCCGTCGAGTGCGCGATCGCGCCGCTGGACTTGCACCTGTATACATACGCGTTTTTATATTCCACGAACGTATCAACTGCACGGGGATTACTTTCGTTTTTGTTTGCCTTACATACATGCCGCAGTTACTTACATCTATCCCCATATATGTGAGCATACATGTTCACAATACGTATGCGAGCGCAATTCCGTGTATCATTTATTAGCGGTATACGCGCGCATGTACATACGCGCGCATAATTAATATGTAGTTGCGGTGAGGCCAACATTAACGCGAAATTCTCAGAACATATATAATAACTCTCGCTGATCATCGTTTCATCTTGTTACCGCGCTTTGCACGTTGGAAACCTTGGCCTTGGTTTCGCTAATTCGGTTCGATCACTGCCCCCCCCCCCTCTCTCTCTTCCTCTCTCTCTCTCTCTCTTCCTCTCTCCGCGAGTCTTTCTTGCTCCTCGTGTACTAATGATACTCCCGTGGGGCGACCTCGAAATTCCTTGCAATCGTTGGATATCCGCACGCGAAGCCACGCGAGTGCGATCCTAGAGAACGAATTGCTATGTTTATTTACGATATCGTTCGCATAAATATCGTTTCAATAATTGTTTTCTCCAGGGTAACGTTTCAAGCTCCCAAAAACATCGCTCAATACTTTTTCCTTTCTTTGTTTGGTGATTTTTCAGAACGTTGAAGTTGACATCGTTGGAGTTCAACGGAATTTAATTTTCTTCAATCGCTCACATTTTTCTACCGATCCGGGCTACGAAAGTTAGTCGTATTTTTTTCGCCTCCATTTTTGGAGATCTACGATCGTAATCTAGGGGGGAAAAAATTGAATGCTACTGAAAATGGAGAAATCAAGTAATAAACAAGAATTTCACGTTGTATTCCAACGATGCAAACTTCAACGACGTGACGCTGAAAGATTTTTATACTCAAATTTCGTTTGGTGAATTTTAGCTACTAATGCCGCGAATATTTTTTAAAGATTTTTATTTAGCGATCTAGAACCTGATTCGGCGAAATACGATTTTGGATAATAAAGAAAATGGAGAATTTAAGAGAATTCAAAATGACCTGACATTTGAAACAGCGCGCCATTTTTTTTTTGTGGCGAACGTAGAGTACTAATCTTCAACAAAGGGCATCAGGAAGTATTGAGGTTTAGTCATGGAGAATTACACGAGCGAGCGAAACACGGAAATTCTGAAAGTTCACTACAAATGCAAGCCGAAATAATACAGTTATTGCAGACGAAGTTTCATGGTCGTGTTATCTCGCGCCGCGACGATGTGAATTGACCACCAAGATCGTGCGATTTGACGCCATTGTACTTCTTTCTTTGGGGGTTTTCCGGAAGGAAAAGTGTATGTCCACAGACCATTCCTGAGCTCAAGGAGGCAATTGGACGCACCATTAATGAAATTATATAGTTCGCAATTATGCCAAAATGTTATTACAAATTTCGTCAAAAGAGTGAACGTTTGAACTTATATTGAAATAAAAATATTCGTACTTTTCAAATAAATAATACGTTTTATTAATAAATAAAAATGTCAGGTCATTTTGAGACGCCCTTTAGTTAAGATCGATCTTAATTGTATTACCGTGAGCAAGACTCATAACAGCGAATGCGTTCGTTTTCCTGATTGCGAAGTATTCAGGCATTGGAGGAAAGTTCATACTTTGGATGGACCAGCCCGTAAACTTTTGTCGATAAAATGTGATAATCAAAGTACGGCGTGCAATTGTGCGCATACATAAGAGGCACATACACATATGTCTCCATAAAAAATACCGTGCACATGATTTCATCACTATCCTGTGGCAAGTCTATCACATTCGTGATAGACGAGTGAATTTGGTGGTGTCGAAACTTGCATCATTGGAGTGCAACGATAATTCTTTATATTTTTATTTCCCTTCTTTCATGAGTCTACAAAATCTTTCTTGCAGATTTAGATCATACCTTTCTAAACAAGCAATTAAAAAAATTATTGCGGAATTTTGGCCGATAAGATATGCCGAAAGAAATTTGAGCAATTAAAAAAAAAGAGTCATTTCCGTGGCATTCCAATGATCAATCTCATGAAATTTTAGTGTGTTCAAGATCCAATCGATTCTGAATTGATCGTGATTTGCGACGTATACAACGGCATATATATATGGTGGTGAAGTTTGCAGCGTTGGAATGCAACGAAAATCCTTCTTTATTTTTTTAATTCCTTCATTTTCATTACTATCTAAACCCTTCTTTTGCAGTTTTAGGTTGTGGATCCCAAATAAACATCTTCAAAAATAATTCAATTACATTCGGAGCCTGAATGTGCCGAGAGAAGATTGGGCAATACGAAACAAATATAACTTCGTTGCATTCCAACGATGCAAACTCCAATACCATATATATACATATATATATCGTCCCATGATGTTGAAGTTGGCATAGTTGGAATTGGACGTTTTCTATTATTTTACCTTTCCCCATTTTTATTGTTACCTAAAATCATTTTCGATAGATTTAGGTTGTAGGTCACTAATGAGAATTTTGAAAAACGTTTGCCGTAGCTTTTTTCTGTCATAGAAAATTGTCAATTAGAAAATGATTGTTTTCGTTGCGTTTCAATAATGGAAACTTCAACATCATATCCTCCCTCTATTAACCCTGCGGAGAGTGACCGGAATACTTTTTCCCCGTGTGCCTTCGAGGGTTCTCCCTTCGCGTCTTCCGATATAAAAGAGTCTCGTTCGTCATCGTTGTGTCTATGTGCCGTTTTTTCGAGCATACACCCCAGCGATTTTGGGCAAAAAAGTCCCTTTCCCGGTTCACCCTTATTCGGTTCATTGGAACGACACACATACATACATATAGATCGGGCGAATGTGCAGAAAAACGTTCATCTGCGATGTACGGTGACCTTTTATTCAAAAACACGTTTCTCTCATTGAAATAAAAAAACGAAATATCTTCACGTATGCACACACATTTACGTTTTTTTGTATGTGGATATGGCTGTGTGTGGCTCTGTGTATGTGAAGTTTTGTTCGACGAAAACGAGTCTTTTGTCGACCCGCCTTTGCTCGTTTCCTGTCTCGGATAATTAAGCTGATTATTATCAAGAACGGGAGAGAAAGAGAGACAGATCGGGGCTCGAGTTTCTGTCGCACGCTGCCCCGCAATAATGAAAGTGGAAGTAACGCAAGAAGTTGTAGGTGCATTAGTGTCAGTTAGCACACTATCGTACACCCCCCCCCCCCCCCTCCTTAGGGTACCGCCGCCTCGCTTTTAAGCAGTACGTACTAGCAAACAAAAACTTCTTTGTCGTTTCATTGGAAGTATACTTTCGCGTTTTGGTTGATTGTTAAATGTCACACATGAACGAAGAATTCATCGTTTCAACGTTGCGGTCATCGTCGCAACGCAGTTCTTCGAGTTCACAAATGTTTGCCAAGTTTTCGATGCTTCCCTGTCAATATATATAGGGGAAGTAGGGGCGAGATCATAACGCTGAGGTCATGTTCAATTAAAACAATACATATCTGAGTCAGTCAACTTTAATTATTATTTTGAACTGATCTTTATTTATTAATCTTTTAATTTTGGAAGCAAAGAAATCAGTTTTTCTGATTTTTCCCGTACAATATATATTTTTAATTAAAGAATCCGGTGGACTTTTTCCCTGACCCCCGCAAATTCGATTTTTTTTATCTCATTCGATTGACTCTAAAAGACGACCTAATTTTTTAAATCATTTTTCGAAAAAACCCTTAGTGAAAAATAATTCTGCGAAAAAAAACGCCCTGATTTAAAAATCTGAAAAATTCCCAAAAATGTGTCATTATATGTAAAAATTTTCAAACTATCACCCGCAGTGGACGTTTGATTTTTTCTGTGCTTTCTGAGCGATTAACGTTGAGAAAAATCTGAAAAATTGACGGCTAACTGTTCAAGGTCCATGATTGTGATTTGGATATTCAAAAACGGTCCAAAAAATTCACTGTGGGTATCAAAATATTTAAGTATCCGCCCGAAGTAAGCGGTTCTTGAGTTTTTTCGGATTTTTGGTAACGTTGATCACTCAGAAAGCACAGAAAAAAATAATTCTTCCACTGCAGGTGATAGCTTGAAAATGTTTACATATAATCACGCATTTTTGGGATTTTTTTCAGATTTTTAAATCGAGGCGTTTTTTCGGAGAACTTTTTTTTGTTTACTAAGGGTTGTTTCGAAAAATGGAGAAAAAAATCAGGGTGTCTTATAGAGTCAATGGAATCAGATTTTAAAAAATCGAATTGGCGGGGGTCAGGGAAAAAGTCCACCGGATCCACGTGGAATACCTCATATATATATGCGTATATTTTGCGTAGTATTATCGCGTGCCTCGGGCCATACTTCCGCGATGGCTGATCCAATTCGCATCGAGGGGCGCAGTCCGTATTGTTGATTAATTTGACAGATGCACCAATTGCGTCGGCACAACGCTGTTGCACTCAGGACAGGGGGATGATATTGAAGTTTGCCTTGTTGGAATGCAACAAAAAGGTTTTTTTATATTTATTTTTATTTATTTTCATTATTATTCCAAATACTTTTCAGAAAATTTCCATCTTCCAGTCAGCGTGTTAAAAAATGACTGCGGGATTTTCTTAGCTAAAATCTGTAAAAAGGGGAACTTGAGTAATTGAAAATATATTCCTTTCCATTGCATTCCAACGATGCAAACTTCGATCTTATATAAACAAAACTTGTGGTAAGATTTAAGGGGAAGGTCTGAATATGTCTTTGTTCACTATGAATAACACAAGAATTCAGGTCATACTTTTTAAAACATTTAAAACCCCGCAGACTGGACCGTCGCAGGCGCAATTATCGTTTTACATTGGACCAGTGTATATGCACATTTGCAGTTTTCGCGTCTCCGAACGATGCCTACAGTCTGGAGAGAATGAGTCTCTCCTCTCTCTCTCTCTCTCTCTCTCTCTCTCTCTCACTCTTTCTCTCTCTGTTCTATTGGATCTACTTTCCCTCTCTCTATCTTTTTCTTACTTGGCCTCAAACGTGACACTTGAACGCTCTCGCGTTCGTTCGCGCCTTATAGAAAGTTTATCAAACGCCGTTTTTAGGTCAGTGTATGTATATATTTATATATACACATGCACACATATATGTAGATCGAAAGAAGAGCGGCCATATCGAGGCCTCTCTTTGGCCGATCGCCGATTAGAGACACTTTCGTGGGCACGTATAGCTGGTCGCTCGGCAGATGAATTTTCGTTTAATTATATGTTTATCTGGCACAGTCGTTGTGCCAGAAATCACACCTATTGGAAATCTTGGGCAAAAAAGAGTAACGGTGACTTTCGGGCAAAAGTTGAAATTTCTATTGACAACATTCTATTGAAATGTTCTATTGAGAAAGATTAATTTCATGTCGAGGGCGCGATGAAAGTTGCAATACAATATATACCGTGTAGGGGAACAACTATTAGCAGTACATATATTTCCTAACCTATCAAACTTGGGAGACAACTTTTACAACAACCTACAAACGTTGCATAGTTCCGGGGGGGGGGGGGTCATCGAGCGGTGGCTACAAGGTTCATCCACTTAGAGGCGCTCCGGAGACTTCAAGGTCACCTTCATTTAAAAAAAACCACTACTTTATTCAGAATTTTATGACGGTACGAAAAATAAGTTCCCACACCAGATTTAAAAATTATTTAGTATAAAAATCGATAAAAAAGACATTTCAATGGTTTTAGCCTAGAACCGATTTAAGGCCTTAGGCCACTCTAGAGGCCGAAAAATAGGCTTTTTGGGGATCTTTTTTCTTCAAAAAAACTACAAAATAAATCGAGATTACAAAGGGTGTTTATCATACATATTAGTGACTGTATACAATAATTTTTTTGAAGCGATTAATTTCAAAATGGCGGCTGTGCAGCGTTTATCTCAATGCTGCATTTTTAATGTTGGCCAGTAACATAACTCAGACAATTTTCAACCGATTCACTTGAAATGTTGAATATATCCTGAAAAATATACAGTCTATGGAAGTACGTAGGATTTTTTTTATATTGCATAGCCCATTTGTTATTTACAATTATCTGACGATTTTTTGGGCAAACTTTTCACTTTCCAAAAATTTGCCTAAAAAATCGTTAATAACAAATGAACTATGCAACATAAAAAAAAAAATCCTACGTACTTCCATAGACAATCTATTTTTCCAGATATATACAACATTTCAAGTGAATCGGTTGAAAATTGTCTGAGTTATGTTTCCGGCCAACTTAAAAAATGCAGTTTTGAGATAAACGGTGCACAGCCGCCATTTTGAAATTAATCGTTTCAAAAAAATTATTGTATACAGTCACCGATATGTATGATAAACACCCTTTTTTGTAATCTCGATTTATTTTGTAGTTTTTCAGAAAAAAATCCCCAAAAAGCCTATTTTTCGGCCTCCAGAGTGGCCTAACCCCTTAACAAAACGGTGCAAACACTTACTTCTACGAAAGGTGCTCAAAGTGATGGCTACCCATTTCAATGTACGCTTGCAATCTGCTTCGCATTGATTGTATTGCCTTATTAATTACGTCAGCCTGTATCAACGAATAGGCCCTAATTGAGGTTTCAATACTTCAATACGAAGCAAATTCTAGTTGAGTCGCACGGTTTTGTTTACATATTTCCTTATCAAGAGCAACTTGATATTATCTTAACTTATCGATAATGTCACAAAATGCAACACAATGCTGTACTGACGGAAGGAAATGCTCCCGTAGTGCTTTTCATCCAACAAAACACTCATTATTATGGAAATCACTACGGGTTCGGCTCCGTCTGTACTTCGAGGTGAGCAGTGTTGTGCATGTCCGATACGCGGGGCGGTGACCGCTAAGCCGTGCACTGGCCGACGCGTCAACCAGCAAGCGGAAGACCGATACTTCTGAGACCCTTGCTGTAGTTACTTGAGTGAAACATTTGTGCACCAAGGAATCAGAAGAATATGCGGCCGTCTATACCGGTACGGGTTTTCCTCAGTTTCCCCGTACCCTCGGTAAATGCGGTGCAGTGTAGGTTAAGACGCCTGTGGACGCAACGGAAGTTGCCTTATATTAGTGCGGGTGAGTAGTGATGAAAAAGGGTTTATTTGAAAGGGTAACAGTGTAAAACCCGCAAGGGTATTCGTTGGAACTCAGGACATGAAAAAAATACTGCTTACTATCAATCCCTAGATAAAAAAGAAATTTGTTCAATCGAACTAAACAAAAAAGTTATCTGGTTTCCACACGAACGTCTTCTCTCTCTCTCCCCCTCCCTCACGCTGTTCCTGTCTCCGACCCGTTTCTCTCTAGTGATGGAAAATTCAGCTTGTTTAAATCTGATTAAAAGTCAGATACGTAAAAAAAAGCTCCGCAGAATGCAGTTTGCACAGCCAGAGTACAGCGCGCATTATTATACACACATGTTTCTCTCCTGAGTGAGTACAACATCCACCTACTCATACACACACACATACAGAGAGAGAGAGAGAGAGAGAGAGAAAGGGGTTTGTTGAGTGCGGCAAAAGCTGTACGTACAATTTCCTGCCTTTCTCCGGAGGCAGCTTGGTAAACGAGGCGAATCAAACGATAAGACATTCACTCGTTGCTCATAGACGCAAATACACATTTATACAATATAGCGTTCAATATATATCTATACACATACACGTACCTGAATATAAAACATTACATAGGGCAAGAGAAGGAGCGAGCGATATACGTATGAGCGCGAGAGCCACAGAGAAATGTGTGTGTGTGTGTGTATTAGTGTGTGTGTAACGAAAAACCACGCGCAGACTGGCAAATGTGGGCAGTGGGCAGTCACCTATTATAAATGAGAGAGAGAGAGAGAGAGAGAGAGAGAGAGAGAGAGAGAGAGAGTGCTTCGTATCGTTGAGAACTAACTGGCTCGACTCTTTCCCACGTTTTGTTGTTTCACAGACTTCTATCGTTCTCTTGTGCCTCGTTCTCCCGCGAAAAACGTGATAGAGCGAATAAACCAACCCTGAGTTGTATTCCATCTAATGCACACATACACACGCGGCCGGGAGCACGTGTTTGTGTATGGGTGTGGAAAGGGAGAGAAACCGCGAGCTTGCTAAACCCGCGAGGGCGTTTTTTTACTCCCGCTTGTGCCCGGGACTCACTCACTCTAATACTCTCTCGCCTTACCCCTCTTCATGTATATCCCGTGGTCTTTTTCTACCCGCTACGGCACAATCCGCCCGCGTTCTCGGTGCGAAAGATAATTTGAATGAATTTCGCATCAGACGTATGGAAGACTTGAACGTATATACGCATACGGTCGTATTCGTATATATGTGTACGACATATATATACATATACCGCCTCGGTATATAACCGAGGCGGTCCACAGGGTTTGCGCACAAAGAACAAATTCCCTCTCTACCATCGAGAACGGGGTCCATTTTTTTTTTTTCGACCACCGAAATTCACGGAGCGTCGCGAGCGTGTGTATATCTATGCGCACACGAAAAGTGCTGGAAAGCTTTTGATTAATGACGTCGTCATATTGGAAACCAAAGTGTACGTTTATCCACCACCGCGTACGAAAATCTCGAGTAATTTTTCGTCGCTTGGGCAATGAGAATCTATGCATTTTTCTTGTGGAACGAGAGAAATGGGATAGTGGTTTTTGAAGTTTGCATCGTTGGAACGCAACGTAAAATCTTTTTTTTTTATTGCACATTTTTGTCGGCCCAAATACATTTTTTCAAATTTTCTTTGTAGAATTTTGACGAAATTGTAAAAATGCGTTCGAGGGATTCTCGTGTCTTGAAAGTGTTAACAAAAATTGGATGTTAACAAGTTAATGTTTCAACACAATGAATTTTCGTTGCATACCAGTTCAACATCATACAGGATTGGCATGTGTACAAACGCATTTGGATTGAAAAGTTCACACGGTAATAGAGTTTAATCGTGTTTTTTGTTTTGTTTGTGATTAGTTGCGAGGGTATGGTCTTAAAGTTTGCATCGTTGCAATGCAACGCGATTTCTTTTTTAGATTTTTATTGCCTCATTTTCATTATTTTACAAAATAGTTATTTTCAGCTTTAAATTCCAGATCTTTAAATCAGCGACTTGAAACATTATTGAGGGATTTTCGTAACCAATATTTGCCAAACGAAATTCTACCAATTGTAAAATCATCACTTTTGTTGCCGTCCAACGATGCATACTTCAATCTTATGCGAGGCTAGATTGCATCGTTGGAAAGCGATTAATAGATGTTCAAAGAATATTTATTTTTCGTTCCGCTTACATTGTTCGATTTTAGATTAAAATTGCGTGTGTTCATTGTACAGAAGAATCCCCGAACACATGTCCTAGATGTAAAGTCAAAGCAGCTATAATTGGCTTACATTTTTATCAGCATCCAACATATTTTCGTGCAAATTTCGGCCGTAGATCTCTAATAAGAATCCTGAAATACGTTTGAGTGATTTTCGTAGCCTAAATTTGCCGAAAGAATCTGAGCTACGGAATTTTCGTTGCGTTTCAATGATGCAAGCTTCAATATAAGTGAGACAGTGTTTCTTCTTAAAGGGCAACACCAGTGTACAATTTGAAAAACAATGGAGTGTAAAAATTGGCTTTGGAGATGCTTTGAACCAACTAGAATAAGTGGGAAAAAATTGGTACCTGCAAATAAAATGCCCGCAGGCTCGTGTGGGTCTGTGGTCGCAGTGGCCCGTGTGCGAGACGTCGACCGTTTTTCTCAGAACACAATTTTTCAAAATCGCACGCGCCGTAACTTCAACAATTTTCATTCTATTCTCTCCCAATTTTGAGCACATCTTTGAAAAATCATTCCGAAGAAAAATACGTACGGGATTTTCCATGAGTTAATTAAAACATGATTTATTAACAAATTGTTGTCCTTTTTTCGTGTCGAATATTGAGTTTTTACTTTAAATGCTTGCCAATTACACAAAAATTAATATTTTCAAAATCCGTTGCGTACTTCTCTAGGTATACTCATGTAAATTAATAGAATTAATTTTTTTCTTCTTCTGATTTAAATTTGCGTCAGTTATATTGCGTGCCGCAGAGCATCTCAAATTTAACATACCCCGCGAGAGTGGCTTCAGCCTCACCATTTTGTATAATTTTGTATAATTTTTGAATATTATTTTATTTCGTCCACTTGAAAATATGACACATAACATCCTTGAATATTATTATCCTCTTACCTTTCCTTACACCGCAAAAAATTGCAGAAAATCGTTTACTTTTCGACGTTTACAGTGGTGTAAACCCCTTAATGATTGTTCGAACTGTTTTTTTTTAATAAATATTTACCTTAGTTAAGCTAGAACTCTGAGAGTCAATATGGCGTGTCTCAGGCGTGCCGCAATTTCCGAGCCGCTCAACTGTTCAGAGGAATGCCATACAGTGCGCGTTCAGAATGTATGGAAGGGTCAAAGGAAAAAATGAGCAGAATTCCGGAACGTTACAATTAATTGCACTACAATCACGTATTGAATTATTCGGAATTTTTCCAAAAAGTTTCTATCATACATAAAAAATCAAAATTCTATGCATATTTTTTTCATTATCCTTTCACTCTTCCTATAAAAAAAACAACGTTCCATGACCAATTTGTATACTGGCCAAGTATACTGTAAATTCGCATTGTATAATATTTAACGATATTCGTACATCGAAACCAAATTTCGTAAAGTGGCTTTACGAAAAATAATAATAACACATCCAATTTTTACTGCCACGGCCGCGTTTGTGTAACACTCTCATACATCCTCAAAAGAGCGCAGAAAAAAAGTTGAAACGATTCAGTGCAGTAGAAGAAATACATGTCGTTGAAGTTCTCATCGTGGGAATGCAATGATCTTTTGTCTTCGTTTTTCATTTTTTGATTCATTATTATAAAAAGTTTTTCTTTGCGAATTCAGGTCGTGAATTTCTAATAAGAATACGTAAAAATGTTTGAGTGATTTTCACAGCTTGAATTCGTCAAAACAAAGTTGTGCAATTGAAAATAATTATTTTTCGTTTCACTCCAACGATGCAAATTTCATCGATATTATTTTTTCCTCTGGTTATGTAGAATGTGAAAAATCAGGGTTCTCGCGCTGAGGGAACCGACGAACGAATATACCGCGTATGACTGCAGGCGACATGTGTAACACAACGAGCGTTCCTAATTATTATGATTACGTTCGAGATTTCACGTGGCATGAGAATACGATGTCCCAGTGGCAATTTACACTTATCCGTGTATTTTGTGTACACGCCATTAATTTGCCGCTCGACCGGCATAGATTACGCCCAGAACGAAATTATACAGTGGAGGGCAATACAACGAGTGGGAGCAGCTGCAGCAAAAATCGTTCTTTAAACTGAAATCATAATCCTTCCGGCTGGTTAGCCGCGAAGCAATTTCTAAAATAGTCCTCCGGCTTGATACGCGAAAAGGTTATACGGACGAAGAGACCGAGAGAAAGAGCGACAGATAGAGAGAGAGTGAGGGAGAGAGATGAAGACAGGACACAGAACATCATACTGAAAGCTCTTGTTGCAAACCGCTCCCAGTCGTCACGAGCCTCGCTTTGAATCCATCTCATTGATTAGGATGCTTGGGAACCAGGAAATCGTCGTGAATCCCCTCTAAACTACCGCGCGATTCGCAGCACATTCTCTCAGGCTAGACAGAGCTCGGGCCTACAGAGATTTTCTTCTCCTTGAATATCGCATTTACCAAGATCATTTTCGCTATAAACAAATCCTAGTTGCGTTAAATCAGGTAGTACGAGAGAAGAGAGCCATGGAGTTACTTTTACATTGTATCACACTCATAAAATGCGATCCCATATAAATCGACACGTATAAATCACATGTGTATTGAAGGAAAAAGCGAACACTAAACAGTAAACGACACGATGATATGCAATGTACAGTGACTAATAAAATGACACTATATATATTTATAATTGCGAGATTTACGATATTCATCCGTGAACCTTGATTAGTTGAAGTTAGCATTGTTGGAATGCAACGATTAAGGGGCTATACCAGTGTGAACGCTGAAAATTTGGGTGATTTTCGAGAATTCTTTGGAAGAAAAGTACTCAATTAAATGTTTCGGAAAATTAAGAATATATTTGGCTATATTTGACCTATATTACATAATTTTTTCGTAGAAAAATATTGATATCCAAGCGACTTTTGCGCTGCCTTCGGAGGCGCGAAAAAAAAAGTTCCTTCACTGCTGACATGATTCCGGCCGATTGAGTAGCTGAAACCGAAAAAGGAAAAAATGTCGTTAAACTGGAAGGTGTTTCCTGTACAATGACGTAGGATTTTCGAAATATATCAAAATCTAACAAAATGGCGTAGTTGTGAAAAAAGTCTGTTTTCTTGCCTATAAAATGGTCGGTTTTTTCAATGCCAAATCGTCAATTATCGCCCAATCGAAAATATCCTACGTCATTGTAGAGTAAATATATTCAAGAGTACTCAATTCAAATTTCAAGTCAATCGGATAATTACTCTTTGAGTTACAATGTCAGCAAATTTGAAAAATCTCATTTCGAGAAAAACGCTTTTAAGTTTTAACTATCGATTTTTGCAAGATAAAATTATTAGAGATACGGCCTTGAAATGTTTACAGAATATTCTTAAAGGTATAAACATTTGAAAAAGGCAGAAAAAAATCGATTTTTCGAAAGTGTCACACTGTTATAGCCCCTAATTTTGTTTATATTTCGTTTCTTTATTATCATTAGTTTAAGCCTTTTTTGCATATTGAGGTCGTGAATCTCTCATAAGAATACGTAAAAATGTTTGAGTGATTTTTACACCTAAAATGGCCAACATTAAAAAAAATTAAAAACAATGAATTTTCGTTGCAACGATGCAAACTTCAACTTTCGGTGGGTTGACATTACAACAGAGATCCATTGTTGACAATCCTATCTGCATACGCTTTTGACGGGAAAAAATCAAACGCTCCCTCTTATGGAGGCACACAAAAAATCTTAGTTTCGAAAAAAATGCAAGATGCCACGTATTTGATTACCGTTATAGATTCGCCATGTTGGAATGGTAACTTCTTTCACGAGATATCAACGGTCTGTACACGACACATATTCCAAACTTCGATTTTACTTCGACGCTGTGTTGCGCAGTTCTCAACGAAAGAGACATTCATCTCATCATTAGCGAAGAATATCGCGGCAGGTTGACAATAAATCACAGCTACGGTATATCCGCGTAATTATCATATATATATATATATCTGCGGCGGTGTGCTTCTTTGACGGATGCGAACGGCTTTCTCGTTTCGAAACTCATTTCGAACAGCCGCCTCAACCGACAACACCTACCATACGGGCCATGTATATACGACCTTCTTGAGCAACAATACCTACCATTTTATGTACAGGGTGGCCCGAAAAGTGATGTCCAACAAAAGAATCTAGATGCCTCGTATATCTATCCGAATCACCTCCATGTATGTGCTACGATGTTCTTTTAGTTTTCGACAAAAAGCATTCGTAGATTTTCTTCTTCGTGTTCTTCTGTAGGATAGGTTTTTATTTTTTTTTCTCTTTTTTATGTACGTTCCCTTTAGAATATTTTTGAAGTAATTGGGAGTTATTCAGACTAGTATAAGTATTTTTTTATTCATCCGAACTCTAGTGACTGATCCTCTGAAACTTATTTTTTTAACTCTTGTTAAAAATTTGTGACTTTTGCGTTGGTATTTAGTTTCTAATTCATTTATTGTTTGACAGTGTACTTCATAAGGATAACACAAGTAAAAAAATCGCGAGGAAAGTACATACGCAAAAGAGAAAAATAGATGGATTTCTTCTCGAAAATTCATAAAGATCGTAGAGCATACATGGGGATGATCCAGATAGATATGAATGCGAGGCATCTAGATTTTCCTTTTGGCCGTCACTTTTCGTACAAAGACGATATGTCAATCGGACAAGCAAGAGAGGCCACGGCCAGAGTCCAGCTGATCTATCGTTGGGTATTTGATATTAAAAAAAAGAAAATCAGAAGAGCCGCGGTAGCAGAGATTGGAGGATTGCACCGGAAGACCGCTCTCTAAAATATATAGCCGAATTATAACAAAACGGCTGCCTAAGAGGGACACTACATTGCGAAAAAAACATTGATCCAATATCATTGTTGTTATTGAATGAAATTTCGTTGATTCAATTGTAAAATTGTTGGTGTAAATAATCGGATTTATTAGACCAAACAAAACGCTATTGACTTTAATAACATCGTAAAATTTAAAGTTTTTTTTTTAATTCAGAAGATATATTGTTAGCCGAGAACAGTATGTTATTGAAACTATCTAAAAAATTATCGCGAACAAATAATACAGTTTTTAATGCATTTTCTGCAACGAACAAAAAAAGCGTTTCAATTCATAACATGAATATTGTTGATTCGAGTACACAAGAACAATTGAATTTCGCTCGTTTATTCAGATAAAATTTCTATTGAGTAAATATGTTATTTTATTTATTTCACCATATCCGATATTGATATGAAAAATATTAAGCAAATGTCTGAATTGGTTTAAAAATTATGCGAAAATAAAATTTGTTTGTTGCGCATTTGGTTGAAAAAATTCAACCAAATTACGGCCGAGCGTCGCCGAAATTATAGGTGAGCGGAAACGCGTAGTTCTCGGAGTAACCGCTAGAAGCCGCGCGCGCGCTCGTTTCTCGTAAGCGTAGCGCGAACCGAAAATCTACTTAAACGCCGGAGAAACTCTAAAGAGTATCGCTTCTTGGTCTGTGGCTAAGATCAAAGTTTAGTATCTGTTCTCATCAGTTGAATACCTGATATTCTCTCCATGGCTATTCCATTGGATATCTGATATTCTCTCTACTATTACCGTGGATCATCATTCTAATGCTCACTTTCTATTTAAGATTTAAAAAAATCGAAAACTTTCAATTTTTTAAATAAAACGAATTCGATCGAACACTTTATTGTGACAATTTTATCCTATTCCAAAGAACCGCATGCGATTTTTCAAATGTCTTCGGCAATTCTGGTGAGTGTATATTTATTTGAACCAACAATCAAGGAATGTTTGCAAGTGCACATTGAATCATATTAAAAACATGACTTCTCGAATTCACAAATATATTCTTTCGATTGCAATGAACCTTTATTTCATCGAATATTATATTCTTTTCTACCAGAGACTAAATGCGTTGTTGCAGATGACACCTGTACTTTGTGGCAAAAAAAATACCATTATTTCCGATCCAAATTGTTGATGTTTCAATCATGATGTACACTTGTCTCTATTTCATACTAGTTGCATGATATAGCACTTTTGATATTGTACGGAGTACGAAAATGTTACGTCTCATGGCATATTCGTTTCGATGTAGTAAATAAATAATTCATTCTATTGATTATACTTTTGTACGAAATAAAAAAATGTTGTAGCAACCGCTTAATTATTTCATCCATACATCTACGGATTGTATATATAATTATTTCAATAGAATATAATTTCATTTGAAGGATAATGTAGATATTCAGAGAACAGAAGAGATTTTGAAATAAAATAATATGTCATTTAAATCAATCACATTTTCCAATATTTTATAGTATTGCAACAACCTCATATATCGGTGGCACTCCGCGTTCAGACATTTATTTGGATCAACCATTATATTTTTTTGATTCAATTGGTTTTTTTTCTCAGCTTAATATTGTACTACGCGAGGAGATCAACGTCCCTTCAAGCGAATCTCCGACTTACCATGTGGCAAGGTTATTTTCGTCATATCCATGTAACGCTGCCTATCAGCACATGACTCGGTTTTGCGGATGGTCTTTCCGTGCATATATATATTGTATATTATGTAGGTGTTGTTAGTTAAGGAGGTTACATATACATACCGACCGTGCTGCACTATTAACAACAGAGTGTAGCCTTTCGGCGTGAACAATCTCGGAAGTACGGCCTACTTACCCGTTGGATACCAGCATCATCACCATAGCACCATCAACTAGCATCGCCCGAGCGTATTTTCCACTTGGGCGAACAACAAACAGGAACGCCCGGCGAATCTCCGCCTTCTCCCCGTTGCCCTCTTTACCGAAAGACCATTTCGAGAAACTTAAATGTAGTTTCCGCGGTGGCCCGGTGCACTCCGGGCGTCCGCTGCGCCTCTAGCGGCCGCCGTATGTACGACAAACGTATATATAGCGACTCTAGAGTAGCGGCAGGAGAAGAAATGGATTCGGTAGTGGGGAGGACGGAAATGGGTGGAGAAGAGGAATATACCGTGTGCGAAAGGCCGTAATCAGCAAAGTTTAAGACATCTTCGTTACGCCGTTTTTTTTCCTCTCCTAGTAGCGGTCGATCTGTATGAATATACGGAAGTATATAGGTGTTTCTCTCGTCGACTGTGCCGCGAATGCGAGTGGCTAGCTGTCAATTTAGGTCAGTCGTTCCCTTCAATTAGGCTTACCGAACTTTGCAATTGTGAGACGGGCTTTCTTTGCGGGTTTCACCGACGGAGAAACACAATGAGCATTCAGCGGCGAAGAGCGAGAGGGAGAGAGGAGAAGCAGCGCACTAACGTGGCGGCAAAAAGAGAAAACGAGAGAGAAGAAAAGCGAAAACTTGGCTACCTCCCTCGGGTTGTTCGCGTACTTGCTTTTTCTTCTCTTTGGAGATGGAGATTCTTCAATTACACTGTTGGCTCGCTTGCTCCTTTCTCGATTTATATTCGCTACGTACACACGAGGGTATGCATATACATTGTGCGTTCATTATATGCACAGAATTGTCGTTCGTGCATCGCGATTTTATGGACGAAAGATGGTACCTTCATCAACCTAAATTTAATTTAGTAAGTAAAATGCGGTCTCTGTATTGTTACACTTAATCCTTAGTCTAATCTCGTTACCACGTTGAACCACGCCTCGGCGGTACGTCGAGCTCTACACGTTTCCCGCGCGCGGCTGTGTATAGAGATACACCTATAAATGTGTACCTATGGAGAGAGAATCCTACGCCGGTCTCGCTTTTGCCCGATAACTCGACGTTAACGCGAAAATCCTGCAATATAAACCAAGCAACTCTCTCTCTCTCTCTCTCTCTCTCTTGTTCTTCCTTGCTTTCGCCGAAGGGCTAGAAGCCTAGCAT
Organism: Ophion ellenae; assembly: GCA_963210295.1. Lineage (NCBI taxonomy): Eukaryota > Metazoa > Arthropoda > Insecta > Hymenoptera > Ichneumonidae > Ophion > Ophion ellenae. Next base: position 34,899,555 of record OY723389.1, on the reverse strand, counting down.
ACTGCGCACACAGAGAGTTGGCTAAATCAGCATTAATCGGTAGACGTATCCATGCAGGGCCTTCCGTACAGCTTAAATTTACACTCCCGTGTAATCTCCTTATCGCGCATAATTCAAATTAGTTTCACTCGTATACTTCCGCACTTGGTTACTCCATGTTTGTACTCAGAACGCTTTTTTTCTTTTCTACTGCAAAACTACAATTGGCGACACTTAGAGGGGGGGGGTACGAAATTTGAAGCCATTTGCCAAAGGCCTAAACGAATTCGAAGTTCAGCGAAGCAGTGATCATTTACGTGTACCAATCCCTGTGGAATTAAACGAGATTTGGAGAGCAAAAAAAAATGGCCTAAATTTTGACAATTTTGACAATGACCAAAAAGGCTCTTTAATGTTTTTAATCCTTAATTTTCTTATTATGTAAAAAACATCTTCAATGCAGATACAGATTGTGGATCTCCGACAAGGATCCTTAAAAACGTTCGTAATTTTCCTAATCTCAATACGTCATAAAAAATGTCGGTAAATAAATAAAACAGTTGATTTCTATTCAATTCAGTCCTATGGTCGAATGAGCAGATTTTGTATCCATCTTTTCTACATTTGGGCCTAAATGGAAAGCGTTCGAGGGGGTCGTGACAGGAAAAATGCACGATGTCGAAGTTTGCATCGTTGAAACACGATGGAAATCATTTTTTTCCAATTACCAATGTATTTTGGCGGTTCAAAGCGACCGCGGTCACGTTACAGGACCGTAAACATTTTGAAGATCTTTATCAGATGCCTACACCCCAATTTATCAGAAAGACTTTGGAAGACGATGAAAATTAAGGGAAAAAAGTGAAAAAGAATTTTCCTTGCGTTCCAACGTTGCAAACCAGCAGCATAAAAATCCTAGGCTACCAAGGATATATAGGGACTATCCCGATACAGACGGTGTATGCATACCGACGGTAACGACACGAAAGTACAAGTCTACCCCTACACGTGATACGTACACGGATTGTTAAGAACGCACACTGAGGCATGGACGACGAGCACGTATTTACATCGGTGTATACTTCCGTGTACGACATCGTCGTGCTGTAATAAGCTCTATACCTATCATCGTAATATTGCACCGATCGGTTGCGTAATCACGGATTATTTGAGCTCGATATCGCACATTTTTTTCCACTCCACCCCGGTATAAAGCAGTGAAAGTGTCATGTCCAACTTTCACATATACCGGCTGTTCTCCGCAGTGGGAGTCTTTTTTTCTATCTGCTTGCCCCCTCGTTATACGAGCTCAATATACCCGAGTGTACGGAGTCCCATATATAGATATGGACATTGCACGTAATCTCTGCTGTCTATGCTTTCCGTTATAACCGTGCGTTTATCTCTTTTGGCCTCGTCTAATATACCGCCAGCAGTAATTAAAGTTTTATCGTTGCGATTTCAAGCTTCATACATGCGAGCGCGTGTGCGCTCGTGTGATAACGCAGAAAATTTGCGGGGCTGAGAGCACCCTGGTTTGGATCGACTTGCTTGTCGATATATATACAAATTAGGATTCGTACATATAAATATGGACCTCACAGTATGCAGAAAATATAGAAATACATAAGGGTGAGGGATGGAAGAGGGAAGTTGAAGTTGCATCTCGAATGACGAGCGCAAGTCGGGTTTGCACTCGTCGTACGTGCGACAATAAATAAGGAAGCAGATATCTATTCCTATTGGAATCTCGAGGCCTATACACGGGTATCGATTTTTGAGCTTGCGTACAAGCGCAAGCTCAAAAATCACATACAAGCTCACAGACATACGACGAGACGGCGGTAGCCAAGCGTACGATACCCAAATTTTCCAGGAAAGTTCTTCTTGTACGTAAGTTATCCACACAAAACATCGGAAACCTTCCATACCATTTTTTCATCGCGCTTTTCCTCAGCGTTTTCGAGGGGTTAGGCTACTGTGACTGACCGAAAATCAGGGTTATTGAAAAAAAATACTTTCGAAGGAACTAAGATGGTTGAAAAACCGTTTGGGAATTTATTTATATGTACATTAACAAAGCTGTGTACTAAAATTCATTGGGAATAATGATAATTAAAGACGTTATAAACAATCTCGTGAAGGACCTTCGAATGTGAGGGGCCAAACGGTGTACTTGATATTGGCCACCTGGTTGATCTGAACCAAAAAAAAAGTTTTTTCCCATTAGAATATAGGAAGAATATATTCCCCTTATTTATAGATAATATTGACTGAGACTTGATCGATTTTTGTTTGTTATCGTGTTTTAATCATGAAAAAATCATGAAATTACATCATAATAGTTAATAACTAATAAAAAAAATGTTCAGAAGAAAAACGTCGGTCAAGAATAAACTACTATTACACCGAATAAGCGTTCAAAATTTTACTTACAGTTCTATCGTCGTAATCATAAGATTACCTTCAATCCGCCATTCCTGCGCCATATGTTGGACTTCCCTATTCAATTTGAGTTGCCTCAAGCGACGAACGGGAGGTTTAATATTTTCACAGTAGCCCAACACCTTAAATCACGTTGGAGCTTGCATCGTTGGAACGCAACAAAGATTAATCCTTTTCAGTTGGTCAATCTTTTCTTTCGTCTGTTTCAGGCTGTAAAGATCACTATCCTTTTTTTCGCATTCTTAACCGACATTAACAACCTCAATTTCCAAAATAACGCTATGAATAATGACAAACATAAATAAATAAAATATAAAGATAAAAATATCGTTGCATCCCAACGACGCAAGCTCAACGTCATCGTCGCGACGTTTGCCTCGATGTACCAGGTGTAGAAGTATGAAACCGGAATTTTCCTATAGATGGTGCTAGCCATCAGTTTAGGGACCGTAAGACCGCTTCTGCAGCGCCATCATCTCCCTCTGACAGCTGACGAAGATTTTCAACACACAACAACCCAAGTTCCCTACACCGGTATATTTTTCTATAACCTTAAACATGTCGAGTTTTGTGCCTACGAACTACGGTTTGCGGACAGCATTGGTTTTCTGTTATCATTTGAAGAAAACTGCTGCAGAATCGCATCGAATGCTTGTCGAAGCTTACGGTGAACATGCTCTTGGTAAAACAGTGTTTCGAGTGGTTCAAAAATTCAAAAGTGGTGATTTTGACGTGAGAAACGAAGTGCGTGGGTAACCACCGAAAAAGTTCGCAGACAACGAATTGCAAGCCTTATTGGATGAAGATGATACTCAAAGTCAACAAGAACTCGCTTATCAATTGAATGTGACGCAGAAAGCCGTCTTCATTCTTTTTTATCATTTGCAAACAGACGTGTAAGTTTTACAAAAAAAAATCCGTTTTTTACTTCTCACCTGGAATATTTATATACCGAGCTATCTGTATACGCACGAATATAAATGCGGAAAAATTGTGAGCTCTTATGCGAATTTTCTCATCGGGAGGTTCGTATTAACGATGCGAATCGTAATATCCGAATACCCAAATCTCGCCTGCAGCAAAATATCGCGTTTACGTGCACCGGTATAAATTTGAGTCCGCATATACATGTAAATGTATATGAATTTATTTATATACGTATAAGTACATACATACATACGTGTATATAGCCAAAAAGGAGAGGAGAGAGAGCGACGGAACCTTCGGGTGGTACACTATTCCACAACGACCAGACCGCGGTTTCCTGATATTAATAATACGAGCTGCAAGAGTATCACACCATCGGGAAACACCCTCTTCCCTTCCTCCTGCCACACTTTCCTCGTCCCTCCACTCCGCTCGTTTCCCCATATTCATACACGTACCATTCCCTCTCAACGCACTCGTTGATATTGCCAAGGCTAATTTCAGAAGTGGGCTAGGTACGCGCCCCTGTATAGCGCAGCCCGAATATTCATTGCAATATGCAGGGCGTACACACTGCAGGGGCCCGTGCAGACATTCGCGCTAAAGGAACTCCGGGGTACGAGCGCTTTTGGTGCGCTTTCTATCCTACTCCGACGCCACCAAACCTCACCCTACTCAGACCTCCAACCCTTTGCGTATCCTTAATCGCGGCCTCGTCGCGCGCGCGTTTGTGTGTGTACATATATCTCTGTATTGCTCTTGTATGGGAACCGTGCTGTGATTCCCCGCATACCGACGAAATTACCAGAATTTTACCGGATGTTGGTGTGGTGCAACAGAACATGAATGCACGTATATTTAAGATTGTGTATATGTAAATGTATAAAAAGGACTATTTTGACCTTCCTATATACATGTAGGCTATCAGCATATCTGGCTGTCTCGACGTCAGTTTTGGGTATCACATTGGGGATTTTGGGGTCCGGAGTGGTCCTTGAAATGACCTCGGTATATGCTCACATTTGTTTGGAGTGATTTTTGGGACGTTGAAGTTTGTGTAATGTTCAGTTTAGGTACGGTAGGCTACTGCGAGAAAGGTCCTCGAAGTCGAATACGCTTTCGAAATCAGATCCACACACACACTCGAAAGCTTGCCCGAAATGTTTGAAATTTCAGTTCCCCCTATCCGCGGCGCCCGACCCTTTCGGAGATTGCTGCCATACCCCCGCATATTTTAATTAAAAAAATTCCTTCGAATTACACACTGCATTCATATTCCCTACTTTTCGGTATTTCGCACTATTGGGAAACGAGCACGCGGCGGCAGAAAATATTCGACCCAGAGGTGAGCATTTTTTCGACCTATGGTGGCAGAATATTCACTGAGAAAAAAGTCTGAAGGTACCCAACTCATCATCGTCTAGCCCGGCGCTAGTGAAATTATATTTCGAATCGCCCCTAGCTAGTCTTTTTAGCTAGTGACTATCCAGCTTTGTAACACTTTCGTCATCTAGTGACTGGATACAGAAGATTAGGTGGTGACTAGGTAAAGAAAATATCTCACACCGGTATAACCGTTCTTAACTAGTCATCACCTTAATAGTTTTTTCAAGTCGCTAGACGCTGGAAGCTTCACAAAGCTGGGTCATTGCTGTGTCATAAATAAAATGCAAAAGATTTTTTTGTACCTTATTCACATCATTGCGCAATTTTATGATTTTCTTTGTCATCTGCTAATTACGGTTTTGATATTTGTCCTCTAAATATATTAATTGATTTGAGAAAAACACATTTTTTCTTCACATTCGTGAGGCCACTGTGACTTCAATATTTATCTGAATTAGTCTGTATTGATTTTATTGTGCAATGTATTAACTTTTTTGAGGGTTATAAATAATATGTAGCCGATTGCAATAAAAATCCGATTACGGATTTTTCTGTGTTATGACAATTTTTAGAGGATGAGCGATATGTTACCATGCAAAAAGTTGGCTTACTGAAAAATGGGTGGATTAACACATATAAAAAACATTATGGGATCAATGACTTGATTATTCCGCATCGAGAGTTAACCTCAAATTGTATATGTCAAATCATTTATTCTGGCTAGTGATGGATTCATGAGCACGATGTTACTGCAACGAATGCTATCCATTATATAAATTACACATTTCTGGTCAGCGTGCAAGTAAATCAATTATGTATAAATTGATTTAATCTTGGGAAAATGTGACAGCTTAGAGTATGAGTGTATTTATGGTCTAACAAGGGGACCGTACGGGTTGGGAAATGGAATAGGAGATGAGGCTTCATGTGGTAGGAGTAGTGTCCTAAGATGTTACTATATGTTCAAGTCTTAATATTACGAGAGCCCTAGGTACGCTAGGTATACCTCGAACGGGAGGCCGTTTTTAAATAATATAACGTAATTCGGATTGACCCGCACGACGTGGAATTGAAGCTGTGTCGGGTCGAATTCTGACCCGATTAGTCGCAATTAATTCAAACTCGTGCTTTGTATTTGTAATGTCTATCACTTCAAGGCGACTACAAAAAACCTGTTTCGGATGATTTTTAGCAACGAACACTGTCGGGAATAAAGATCGCGTAGCAACTTATGTACAGAAAAGTATTCAGCATTAGCGAGAGGCCATGTGGCCGAGCCGCTAGCGGCCCAGTCTGCGAAACGTTGTGGTGGCAGGTTCGAGTCTCGTTTCGTGCGCTTTTTCTTTATAAAAATATATTTGTTTCATGCCTTCTCAATTGAAATTAGGTACGATGTGAAATACCATTTGGTGGCCTTTTTTCGTAAGGCAGCAATTACATCTGTAATGAGGATCGACTGGGTAGTAACTAATCGAAGATAACACAGCCGCAGTTGGCTAGTGTTGGCTGGGTCATCGCGAGTGACCCACTAACGGGTTTTTCTATTCGCAAAGCCATCTGTAACTTAAATTACTTAGCCAACCATGAGCCAATCGCTCTATGGATCTACATGTAGTCACATAACCTCACTTTGTTGTTTGTGACCATCAGTGGCTAGCCAGGTACGGCTTAGTCACTAAGTGGTATTTTTGTCGTAAGGCATCTGTAATCAAGATCGGCTGAGCGGTGACTAGTTAAAGGCTGCATAGTCGTAGTTAGCCGAGTTGGCTAGGTCATGGCGAGATACCTACTTGAGATTTTTTTTCATCCGCAACGCCATCTGAAACTGAAGTTGGCTAGCCAGCCATGAGTCGATCACTAGATGATAAGTACGTGGAGTCACATAACCTCACTTTGTCACTCGTAACCATCGTTGAAAAGTCCAGTACGGCCTAGTTATTAGGTCATATTTGTATAATGCTCTATAAAGATATTTTTATCTTTTGCAACGCAGCGATACCTATAGTGAAAATCGATTGGGCAGTGAGTAGACAAGGGCTGGATTTCAAAACATGCAGAATATGACTACCTCGTAGCGAGGCAGCCATTAGTCACATGTTCTCAATTGGGTGGGCCAGTTACTCGCGCGTACCTAGTCAGGCCGGCGTAATTCCTACTCGGGTGTTATTACACAATCGTATGTACCGGATGACAGTGATAATTTGTGTTCGCTACGCAGTCTGGCACAGGTGAATTTTACGTTTGCTTTTCTTTTTTTTTCCATTGTTCGTGCAAATGCAACATTGCTTTGCCAGGTATCCCCCATCGACACTGGGGGATTTTGCTTTTTCGTCATGTGGCGTTATGCGAAGCGTTGGGAAAAGTCCACCAACTCAGGGCTTTTAGTCGTGATGGGAACGGAAGACCTGAGTTCAGTAAGGAACATTTGTTTCTTTAAATGTTTTTTTTTTAATTGCCTGCTGGACTTGCATAGCAGCAAAATAAACCAATAAATCAATGCACTTACGAATTAAGATGTTTCATACGTTTCTGAATAAAGTGCCCAAGTTATGCTGAATACAGAGTTGAAAAGGGCAGTCCCCGGTATGCGTGGCCTCTTTTTCACGAGCCACTCGTTGATTCTCAGTCGACCGAATCCTCCTCGGGCCCCGAGAGAATAGAAAGGACCGACATTTGATAGTCGCGCGTGCTGCGTACGCGTACGTAAGAATATACAATGCACAGTGATACACACCAGCACAAAGCTCCTTTAAATTCAAGGATTCCCCAAGAGAGTGTATGGCACCTTAAATACCATGTATAATAGTTCTTGCTTACTGTATCCTGTTGAAACGCGTTTTAACATAGAAGCATTACGATCTGGCTATAACCCCCCCCCCGCCCTTTCATTGTTGGGCAGACGTAAAAACGACTCGAGACAAACAAAAAACGGGATGAAAAAAAAAGGAAATAAGTTCCTCGCCGAACGTTTTGGTGATTTAGTTTTGCGAAACTATCGGTAGCATGTGCAACGTGGCGTAGTTTCGGGTTCGCGCCACGACGTGATTTACAACTTTTAATTAGTGTGCGCACCGTTAATGAATTTTACGATTAACGCGCGAGGTTCGCCCCCCTTCCTCGCTAAGTGGGTTACTAATGCTCTCGTACGGTAACTCGGGCAATGTTTTATCGCAGTTTGTACACCAATTTTGTTGAGATAGAACTGCGAAACTCACGAGCACGCGAATCTTGTCATTATCCACAAAAATGCACGATGAAGTTGGCACCATTGAAAGGATACGAAAATTCTTTTTGGTTTGTTTAAATTCTTCATTTTTAGTATCATTCGAAACCTCTTTTATCTGCAGTACATCTTACTAATATTATAGGTACATCTTACTAATATTATACAATTGTAGCGCCCGTCTGTACTTTCGTTTTTTTTTTGCCAAAATTAAGCTGGTAGGGTTGGAATACGATTCTGAGACGATTTGGAAGTATCGTTTTTCTTTCTGCGTGTATTGAGCGAAGTTGGCGTGAAAACGGCAAAAACTTTTTTGCTAAACTTTTGCCACGTTAAAATGAGCACATCCAGAATTTAATTGCGCTTTGTTTTATCTGGATCCATAAGGCAGCAACTGAAAAAGGACGATTTTTATTATTTAAAAAAACCCTTCAGCATTTATAAGAACGCTCTTTAGTGAAAATTTGATGTCAAAGAGTTTCATTGGCTTAAATCATTATGTGACTCAATTTTTCAATTCTGATATGATTATGAGTAATTAAACTTTATAGAACACGTGCTTTTTTAAGCATATAGGAAATCGCTTTTTCATAATAACTTTGGTATAAGCCGTACGGTATGACCCTAGAATTCATTCTCAACATAAACACGAACAAAATGTCCAACATGCACGCGAACGAAGCCACGGCTAAAAGCTAGCCTCTGATGAGGATCCTAAAAAACGTTCGCGTGATTTTCGTGGCCTAGATAATCTGCCAAACAATGTGGGCTATTCGAGAGAATTAATATTCATTGCATTCTAATGAACTTTCACGTATGCGCTATCATTCTTGCAAATCCGTCAACAAACTTCAGGAAATATATGTACGGATTTATATATATATATATATATATAAATCTATTAATAGTTATTATTAATTATTATATTTGTAAACTTTTTTAAAAGACTTTTGATTCTGAGGACCATCCCCACGGTGGCCAAATGATCCCATACGCAACATTGTGTAAACCCAATTGGCCTTAAAATATGCTATTGAAGTTTGAATCGTTGGAATGCACCGCATTTTTTTCTCTTCGTATTCCCGTATTTCTTTTTTGGCACATTTAGGCTACGTTAGTTACTGAAACATTCTTGAAAATCTTTATTTAAAATTTATTATCAAATGCTGAGAAAAAATGATTTAAGATAATAATAAAAGTGGGGAAATGAAAGAATCGAGAAAAACTTTCGTTACATTCCAACGATGCCAACTTCAAGACATCTTAAAATCACCTTTAAGTATACATGGGTATATTCACGTAAGCAAAGGTTGTTAAAAGGACCGTCCGGACCCTATATAACGATTGAATTAGAAAATGTTATTGTCCGTACTCAAAATAACTAAATGTGCTGATATCGACCATTTCGTAAATACTCGGGCTCAAAACATCCGTTTCGTATATATGTACATGTATATAAATATGGCAGACCACTTTTCTTCCAATCAGCTGCCGCATCGAACACACGCTTTTATTGGAGCCGATACCTCGTCGATTGAGCTATTCACTTCGTGTCTATGAAGCAGGGACGATTTGCACTTTCTCTCTCTCTCTCTCTCTCTCTCTCTCTCTCTCTCGTTCTCTCTCTCTCTTTCTCGCCCTATCCCTTTTATGCTCCCTGTACCTCCTTGTTGGCTCTCTCGACGTAAACCTTCGTGACTCTCTAAGGCCTTAGTCTACTCTAGAGGCCGAAAGAAAGGCGTTTTGGGGATTTTTTTTCAGAAAAACTACAAAATAAATCGAGATTACAAAAAAGGGTGTTTATCATACATATCGGTGATTGTATACAATCATTTCTTTGAAGCGATTAATTTTAAAATGGCGGCCGAGCAGCGTTTATCTTAAAACTGCATTTTTTAAGTTCGCCGGAAACATAACTCAGACAATTTTCAACCGATATAGATACACTTTAAATGTTGAATATATCTTGAAAAATACATTGTCTATGGAAGTACGTCGGTTTTTTTTATATTGCATAGTTCATTTGTGATTGACTGACGAAATTTTTCACTTTCCAAAAATTTGCCTAAAAAATCGTCAGATAATTGTTAATAACAAATGAACTATGCAATATACAAAAAAGTTCTACGTACTTCCATAGACAATGTATTTTTCAAGATATATTCAACATTTCAAGTGAATCGGTTGAAAATCGTCTGAGTTATGTTTCCGGCCAACTTAAAAAATGCAGTTTTGAGAAAAACGCTGCACAGCCGCCATTTTGAAATGAATCGCGTCAAAAAAATTATTGTATACAGTCACTGATATGTATGATAAACCCCCTTTTTGTAATCTCGATTTATTCTGTAGTTTTTCTGGAAAAAAATCCCCAAAAAACGTATTTTTTCGGCCTCTAGAGTGGCCTAACCCCTTAATTATCACCGTATTCCGCCATCTACTCAACGTCTGGGTGTTCCCGATCCTCGGGTTTCTCGCGCCTCCGTCCTCCAACGGTTTTTCTCCACGTCAACATCAACCACCAACGTCCAAGGTATACATTTGCCAAGCGTTACAACGATACATCCTATGCACAAATTAACGTTTCGTTGTTCATGTTAATCATGGGTTTTATGAACACAAACTGGCGCATCGTTTGAGAGCATTTGTTATTGGAATGGCATATATTTGTCGATTACGTTGCGTGAGTTTGACGAAGTTTCAAACGTTGCGCTTTCAAACGTTGGTAGGAAATCAAGTCGAGAAGATTGCTCTTACGGAAGATTGAAGGAACTATGCACCGCTGCTCATTGACGTCCCCACCATAGGCTGCCAACTCGAACAAACCATCGCGTTACGGAATTTTTTACCTGCCAGATCTCCCATCTCGCGCATAACGATAATCTCTTCATTTTCCAACCCGCACGCAACGTACGTGTGCAAATTCAAGTTGAATTTGTACCTCGTACTGTCCGTTGTCCTTGAAACGTATCGGCTTACCTTTTGCCCGCTTCAAATCTCCCTTTCTCGTTAATATACGTATCATTACCTACGGGAGGTGTTCGTGGCCCTGACCCAATGACCGTTGTAAATCACATTGCAGTGCCCGGTATGTGTGATCCGCCATTCCGGTGGATCGTAAACCTGGCACCGAGAACACTCGTTAGCCGCCATGCTTTTGCCATATGATCGCGCCAGCGCAACTCCTCAGATCTTTTTTTTTATGTCTCTCTTGTGCATCGTCTACGTGTATATGGATACACACAAGGCGGGACCAACTGGTCCATTGCGCTTCACGCGGTTCCGAGAGTCCGAAGAGAGCAGTCCCTTGGAAAGCTCATTTCTCGAACCGCCACTACGAATCGATAACCTTGCCGAGGTCGTAGATCTACTCTTGTGGATCGTTAGTGTTGATTTTGCTCCGGCAGAAGGTGAAGAAGAACGAGAGGTTGAAAGTAGATGGAGCGGAGTACGAGTATAGTAATAAGGTTTGCATGGTATGCAGCATGGCGGCAAGCACGACTCAAACAAATTCCAAAACCTTCGTTTATTACGCCAGTACGATCGCGCCAGCTTGGAATATCTATTTCAATGTTTCTGCTCTGCTTTATGGGATTCTTACTTGCTGCATACCGTAAATTCTACGATGTTCTATCAAGTTTCTTGATAAACGTGCACGGTGGGTGTGTATGCATGTAATCGGGAGCAGATACGTATGAGATTATCAAGGAAATGGAGAAGCAGGAAGATGCTTTTCTAGATAGCTAACCATATACACGTGTCCGCGCACAGTCACTCCTCCATAAACATTTGATAGTTCTTTTATTCGACTTTTATTTCATTTGCCGCACTTAAACCAAGGAACATTCGCGTCCATGAACCCGTACGTAAAACTCGGAGTTTCTTTTTGGTCACCATCGTGGAACATGTCACTCCGCTTGGAATGGAGACTCTCAAGTCTTGGTATGTCCTGCTTTTGTGGTTGCTCGATCAATCGCGGAAATTGCCCATCTTAAAGCGCCCTACCATGACCTCCAATCACGAGAGTCTCATCCTAACGCTGCACAGCCCTAAACCCAAATCAAACGACCACGCATTTTCACACGGAGAAATCTATTTGTGATGAAGAAATGCTGGGGGTCGTTGAATGTCACGAGACCCCAATCCGATCGCGAGGGGACCAGCGACCTCATTGCATTCACGTACCCTCTTGTCCAATTCGGATGCGCGATGGCGCTCTCGAATTGACTTTTTCGCAGTTCCACAAAAGTACATCGTGTGGAAAAACTTTCTCGCCCTGATGATACACGTGGGGGTCAACTGATACTACCACTACTGCGGGGACGACGAGGACGGTATTTCACCGGATTGTGTAAATCTTCGGAGTGTCCGGCAGCGTGAATTCCTGAGTCTAGGACGTTTCCGACTTTGCCGAACATTCCGATCGTCTACTCTCCTGGAGGTACTTAGGTGGGTTGGGCTTTCGTGGACTATTGGGTCATTGCATGGGCTGTCACTGCAGCGGAGGAGGAACCGAATATCCCCCGAGTACCCTCCAAGATTTATCTTTGCTGGGGCGTTCTTTGCGGTGACGGAGATTCGAACGGAGAGGAAGAGAGAGAGAGAGAGAGAGAGAGAGAGAGAGAGAGAGGGAGAGAGGGAAGGAAGAAAGTGAGAGAGGAATTGAAGCAAAGTAGGTGGTGTACGTGGTGTGGTGCAGAGGTTACATGATCGTCAAGCAAGACGACGTCCCAACGTTGTGTTGCACACTCGGAAACTACGTTCCGCATATACTGTTCTCGCTGTAGTGTCTGCTCCTGGCTCGCCAGTTTCCCTGTTAGGCCAGGATACCAGCGAAACTACGCGACGTCTCTTTTTCCCCCATTGCTGGACCGACGCTCGATTCCTCCTCGAGTGCCTGCGGTTCTATAGAGCCACTTTTGCCGCGGCGGAACTCTCGAGTAGAACGAAGAACCGGAACTCCATGGTCATTTGAGTAGCTGTATGTACATATATTCGTCGGGAAACTTTCGATCGTTACGTAGTTGCGGAGGGAGCTTGAACGCTGCGTCGACAGTTTGCGCTCTCCCATTTATCATACGTATCTCTTGTCGTTTGGTTATCAAACCCTACACCGCATGAGTCCTTGCCGCAGTTCTGAGGAACTGATACCGCAGTCCTGGGGAACTGTGGTATCAGTTCCTCAGAACTGGTTCCCTGTTCGTTTTTATGGTACATCATTTCCGATGCAGATTTGTTCGCTGTTCGCAAAACGGTTCTTGCGTCTTCGCGATGACGGAAACTCTAACTAAGCCGGTTAAACGCGGAAAAAAGATCTTTTTCGACCGTCGCCAGCTGAAGGGAGGCAGATGTGTTTGGGTTCCGAATCGGACCATGTCTGTGTCCCGTTCGTTTTCGTGAACCAGCAATTCAGTGGGGTTCACACCAGTTTCACGATCACCGCCATGTGAATGTTGGTGAATGTCCTATTCCTTCACCTTGTGCTCCGCGTAAGACCGAACCGGTTGACACCGTTTAGCAGCATGGGCCTTTTTTTCGTCCGCCTGGGTCAATGTTTGTCCACCTTAAGTCTGTCGTCCGGGGACTCATGGCCCCGTGACGACGCGGGCCCACGTGGTCAGGTGAAAGAGTGGCCAACTCGAAAAAAAAAACGAAATAAAAAGCGCGGCGTCCGAATGGTCACTATGAGAGAGACGTTGAGCAGCTATAACAAACACGGAAATTCGCACCAGGTGATTAGGTGTAGATCTTTTTGATTCTCATTCGTCTCGGGAAGCAGGAATCCTCGTCGTGGCATGCTCCTAATGACGTTGCAGCGCGGCAATTAAGTCATGATGTTGAATACGTTCATGGGAATACGGAGGCCGTGGACTTACTCGCTGACAACGTGTGAAAACGATACGGCTTGTCTCTAATTTTTGACGACGCATCGTAGCGGCTGTGACGAAGAAACGACCGGTCATTTAGGAAACGCGAAAGAGGCCGATGGACACATACCGCGTCATTTCTGACGACCCACATTGTGAACAATGACGATGCCGCTCGCACTTTCGAATAGTTTTTAAGGCAATCCTATCGCCCGGCTTCAATCCATAGGATTTTCATTTTTTTTGTAACTTCACTCAATACATTAATAATCGTTTCTGTAAAATTTCAGGGTCGGTTATCGACCTAATTATAGAGAAAAAAAATATTAAAAATGCGTATTTTTGTGAAGGAATTTCCAGACGACATGCAAAAACCTAATTTCCGTCCGCTACAAAAGTGTATAATAGTGGGAATCCGTCAGATGCTTAAAAATAATCAAATTTACATTAACACTTGTAGTAATCCAATGCTCTTAGAAAAAATTACGCTTATTGACCTTATTTTTATGCAATATCAAGTTTAATTTGAACTTCCGGCATTGGATTTATTACCACTTGCTACGATAAAGACACGTGACAGCAAGGCAACAGCTGACTGTAGTCCTAACCTCATCTCACTCATTCGAATTTCCACACATATTTCATTTTCAACCGACATTTCGCCGACACAAATTTTCCACGCTCTTTAGCAGTCGTGGCCCGAATACAATGCTTTATATTTCCCGCACCTGACATTGTTTTGACAGATCGACGTTGAAAAGCATGGAGGTTAAACCTGCCTGGTTGAGTAAAAAGAGACGGAGATAGAACCAATGTTGCCAAATATCAAACCTAGAAATACTGCGGGAATCGTTGGAATAACTATTTTTTCATTTTTCTAAAAATGTGAACATTCATTCAACAGTTTAGACGTGAAGATTTTCAGTTATTATAATTTATTTTGTTTGCATATGTTAAAAATATGAATTGTACATGTCTCAAGTATGATCAGTGGTATGACTAGTGCGAAACGATAGGATTACCTTAAACGAATTACTTTCGCGACGCAAACGGATTCGCTGGAATCGGTCAAATAGGATGTTTCGGGGCTGCATCTGTCGATGTTGAAGTGTGTTTTGTTGACCCGAATTTTCTTCTCATACATTTAGGCTACAAAATCGCTCGAGCGTTCGTTCAGGATTCTTAATCGGGACCTGCAATCCAAGGCCGAATTCCAGTGTGAACACCCATTTTCAAGGTGCCTTTTTAGGAATTAAATTTAGAGAAACGGTTCAATCTACAGTGTTAGTATTTCACAGTTATGTTCATACATGTTTGAAGTAACATCCTAATTTTGCAAAGCATTTTATTCGAAATTGTACATGATATTTGATGTTGCGCAGGTCATGTCGCGAATTTTTTTTTTATCGTCGGACGTTGTGATTGCGGCCGTTCTTGTCGTCCGAAACAAACGATTTTTCAAAATTCTATTCTTCACGAATGTGGTTATCGTTCGAGCTTCCATGTATTTTATTGCTTCATAATAACTATTTTTTCCGGGTCGCGTGAAGTGAACATTTTATTGTAAGAATCAGAATACTGAAGAATGAGATAATTTCAAAAGCGGCATCTCGTACATTTGGCCTAATTTTTTAAATCAGAGAGCCGAACGATGATCACCTTCATACGAATGGAATTAAAAAAAATCGTTTGTTGCAGATGACAAGAACAGCTGCAATTACAACGACCGATAAAAAAATGTTCGCCACATGATCTGCCCAACATTAAATATCATGTACAATTTAGCATGAAATGCTTAAAAAAATGTATGATGTTACTTCAAACATGTATAAATATAAATGTGAAATACTAATACTATAGATTGAA
This sequence comes from Ophion ellenae, assembly GCA_963210295.1. Lineage (NCBI taxonomy): Eukaryota > Metazoa > Arthropoda > Insecta > Hymenoptera > Ichneumonidae > Ophion > Ophion ellenae. The sequence goes on along the minus strand of OY723389.1, from coordinate 34,883,865 downwards.
CCGTTTCTCTAAATTTAATTCCCAAAAAATCACTAAAAATAGCTGTTCACGCTAGAATGCAGCCCTGAATCTGCAAAACAATTGTAAACGATAACAAAAACAGAGAAATAAAAAAGGATTTAAAAAATGCAAACGTTGATACCATCTGTTCTGTCAGACCAGCGTTCGCGGTGTCATGATCGTTGATAAAAGGATATTGATCCCATGCAACGAACACCAACGCAATGATGATGGCGTAGCTATTTTCAATTATCGCCAAGCTATCCATTTCAAGCGTTTACGTTCCGAGACAACAGGTCCATCGCGCCAACGCTATGTTGGCTCGATTTCGTTGAGCGACGGTTAATTTTGTTTCTTGATTTATCATTGTTTTTTGCGGTATTGTTCCTTCAACCCAATCCATTTATCATCTCGTGTCGATCGGCACGTTCGTTTTCGTTCGTTGCCTTTACGAAACGAGTCGATGAACGGTAATTACCCGCGTAGCCCATGCGTCTTGATGATAATTGACATAAACGTGAACTAAATTTCAGCAGCAAACTCTTGGCGCACGCTTCATCGATGAAAAACGACTTGTCACTCTCCACGAAGGCTGAGCAATCTCACTCATAGAGATTACCATTTTTCTCCATTGATGGGGCTTTATTCCTACCATTCGAATAAAATCATTTCCACAAGTTCGTGAATTTCTGTCATTTGCATAATTACACGAAGAGACAATTAAGGAATTCCGCAATAATCCCGAGGATGCAGTGGGTCAGCTGCAACTGGGTTCAAAAATTCGCCAGGAGTTAATACGCAAAAAAGCCAGAAATACATCGCGTCATGTAGGACTCCCACAACCGCAATCTTGCGATCTTGTTAATGGGTCTTCTCACTTTAGACGATAAAAAAGGCTATTTTTGTGATTTTTTAAAATAGTTTTATATTATAGATATTGATATAAAAATGGTTACACTTAATAAATACCCTTTCGAAATACATTAAAAGAATGTTGGATGTGTTTATGTAACCCAAACAAACTTTAAACGCGTTTTTCTCGAAACAACGTTTTTCGACGGCTTGTTGATAAAATCTTCAAAACTACTGAACCGATTCTTATGAAATTTTAACCACATATTCTTTACAACTATAGCTATAGCGCATATCAAGGATTTTTTTTTAAATTGTGATATTTATCATTTTTTTTTGCCAAAAACCGTGAAAAACTTTTTTTAAAGTTTTTTTTCGAAAAATGTCCGCCATTTTATTATTTTTGCATATATAAAAAATCGTATGATATGCGCTGTAGCCATTAACATACTGACTCTAAAACCGTTTGATTTTTTTGTTTCGGATGATCTATCTCCGAGATTTTTTGCCAAAAACCGTGAAAAACTTTTTTTTAAGTTTTTTTTTCGAAAAATGTCCGCCATTTTATTATTTTTGCATATCTCTGAGATTTTTTGCCAAAAACCGTGAAAAACTTTTTTTAAAGTTTTTTTTTCGAAAAATGTCCGCCATTTTATTATTTTTGCATATATAAAAAATCGTATGATATGCGCTATAGCCATTAACATCCTAACTCTAAAACCGTTTGATTTTTTTGTTTCGGATGATCCATCTCCGAGATTTCATCAACAGCGCAGACCTACAATTTTTTTGGACATTTTTTTAACTACCATTTTCGTTTATAAATAGTGACTCAAATAAATTATTTAAAAAAATGTATTTCGAAAGTGTATTTATTAAGTGTAACATATTTTATATAAGTGTCGATAATATGAACCTATCAGAAAAAAAATCATGAAAATAGCCTTCTTTTTTAGCGTCTACAGTGAGATCGCTTGAAAGAAAAATCCCTCAAAAAAATTCACTCTTTTCATTGCCGGTCAACGTTATCGATCCGAAGAGTTTAGCGATGGCGAGAAACTGCTCGTTTTGAAACCACCCTCGGCTATATCGATTTCGCCGATTGTTCTTGTCGTAAAAAAAAATTAAAGAACGACGTGTCTACGTCGGTCTCTCGTAGCGCTCATGATTTATGATGTATCCTTACGACGCACACCACACTCAAAAACGTTTTCGCTATTCTCGTGTACGCCAAAGCAAACATCCACACATTTGCCTGTACATACATATCCAATACATATATCCGAAAAGAGCTTTTCAATCTCGACGTCAAGAGTTCAACATTAGACGGATTCGAAGTCCGCGAACTTCCATCTCTTTTAACGGGTCACACGTTGCTCGTGGCCGCAAAAAAGCGGAATTTTTCGTGGGCAAACGGGTGAGGGTTTTGAATTTTTTCTTATTTTACATTAATGAGTATAGTATCTTTTACGATTTTTGCATTGAAAAATATTTATAAATTTAGTAGATACAATGGTTTGTGCAGACCGCAGTTTGAAAAACGTCCTTGGTGGCCACTGAAGCTCCGAAACAAAGACTCCGTAATAAAAAAATCAAAACCATTTAGTTTTTGCATAAAATTATCTAGTGCTTGGATAAAGGATTCAATAAAATATTTATTAAAAAAAAGCCATAGTCCAAAGTAACAGTACCGATTTTTGGTGACGAAAAAAAATACCTTCGTTCAAGCACTGCTTTTTGATACGTAGAAGAAGCTTGCAACATTTGAAGTCGATCGGTGCGGTGATTTCTAGGATTCGTGGTCACCCATAACTCC